>CM060845.1:10690000-11290000 GCA_030762175.1 Metallyticus violacea | reverse complement strand
ACCTAACATAACCTGAAATAATAATAACGAAGAAATAATCACCGGTTTGTTTTTGTATCAGTATTAATTATTATTCGGTGGAACATTTTTCAGTGTTTTCAATGTTTTTCCATTGAACTTCTAGGAATCATTTGGTCAGAATTATTTAGAGGAATTCAATTCGGCATTAATATATATATTGCTAAAATCGTAATCTGCCCAACTAGGAAATTATGCGTTGGCATTAATTTACAGGAGCCGATTGTGTTAAATCACCTGCAGCTTAGTGGCAAACTTTAGCGTTAATAGTAAATTTTTCAGATTGCTTTCATTTGAAAATAATTATTATTGAGATTTTAATTGCATAAACTTGCCTAATAACTTTTAGTTAATTGAAAAGATAGTAATAAAATAAAATAGTCATTAATTATGCCATCCCTTTATGCAGAGCCATCTGAAGGAGATTAGAGGTAGTAAACGCAATTTCGTGATATGCGTGTTTAATATTCGATGCCACAAAATAATAATCTGTCCCTACTTTACATGCTTCTATCTTCGCTGCTAATGTATATTCTGAGAGTGCTTTTTGAAAACTTAGTTTAATTTCATGTTCTTGGATAACACTTATCCAGTCATGTTCGGTGCGCGTGATTCTATTTTACAAAAATATGACGCATTTCTGGTTCCGAGACAGCTGCTTTTAAGCCCACGCCTCTCAGCAATGGCCATATTAGAGTTGTATTAAAGTCGATAAGCAAGACCGGTGATGTTGAAAGCGACATCATGTGGTAAACTTTCTTCTACAGCGTCCACAATTTACAGACTTTCTTTTGTTGGGTGTGGATATGAGTGAAAGGCGATTTAGAACAATACGACAGTTGAACGTGCTATAATATAACGTGGCATAACTCAAAAGATTTTGTATAACATTTTGTAAGTTGTGTAGAGGTATGTTATAGACTTCCACGATTTTATGTAAGGGAGATGGAAAGCGAAGTACTTTAAAACTCGTAAAAAGTGCGTTATAGTTAGGACTAAATGGAGCTTTCTGTTGATCGAAGGTGCACGATAAACTGCAGTAATGTTTCCTTTGAATGCCCTCTTTTGTTTAAGCTGCACTCACGATAATTATTTATATAACTAGTTGCGAGCTTCAATAACTAGAGGAAGTGTTGTAAGTACCGGGAGTTACTAAAGCTAATTTCGTAACGTGTTCTCTATAATATTTTATGTACATTTTGGTTAATTTAACGAAATTATTTTCAAAACTCCGGAAATAAATTTATTATAAATTGCAGTTTATTGGATTCGGCTAGAGCCTACTTAATCCTTTACACTCATATGCTTGAGTAGTTTCCTGATAACAAGAGAAATCAACGAACATTGTTGCTGCATTTTACATCTCGCTTTCTCGCTTCAAAAAGTGAATATGAATTTGACATCATACAAGCAGTCAAACATGCAACTTTGGGTACTGCAGAGAAAAATCTTTTTCTGTGAATAAAGTTATTAATCAAAAAAAGCATCTAATTTCGTTAAATGTTATGCCTCCTTTTAAGAATTGCAGCTCAGTCTATTTATTCATCGTTTCCAAGAAAAGAAGCTAATCTTATATAACACAAACATGCGAAGACAAGCGATGTAACGATTAGCTTTTGTTACCTGAATATGATCAACTAATCGCGCACTTTCGTAACGGTAGTAACGCGCTGTACGACTGTGATCAGTTCTAAAATAAAACATGCGAACTGTGAACACTATAGTTTTGAGAAATAGAGGTGGTGCAACGAGAGTCATTGTTGCCCATGATGAACAGCTGAACAGCAAACTAGGAGTAAATATTAACGTACAAAGATACCTGTACTTTTATACATAATAAATATATACAATAAAACATCTTTAGTGGCATTTTTTTTTTTACATCATTGTGATTTGTTTTAATTATCTAGTTTGCTCCTTCGTGTTCAAGTTCGCTGACTGAAAAGAAGTAACTTGACAGATAAATGTGTGATATAGAGTTGCCAACTTTTTAAATAACTCCAATATGGGGAATCAATAGTAATCGAACTATGACCTAATCTATCGATATTTTGCTTTTGCACTATAAACATCTGTTAACAACACGTACTAATAAAAAAACATGCTTTATGAGCAGAAAATATAACATATACCAGCGTTACTAGATAAGTGTTGAGGCAACAAATAGTGAATACTCGTAGAAACATTTTGTTGACGGGGCTAGAACATCGGTGACCTTGAAGTCGATTCTTCACAGTAGGGAATAGGATGAGATCGTATGGTGCCTGATTGGCACTATAGGATGGACGAGTCATTAGTTTTGCCTCAGTTGCTTGTAGAAACTGCATTGTTACATTAGCGTTGTGAGCTGATGGTGCAACTAAATGCCCCTTAGTCCTGTCTTTGAACTCCATTCTTGGATTTTGTGAAATACTTTCGGTAGGCAAACTTCTGTGTACCATTTTGCAGTAACAGTTCTCTGATTTTCGAGTACAATGGTTGCCATGTGATCACCTGTGGAAAAGAAAGAGACAATCATTTTCTTCCTCACACTTCTTGGCCTTTTCACTTTGACTGTTCATCAGGGAAACCCCAAATGGAGGACCGGCGTTTTGTTTCTGGACCTAATCCGTAACAATGTCTGAAACACTGCCATACTTTCCACGGTTAAATCTTTGCAGCATTTCTTGGCATCATTCCATTCTGTGGAGCTTCTCTGCTTCAGACAAATTATGAAGAAAAAACTTTACACGAAGGTGTCCATGAAGTTGAAACACTCGGCGAACTAATCGCTAATGCCAGCTCAATATTGTAACTAACCTCTTGTAGGTTAGTCTTGGATCTTCCATTGTTTTGCACAGAGATGATGTTCTTCTCGGTCACTGCTGTTGTTGGTCTCTCACTCTTCTCTTCATCTTTAAGAAATTACCGCATCAACAGCTTCTCTACACCAGTGGAATACAGTAAATTGCACGTGGAGGAAAAAAGTCCCATAAAGCCCCCGTCAAACGCTCAAGTGACTGCGTTTCATTTAAGTCACATGAAATAGTACAAAATCATCGCACGAAGATGCTCTCCCCGAATCTCCATTGCACTTGCATGAACCGTTACATTTTACAGACTTAAAACAAAAAATGCAGGGAAACGAATAACACAAGAGAGTTCTGCCTGCTACCATGGCAACACCAATGACTCAACAATTTTGACCCAGCAGCAATGCTTTCCCTAGGGATGGCCAATGTTCCGTGTGTCAATACTTATCTAGTTACCCTCGTACATCTTAACCTATTGTTTGCTTTAAACATTTGTTAAAGTGTTAAACGATTTTTCCAACATTACAATATTCATTACTTGGTAAAATCTTATTTACTAACTACCCTTAAATTACATAATTATTATTTTTTATTTGTAACTATACTTGTACATCACACAACCTAAATGTTACAAATTCTGCTGGCTCTTTGACTCTGTATGCAAGTCGAATATCACGATCAGAAAATACCTTAAACAAATTGTTACTATAATTTGTCCATCGTAACTTTAGAGTAAAGTATTACTCCGTGCTTCGCTCTTCACAGCACTTTGCCATAGCTTCAATGTTATAGTCTTCATAATACATTTCAACAAATAACTAATAATAAAAAAGCATTATAATGAAAAATAATATCATATAAAACTTTAAGCTCTGCATTTGAAATCATTGATTTACTCTTCTTATATTTACAAAAAACAAAATTATATTTTGAATTCCAAAATGCTTTGTTGCCATTGACTGTCCATTTTAACGCTATACAGAAACGTTAGTAAACTCAACGGTTATTTTTAATATTTCGTCAATTGTTGTACCGTGTGTTAAGTCTCTTCCAGATACATTTTTTTTTTTTTTTGGAACAAACTTAATCCAAACTCTTTTGAATGAAATGAGTGTTTTTAATGCTACACATATAACAGAGTATATTAATTTAATAAGCGATACTATTTCACGAGCCAATTTGCGAGTAAAGAGGCTGGTCAGTCAATTATTTCTGCCCCATGGTTTTATTAATATCCAGTATAAGCTTAAGATGGAGATACCAGTCTCTTGTAATTTAGAAGTTGTGAACAACAATAATACAAACTAAATGTCATATATTTCACATATGTAATTCGAATGTTTTATTTTATAAGTTTTGTCGATTTCAGACCAGACATTCCAAAGCATTAGAACAAAATAATATCTTTATATTCACCATCGCTAACGATGAACTTCTAACTTGACGAAAGACCACGAAGTATTTGCAACCAGCCTATCCAAAGTTGTACAACAATGTCTATTAAAATGTAACTAACAGTGCTCGGAGGCCTTAAGCTATCAAAATATTTATAAGTGCAAGTTTAAACTTTTGTAGTCACTGTCGTTCAGTCTTGTGTCAATAGCTGGTGAAAAATCATTAATATTTCTAATGAAAACTTTACATTCTACATTTTCACGCGCTATAAACTAGGTGAAAGACAGGCAGGGGGTAAAAGGTAGTCTTGGTAGCTGTTCATGATGATCAAGTGTGTTCATTTGATATCACTGCAAGAAGGTTTCGATCATTTGAAGAAGAGCGAGACACTATGAAAGATAACGCTCCCTCTGGCCTCCTTGGGAAGCTGTGAACGAGAGAATAATCCAAAGAACGAGGAACTTGATGCAGGAAAATCGAATATCCTTTGAAATGCTAAGTATGAAAGTTGTCAGTGTAGGCAGCATTGACAGTGCACTCCATAAACATTTAAAATTGAGAAAAATCTGTGCAAAATGGACTCCACATTCCCTAACCAATGAAGAGAAGAAGAGGAGAAAGGAATGTGCAAGGAAACTCTGAGCATGGTTCTACATAATGGTTCTAAACGTTTGACAGATATATACACTGGTGATGAAAGTTGGTTTTGTTACTATACCATCCCAAATAAAGCTCAGACCTGGGTGTAGGTAAATGAGAATGACTCAAGACCAGTTGTTCTTCGACAAGAGTTTCGTTCTCGGAGGCGAATGTCTACGGTTTTCTTCAACTATGAAGGATCATTAGTGATTAATTATATGCCAAAAGGAATGACAATGAATGGAGAATACGATGGCACTATTTTGCATCCTTTGTTTGAAGAGCTGAGTCGGCGGCGTCCAAACACAAGAACTTTAAGACTGTTGCTTTTGCATGACAATTGAAAATAAACCTAAACGTGGAGGAGAGGGGAACATAAGCATAATCTTGAGCTCCGTATACCTATCTTGTGACGGAGGAGATCCCCCATCAAGAGAATTGGAGCTCTTGGTAAAACGGATGTCGGAAGATGGCACCAACACCAACAAAAGAGGGGAGTCTTTATTGAGGTATTTGCTGAACAATAATCTTTGTTTACTTAATGTCGGGAATAAACCCACTTTTTATAACAGAGTTAGAAAATAGGTCATCGGCATTACTTTTGAAAAGATCGCATCAGCAATCTAGTTACAGAATGGCAAGTTTTACACGAACCATCCCTTTCAGACCATAAATATATTCAGCTTGAACTGGATATCATGGTTAGTGAAGCATCTTTCAGAAATCCAAGAAGAAACACTTGGACCACCTATAAGGAGAATATCGCTGTTATGCTTGGAAAGATCGGAGGTGTTAGAACTTTTGAGGATATAGACAGAACAGCATACCTCGTACAGAATGCTATTATACTCTGTTATAAGGATGACTGTCCTATAACCATAAGGTCTGGACCAAAGAAGGCGAAGTCTTGGTACAAAGAACTTAGCGAGTTAAGGGCCAGGACTAGGAACTCTTCAATAAAGCTAAGAGAAATAAAAAAGGGGAATAATATCATTCAGCCCTTACAGATTATAATAAGGCTATCTAAAAAACCAAGCAAACCTCCTGAAGGAACTTCTGTTAGGTGATCAATAGCCTGAAAGAAGCTACTAGAATCCATAAGGTAATGAATGGCCTATGGGAATACAACTCCTGTCGGTTCTCTAGAGAAACTCACAGGAGGTTATACCAACATAGCCGTAGATACTTCTTAAGTTTCATTTCTCTGGTTGTAAATTCAACGACAACAGTTGCGAAAATGAGAACCATATACAGAGGTCGTCCTCGGAGGACTGGAAATTGGGCCTTAGGATTGTCACGATTGTTAAGATCAAATGGACCATCAACAAGTTCGGCGCATTTAAATCTCCTGGAAGGGATGGTATCTTTTCTGCTTTACTGCAGAAAGGGCCTGAATCCTCTATATACTTTTCTGTCATCTTTTCAGGGCAAGTGTAGTCTTTGGCTATATGACTTTGCCATGGAGACATGCCAGAGTGGTGTTTATTCCAAAGCAAGGACGAGTAGATTACACCACTGCTAAGGCTTTTAGATCCATAAATTTTTCCTCTTTATTGTTAAAAACATTGGAAAGACTGGTGGAAAAATATATATTGAGAACTGGTGCTTATTAAAGCAGCGCTGCATCGCAATCAATTTGCCTACCAGCCGTAAAATCCTGTGATACGGCCTTACACAATTTAGTGGAGAGAGGCGAGGACTCTCTGGCCAGGAAGGAAACAGCATTAATTGCATTTATGGATATAGAGGGAGCGTTTGATAATACCACCTACTTGTCCATAGTTCAAGCGTTCGCAAGCGCGGCGTGGATAAGACCATTTGTAAATGGATAAATTCCATGCTATGCAACAAGAATATACAAGCAACACTTCTCGGAGAAACACACGGTTGCGACCAGAGGTTGCCCGCAGGAAGAAATTTTATCCCCCTCATTATGGAGCCTCGTGTTAGACTACTTCCTGGTGGACATGAACGAGAAAGGATAGGCATACGAGGTCTGTTCAAAAAATTTCGGAGCTTTGTTCACAAAAATTTTCTACGCTTACCTTTCACTTATTGTGCAAAAATAAATTTAGCTCTGTTGACAGTATCTCGGCACGAGTACAGTAGTGCTTTTGACAAGTGGTTGCACCGTCTACAACTGTGTGTATGGAGAGAAATGGAGAGTACTTTGAAGGATTGTGAGGAATAAGTTTTCGAATTCAGTCCTTAAGTTGGACTTCAAGGTGACACTTGCAAAACTTTTTGAATGTCCTTCGTATGTTAGAATTTCCTAGGACAGGAAGAAAAACAAAACCACCCCGTACAGTTTACAGATTGGAAAAGATTCGGAATAGCTGACCTCGGAGATAATTATCCAAAGAAAGAAAAAGATTGTACAATGTCTAAGAGATTTGACGGGTATGCTAGTGTTTCAACCAAGATGTGTAATGATTTCACGAGTCACCTTAGCGTATGTGGTATTGCATTTTCATGCAAAAGAATGACGTCTTTATGAATCACAAATGCACAACTTTTTAGAGTGCATAGTGATGTTGATTGTTTGGTCGACTGGCAGCAGTTTACGATATACAATCCACCGACATTGTCAGTCCAATTCTGCACGGTGTATCATTTTATTGCCCGGAGCCTAATTTCATCCTCCATATATGGAAGTAGAGAGGCTTCGTTGCACTCCACATAAAAAGGGATCCCCTTGGTAGCGTTACAACAATGCAAAACGCGCTCTTTTCTGAGTCATTGTCAACCGAGAGACCGAGTTTATATCTTCTTCCTAGTTGATGGAGATTGAGCCGTATGGCTGAACTGCTGTGTCGCGTCCTCACCAGTATGACTTGTTCGCCTCAATAATCGCTAAGAGAGCCTAGTTCGCCAATGCTGGTCTACCTTCCGTTTATTTTATTTGCTTTATTTCCTCTTTAACATTCTGGTTATCAGCGCCCTGTTAAATTCAGAGCAAATTTTGCTAGGTGGTCTCTTCTTTCAGGATTGTGATTATTTTACCGCATATCTACGACACGGTGCTTCCCTTCCGAAGGAAGAAGCCATACTTAGGAATTTTAAGTCGAAAATAATTTATCGACTCTGGCAAGGATTGAACCCGGGGGTCTACGAGGCAAGTAGAGTTACCATCAAGATCGACTATTTGTCCGTGACTTATACTCGAGGGTTTCGTTGTCTTCCTGGAACTTTGCGAACCATCTTTGCACCGTCCGTTCATTCAGTTCAGCATCGAAGACCTGGAATATTTTCCGCATTGTTCCCGAGTTTAAATTCATAGAGCATACAAACTTGTAAAATCATTTTAGGGGTTCTCGTGTTTTGATCTGGCTTCTCGGAATACTGACTAACACTGAGGAAAATTGAACTCACCGGTTTAAACAATCAATTCTCGTCAATAATTATTTCCGCCTTAACTTTAATTGTTGCCAACACTAGAAACATGAACATCGCGAAAAAAACCGACAGAATGTTTGTGGTCAATTATATAACATATACTTTCATTATTGTCCCATTATTAGTGCTGTTGTTAAGACATGTCTTTAATTCTCAATTAAAAATACAACACTTAATGAGTAACAATAATAATATTCTCTGTTATTTTACATAGTCGTCGAGTGTGAATGTTAATACAATTTCAACAGATTCATTGTAAAAGAATTTAATAATTTGTGGAAAGATGAAATATAATACTTTTTAAACCCATAACTATGTGAAATCTCATATTATACGAAACAGTTGGCAACTGTAACCAGTTTATGTATATCTTTCCATTTGAAATATCCTGGCTCCCACGAGATACATTTGCTGTACAAGGGCAAAGATTCTAAAAGTTGTTACTGCCAATAATCATCTGGGATTGGTAATTTGGAAACCGATGTTGAGAAAAATGTCCCTCAGTTTCAAATGATTCTTGTACAGAAGAAACTTTCACAAACGATAAACGTAGAGGACATGGTGTGAAATATGATCCATATCATAAATTGTGTTCCGGTATTGCACCATACTCACGCCGGAAACCATACTCTCTTGTTCACCTTCGCTGCGTCTGTAAACAAGATGGCGGCGTTCTTAATGTAATTAAAACGTCCTTGCCTCAACACAGCCATGCTTTCTAAATCATATTTCGCGACTGCATTTTCACTTTTTTGCCTTCAGAGCTTTAGTAAGAAGTCTTTGAAACAATGAACGCTTTTGTGTTGCCATTTATTTCATTAACCCCCTGAAAAAAAAATGACGGGATGCATGCCGTTAAGAAAATTAAGTAATTATATTGTACATATATTTAAAATACGCAAAAACGTCAACTTTAAATTATATAAATTAAATAATATGCACCGACGGGTAAAAAAGTAAAATCGTCGGATAAAAGAAGTTATAGTAGAATATTATTTTAAAGCAGTTCGGTATTGTATATTTCTGTATTTTACTAATAAGAATATTGTGAATATTTCTTCAATAAATTGCGGTCACATATGCGAACAAAATCCCCCGCTTTGGTGAATAACGTCAAAAGCGTATTAAAGAAAAGTCGCATATGTACGAGGGGCATTCTAAAAGTTTTGCAGGTGTCACTTTAAAGCCCAAGCTAAGGACTGAGTTCGAAAACTTATCCTCAGATCCTTCAAAGTACTCCCCATCTCTCTCCACATACATCTGTAGACGGCGCGTTCGTTTGTCAAAAGCACTACGGTAGTCGAACTGAGATATTATCAACAGAGCTGAATTTATAACTTGAGCAAGATCCGCGCTCGTTTAAAAGATTTTCCAGCAATGTAACATTTCACTCGAGGAAACAACCAGAAGTCGCACGGTGCAAGATGCATGGTCAAGCTGCTGGACTTTAGCGACTTCCAGTTTCCTCAAATTTGCAGCTATTCTGTAAGGAGACGCACTTTCGTGCAGAAGTAACGGCCTTAAAGTTCCTGCCTTTGTACGCCGCCCCCTCAGCTCTTCAAATAAAGGATCCAAAATATAAGTGACATGTATTCTCCATTCATTGCCATTACTTGTGGCATACAGTCAACCACTAATGGATGACAAAATGCGGTTAAGAGTAGTTGAAGATGGTACCCCTAGTAGCTTAGATCTAATACATCGTCTGATGAGGAAGATTTATAACTAAAATCCTATATATGCAACTAAGTGTTACCAAGTTAAAAGAAAAATGTTCAACCTAATGATGTGTCAATTTGTTTTTTATTCACAAGAAAAGAAGTAACTTGGCAATTTTCGGCACAGCTGCCATGAGCAATTATTTCGTTTATGGTCCTGAACTGATTATTTTTCTCGGTAAATTCTCTGTCTACAAGTGGAACTCAAAGGTTATGCTTATGAACAACGAAAGCTTGTAATAGTTCTATGACTAAGTTTGTAAAGATGAGCGTTAATCTCAGGTGCAAAATCTCTACCGAAACCAGCTTACCCAGATTTTGATATAATGTCAACTTTTTTTTGCTTACAAATGCATACACACTGGATATGAGCTAGTGATTGCAGAATTAAATTTTATGGGTATTTTGGATAATTTTTGAGGTTGTAAAGTTTTAGATAATTGTTCCTATTTAAGGAAATTTAGGCATTTTTTTTTAAAAAAAAAGGGTTATGTTTTTTGAATAGCGAATATGTGAGTGAAATAAATTTTTTCACTTTCTTCATACATAGCTAGACATTACTCCGGGGAGTCAATAACAATTGTTGTAATGAAATGCTGCGACCCTTTCATCGGCACTATAAAGATATTCTTATCATAATATTATCACAAGAAACAATCAGCATAACTGATGCTTCTGGTGAAATTTTCAGTAAATAATTGGCATCCTGTAGTAGCACCCATTTACCAGAAAAGCGAAAATTAGGAATCTGAGGGTCACAAGAAAGTATTGAAACACAAATAATGAATAGAAACGTTTTGTTTATCCCAGTTTCTCAAAGTATTCCTCCTGGCACTGTATGAAGCGGCCCATCCTCTGGAAGCATCCACATCACTCAGTTTCCGGCACTGCAGATGCTGCAACCGCTTCTTCGAGGATAGAAAATCGGTGACCTCGAGATCAGTTCTGCACAGTAGGGAATAGGATGATATCGCATGGTGCCTGGTGGGCACTATAGGATGGACGAGTCATTAGTTTTGCCTCACTTGCTTGCAGAAACTTCATTGTTACACTAGCGGAGTGAGTTGATGATGCAATAAAATGCTCCTTAGTTCTGTCTTTGAGCGCCGTTCTTGGATTTTGCGAGACACTTTCGGTAGGCAAACTTCTGTGTACCATTTTGCAGTAGCAGTTCTCCGATTTTCGAGTACAATGGTTGCCATGTGACCACCCGTGGCAAAGAAAGAGACAACCATTTTCTTTCCCACACTCCTTGGCCTCTTGACTTTGATTGTTCATCAGGGAAACCCCAAATGGAGAACTGACGTTTTCTGTCTGGATCAAATTGCTATACTCATATTTCGTCACCCGTAACAATATCTGAAACACGGCGAAACTTTCCACAGAGGTGTCCATGAAGTTGAAACCAGAGGAACACAGTAGGTAGCACGTGTAGGAAAAAAGTCCCATGAAGCCCCCCTCAAACGCTCAAGTGACTGTGTTTCATTTAAGTCACATTTGAAATAGTACAAATCATCGCACGAAAATGCTCTCCCTGAATCTCCATTGCACTTGCATGAACCTTTACATTTTACAGACTTAAAACATAAAATGCAGGGAAACGAATAGCACAAGAGAGTTCTGCCCGCTATCATGGCAACACCAATGACTCAACAATTTCGATCCAGCAACAATGCATTCTCTGAGGGTGGCCAATGTTCCGTGTGTCAACACTTATCTAGTTACCCTCGTACCTCAACTGTGGAAGTAGTATACAAGGTCGTACCACAAGAATGACTTCAACAATATCCCATAATTGTATTTAATTGCACGTAATTGCATGAAAAAGGGACTTGAGAGAAACACTGCGTAACTATTACAGCGTACATTCTGAAACAATGCACACGAACAATATAAGGGAAAGAATTGCCGCGATTCTGAAGTGAGTAACTTTTACACTCTGTTTGTAAGCGATGCGATTTGTTTCATAAGAAGTAAGGTATTGTGGCAGTCAAATATAATCATAATGATTGCAGTGTAGTTATTAGTTGAGCAGATAAACTCGGCACATCATTTGTAAACAATAATTGTAAACAAATGCTAATGTATTTTTTTAAACATAGGGCTTTTATAGCTCCTTGGAGATATATATGTTTGCGTCGGAATGGAAATAACGGGTAATTATAGTAGCTGTTTTTTTTTTTTTTTTTTTTTTTTGAAATTTTGGTATTTATGGACGCTCTTTAACAGCTCAGGTCATCAGCGTCCCAATGAACTCAGGGCGTGAAACGGCCGACAAATTTTGCTCAGAGGCCTCTCTTTCAGGCTTGAGGTTCTTTATCGTGCCGTAAATGTACGACACGGGACCAACGGTTTTACTTCCCTTCCGAAGAAAGCCATACTTAGGATTTTTACGCCCCGAAAAAATCCATCGGTCCTGGCCGGGTTCGAACCCGCGTTCTTGGGTTTAGGAGGCAAGCATGGTACACTACACCACCAGGACCGACATAGTAGCTGTAACAAGCGTCATTTTATGTGTGTGTGTGTGTTTTAAAGCTACTATAATTGCGCGTTACTTCCATCCCGATGTAAACAAATATGAATGTATTACTCCGCGGTGCATGGCTCCAAATGGTAAAGTAGCACTATTAGCAGTGATGAATTCAGGGGAGATAAAGTTCCCCTTTCGAAATTTATAATCTACTTGTAAATGTATATAATATTTATATATAAATTTATATATTTATATTTAAAGTCACAATAATGAGTGAATTTAAATTATCGTCCGATGTGATTACTCCTAACTTGTAATGTGTAGTAAAACACTATTTGAAAATAAACACTGGACTCGTGTACAGCGACAGGGCTGTAACAGCAATAATGTAAGAATATTGGTCATTAGATTATATAATAAGTTGTCTTCGTCACCACATATTAGTCGGTCCTGGTGGTGCAGTGGTAACCACACTTGCCTCTTAAACCCAAGATCGTCGGTTCAAATCCGGCCAGGATCGATGGGTTTTTTTCGGGTTAAAATTCGAAGTATGGCTTACTTCGTAAGGGAAGTAAAGCGTGGGTCCCGTGTCATACATTTACGGCACGAAAAATAACCTCAAGTCTGAAAGAAGAGGCCCCTGATCAAAATTTATCGGCCGTTCTTTCCACGCCCTGAATTGAATGGGACGCTGATGACCTGAGACATTAAGAAGCGTCCGTAAATAAACAAAATAAAAAAACACATATTAACTCTAATGAGCAATATATGTACTACGTCATATAAGGAATCTTATCCCTAGACCTTATGTAAAAAAAAAAAGTCTTATTACGCTTTCTTTAATATTATTTGAGTTTATGGAGTTTAAACTGTGACGTAATGGTAATGAAATACTGAATATTATGCACGTATATTGACTGTGTTAGCTATAATGTACCTTGTAGTCGTCTATTTGTAATTGAAGTAATTTTAACGATTGTGAATTTATTTGTGAAACTACATATAGTTGTTCCATAATGAGCGCACTTTTTAAATTGAGTGCCTCTGTCTTGTTTGTTAGGTTGCCGAACCTGAAACTTAACAGAATATAATCTGTTTGTATTACGATTAACTATTGTCATTTATGTGTATTGTTATCAGCTAAAATGGAGCGATATGGGGAAGATAAATGCGTCCAGATTTTGAAAGTGCATTTTAAGTACGGTGAATATTATGCAGAGACAGCTCGAAGATGTGAAGTTTTTGGTAGACGAAATGCGCTTAACGTGTCAACAGTGTAGAGACTGGTAAAGAAATGTGAAGATTCAGGATCGACAGAGAACATCGAATCATCTGGACGTTCTCGTCGATCGGTAGAGAATGTTGCCCTCGTCAGACAGAGCGTTGCTACCAGCCCAACGAAGCCAATTCGCCGCTTTTCTCAACAATTAACCATTCTGAGAAGCAGATAGCGGCGATGTGCATATGCATCCTTTTAAGATGGAATTAACACAAGAACTGAAGCCGATGAAGCATTTGCATTTTCGAACATTTACCTCTCGCAACGGCGATCAAAATTGGTCATCGAGATCCTGTCATTTGACACCATGCGACTATTTTCTTATGTTTATGTGGACAATCCACGATCCTTCCCTAAACTCAAGGCAGAAATTAGACGTGTCATGGGTGAAATTCAGGCGGAACTTGCTCTAAAGCAGTTCAACATTTT
The DNA here is from genome assembly GCA_030762175.1 of Metallyticus violacea. Classification (NCBI taxonomy): domain Eukaryota; kingdom Metazoa; phylum Arthropoda; class Insecta; order Mantodea; family Metallyticidae; genus Metallyticus; species Metallyticus violacea. The sequence continues at coordinate 11,275,861 of CM060845.1, read as the reverse complement.
GCCAAGAGTGAAGGTGTAGGCAACGAAGCAGTGGGGGACATTTGGCTGGTGTTTGTTTAATGGCAGTGTTTGCAATTCATATTAACTTACTAATTTTAGTGACTTTCAAATAAATGATGTGTTTTATTATTAACATTTTTTTTTTCATTATGAGACCCTATATATATAACGTCTATACTTCTTTGTGTGTCCATATTCATATATTGCTTTAATACCATTCAAAACATTCTTCATACGGAACCCAAATTCATGCTCTTAATAGCAGTTTAGTTCAATTTATAAAACGAAGCGCAGAGATGTAAACAATAAGTTAACATTTCGCAGCAGCGACTAGCCGACTCTTGCTCTTGCTTACTTTGCTGTTTCTGAAGAACAGTTGAGTTGGTCAACACTGACCTAATCTATGAACAAAAGATGAGGGACGTGTAAGAAAATGGCTCTGAATATTCCCACCAAATAGTTGAACCATTAAGTTTTATCTACACCATTCGAAACAAAACTCGTAACTGTGTAGTGCTGACTGAAAATGATCAAAAACGGTCTCTTCAAGAAGATTTATTATGTTTACAATCTTCCTCAACTATGAAAGCCATTAGAAGTTGACAACAGACAACATGCCAGAAAAAAAAAATGGCAATGAATGGGGCATGTGTGTCTGATTCTTTATTTGTAAAACTGAGGCAAAGACAGGTTAACAAAGCTATCGCCTCACACAAAAAGTGCAAATTTTATGGGGGGGGGAATAAATTAATAAAAATAAACTGTAGGCCAGAAATGATGCTCGACCATCCAACCTACCGTCCTAGTCTTGCGATATCGCGTCGTTTCCCCAAGTGAAATCGGTCATCCCTGGAAACCTTTTCAAACAAGTACAGGAAACTGCCCAATACCGCATTAGCGCCTTTGATAGTCTTAAGGCTTACAACTATGTGTATGTGTGGAGAGAACTCAAGAATTGTGAGGTTAAATGCATCAATGCTGCTTAAAACTTGGAAGGCACTTATAAAACCATCTGTGAATAACTTCGCTTTGTATTATTTTCCCTGTAATTCCTGGTAGTTAAATCTATGCTAGTGCCTTGACCAGTAGTAATTTAATGCGTGGAAAATCCGCCACGGGTGACCGAGATCGTTAAGGAGCGGACTCGAGAGATGAAGGTCTGGGGTCCGATTCCCGTCAGGACCGCACACTCTAAATAGGTTTTTTTTTTTTTCGGTCCTTCTTCAGGTTTTCCTCGGTCTTCATAAATAGAAAATGCCGAGGAGGTACTCTAAACGTAGACCTAGAACGGTTTTCTCCTGTAAAAAAAATATCCTTTCTCAATTTATAATTTCCTCTCGCGTATCTGGGGTTCGATTCCCACTAGGAGTTCTCCATTACTGAGGTTTATTTTTTCTCAGTCCGCATAAATGCCAAATGCCTAGAGGTGCCCTAGATTTAGACTTCCTTCCTTAAAAAAAAAAAAAAAAAAAAAAAAAAAAAAACCTTTCCCAGTTTATCATTTCGTCACTTGCATCATCAGTGTCCATCGCCTGTGATGCCTCAGTAGTAAAAAGGGGCATTAAACACTATTACAAAAACATGTGAAAAAGGAAGGCAAGCAGTTCCAACATCCATTTGCATTACATTGGTAAGTACATAATATTATAAATGTATTAGAATTAATACACTATCACTTCAGTACTTTTATCAATAACTCTAGAGTAGCCCAATTGCTCTGAGCGATGGCTTATTAGCCGATTAAGTCCCTCAAATCCGTGTCGGTCATCAGATAATTGAATGAACCGATAATAATAAACACCGATTTTTGGCATTATTAATTTAAAATATAGGAATCTGTTTCACTTACAGACATCTTTTTGAAATTTTCTTAGAAATAATCTTCTGAACATTACAGTATTGTTACTTTATGAATTCCACCATAATCTTCTTTACTATTAAAGGATGGAATTCAGTTGGATGTTTATATAGGTATATGTGCTATTTTACAAGACGGCAAAAATACCTTTACTTGCTCTCTTCCCTGTAATAACGACTTCACAGATTCCTGAACTCCTATTTCCCAATTAATATTTAGATTACGATACAAAATGTTCTTTTCTCAAATCTTCCTAATTTGAACGAAAGGAAAATTCACCAGGTAGTTCTGAATCATCAGTTAATATTTAAAACTGGGTCTTGTTTAGCAAAGAAACAGAAACAAAGATAAATTTAATAATTTGAATACAAAGGTAATACTAACAGCATCCATTCTTGATTCCATAGACAACGCTTAATTATAACACAAATATTGCAATATTGTAATACTGGAACCGCATGTGTTCTAAGGCAGGAGACAAAGCAGAAGGCAGAAGAAGATGGTAAATATATATATTGCATCTCCAAGGTAACGTAATGCATTATAACAGATAATACAAGCAACAAGGGGAAAGGGAGGGAAGGAAAAATAAGAAAAAAATACTTAATTGAAATAAACATTACTTAATTTACTAACTGTACTTCTAACAATGTCGCATATATGTTATCTTGTAAACTTTGCAAAGCACTTTATATTTTCTACTGTTGTTTCGCTCCGTATGAACAATCATAGACGTTCTGTTGCATCCAAGTCTCCCTTGCCGGTTGCCCAACATGCCCCATCTCACTGTAAGAATTTTGATGAAGCTTTAATTTAACACTAATAAATGTGTTACCTACTCAACTCCCTGAATGTTACCTCAGCGATAGAGAAATAGCAGCTATATTTTTGTACAAAGCTCATACACCTAAGGGTTTAAATCTTACTTGTTAATATTGCTATTTCTAGTTTGTTATTGTTTTAATTTTTAAAAAAATCAAATATATTTTTCTTGTTTTTGTTCCCCTTCCCTTCCTTCTCGTTGTTTGTTTTATCTGTTTCTATAACGTTACCTCCGAGATTCAATATTTACTTTTAGCACCTTCACTTGTCTTCTGCCTTTGAAGGACACAAGAGGTTCAAATGTGTTATTTGTGATATTATTGTTTTATCCATTTCTGCTTCTCTAGTTGCATTTTAGCTGCACTGTGCTAATAGTTACTTTATTTTTCAATATATACAGTTAATATTTTAGTCAATTGTTCTGATATTTTCTGAAAGTTAGGTTTAAATAAGGTTTAACTACTGGGGCATCACAGGTAGTGGACACTGGTGATACACGAGATGAAATGATGCATTAGGAAAGTTGTTTTTTTTTTTTTTTTATAAAGAAGGAAGCTTGCCAATCCTAAGTTTAGGGTACCTCCCCGGAATTTGCCATTTACGAGGACTGAGGAAAACCTGGAAAAAACCTCAGCCAGGGAGGACGGTGCTGGTCGGAATCGAACCCCAGACCTCCCGCTCACGAACTCTGCCACCCATGGCAGTAGTTACCAATGTGGCAACATGATATTATCAGCGTGCAATTTTGTTTTATCAGTGTTCTGTTTCATAAAACATTTGGTCATGTAATAATGCGAATTGTTATTCGCATTATTACATGACATTCGCAATCTACCGTTGAATTTCAAATGGTGCATTTACATACTAGTGTACATATTTTAGGTTAGGTAATGATTCTATCAATTAATCTGACTCTTTCTTTATAAAGCTCATTAAAGGTTATTTATGTAATATGTGATCTCAAATTTACCAACCAGTCTCGTACATTTTGAATTGTCTATTTTCGCTTGAAAAAAGACAATAGAAACTTATACCATTATTTATAGATAATAATATGAATGACGAATATGAATGTAAAAGAAAAGCACTTACCACTGTAGGTTTCTTGCTGTTTGGCCAAAATGTATCCCTCACATATGCGTAATCTTTCTCAGACTAATTAACCCCAACGCTTTCCCAGCTTTCGTTATTAATTACCATATTTTGCCTTTGTCTTTCTTCGTGATTTTGTTGGGGAATTACCTAAATACTAGTTCTTTAAGCTAAATAATTAAACGCAGCACGTTTGCTACTTCGTTTTGAATGCCAAAGATTCTTTTCGATGTGTTAGTTATGTTATTCCTCGCTTGAATATACCATTTAAAATACACGAAGTGTAAACAAAATCGCATCAACAAATAGCCCACGAAGCAATAAATATCCAGGAAACTGCCTTCTAGATACTCGCATAGAGTCGCTACACTAGTAATTTTGACAAGCTACTAATGACAAAATTTTACGATTCTACCATTGTAGAATAAATGTTCATGAAACAGGTTTTATTAGAACTGGTGGAATTACGGTTAGTAACTAATAAACAGGACCCAATATCAAATTGCTCTAAACTCTTCAGCAAAAGAGGATTATTCTGCGCAACAGATGAAGTAGCCATATAACAAAGTAAGCCGTTTTAAAATGGTAATGAACTCTTGCATCTGGAGAAATCTTTGGAAATGAAATAATTGAATGCAATAATAAACAAGTAAAAATATTGTTTGCCGAAGATAGCCGACCTGAACTTAACAGTTAGAAATGTAGGTGAGTAACGGGGAATTTGCAGACTTGTTGACCTAAAACACTTATCGGCGTCAGTTCATCGAAATAAACTTTCTGAATAAGAGCTCGACCCCCGGCAAGGGCATCAGAATATATCTACTTGTTTTGCTTCACTTTCCACGTGGAATGGATGGTTTTAGTTGAGCGAGCATGTTTATTACATGCTTCTCATATCGTAACTTCTCAAGGTGATGCCACAATTCTTATGACCTTGAGATATTTTATGAAAGAATATCAACATTTTAGCTAAATATTATGCAGGATTTAAAATATTTCATAAATTACAACTGAAAATGAATAATATTTAATTTAAATTATTTGTGAACATATTATTTGATATTGTAATTTAACAATATGAAATAAAAGATATCCAATCATGCAATATTATTGCCACCATTTTTCAGAGGTCTTCTCTGTTTATTAGAAATGATAGAGGGGCAACAGTTTAATAAGAAAAAAAATTATCAGATTTAATAATTTGCATACTTTATAGACCTTTGCTAATAGAGGCAAAATGAATGGATAATTTATGCGTGAAATTATAGAAAATTAAGCAACAAGTAGCAAAAAACTCCAGAACCAAGACTTATGTATTTAAAATATATTTGTTCATTATGAACTTAGCGTAGTTATAACAAAGCTCTTTTTATTGGTAATATTTTTTTAAATTTTTTTTTCATGTAACAGGAATGATTTTTTTTTTCTGGTAGAAACCCATATTTTTTAAAACTTAATAATACCAAGTTACATGTGATCTAAGTGGGAAGAACTTTAATGCAACTTACAGCGTTAGTGAAAGATTGAGGGTGTGCCCCGGCGTTCCACAGCAAGAGGGTGACTTTTTCATCCTTCGCACGCACTCTCTTGGCCACCTGGCCTATTCTCTCACCCAGCACATCCTCTCCATTCACCTCGAGGACGCAGTCGCCGGTTTGGAGTCCTGCAACCTCTGCTGGTGTCCCGGGTTCGATTCCGCTCACCCAAGGATAAGGATCCCAAAAGGTCCGACTGAGATGGAACCCGCAGGAACCTGCCGAAGGCCTGTCGATCTCACACAGTCTTAAAGTTGGCCGATACTCTTGAGATTCCTGCTGCATGATGTGAAGATTACCAAGGACATTGGTCTCTTCACAACTGCTGCTCACGCCGGCCAGGTCGCAAGACAACTGACTGGAGTAGGAGAAACTCGAGCCGTCCGCCAGCAAACACGGAAACCAACGTTAGCATTGTGAAGGACGCCAGCCAGCCTTCCCTAACATCCGTCAAGTTGGCCGCTTCCTGCATGAAGTAGCGCGCGACTCCAAGAAAAAGTTCTATTTACCAATAGCAGTACAGCTTCAAAAATGAGTCACTGCAGATACAATAGCTTTTTCTTATTAATAGCATAATAAACCTCATTTTCAAAGCATAGAAACACATGCACAAGGTACAGTAAGGTGACATTCTCCAATTGAAACCGTAACCTGATGTGCTATAATAATATCGAGAAGAGAAACTGTTCTCAAACTCCGTTAAGTTCGAACACTAAAAATATCATAAATCTCGTGAACCAAAACGTAAGTGGGTTCCAGGTCTTTGCACTTTAAAAATATTGCGAGGAAGCAATAAATATGAAAAACGGGGTCGTACAATTTTCTAACAGGAAATGCAGGGATAATTTCGCCTGAAAATATCCCCATAATAGGTCACAAAACTATATTATTTTATGAAATGATATACATATCAATTACAGCTCCATAATGATGTATATCGTTATCTGAGTCGAGTATTTCGCGCTCAAACCTTTAAACATGGTTTTAAAACTGCAGCTTCTTTTAACGAAAATAAGCAAGCAAAGTTTGTGAACTTTTGATAACTAGGAACGGAGAACCTGCTTACAAAGAATGCTTGCAATATTCTCATCGTTAAGCAGGGCCCGGCTTTTCAGGTGCCTCAGGACATCCCGACTGCACCAATCTTTTATCGAGTACATATTTACTGGACTAGTCAAAAAATAAAACAATAATAATAATAATAATAATAATAATAATAATAATAATAATAATATTAATAATAATAATAATAATAGTGTTTCCCCCCCCCCGCATGCAATACACTAGACTCGGTCCACATTGGTGTGAACTTTTGCGAAGTATTCTCCTTTCAGTTGAATGCACTTTGCCCAACCGTCTGCCAATCCTGGAACACATGCTGGAAGCCATTTTTGGACATCTTCAAAACCGCCTTAACCTTTTTCACGACAGCCTCGGAAGTACCAAAACGCTTCCCCTTAGCTCCTTTTTCAGACAGGGAAAGAGATAAAAATCACAGGAGGCTACGCCAGGGCAGTATAGAGGGTGGGGATACTTTCGAAGTTCCTTACACACTTCCACTTGCACCATCTTCTGTTCAGGACCCACCTCGCGTCTCAAGTGATCATGCAGAATCAAAAATGTACTGCCATGGGAAATGTGTAAAATGTCTGCCAGTCTGTCGTCGTCTTCATGAACAATGACACCAACTGTGTTAATCATGGTTTCGTTTACTGATGTTGCTAGAGCAACTGGATCACCATGCTTTGTTGTTGCAACACGGCTCTCCTTAAGTTCCTTGAACCATCGAAGTGCTGTGGATTGTGGAACAACATCACCATATGCCTCTTGCAATACTCTGTAAACTTCCATGTCGGATTTCAACAAAACTTCAACACAGTTTATTGCTCTTCACAAATCAACTCAATACACTTTGTATGTAGGTGTCTGGCGTACTCAAGTCCTTCCCAGTGCACAGACGCATGCACGATATGTCCACCAATCAGGGCTGATCATTGTTTCACCAATATTTCTTTGCTGTGCGCGATTAAAAAAATAATAAACATCTCTCTGTCTTTGTTCACTTGCCCTAGAATTAATTTCCTGGCTTTCCCTCTTCGAGTGCTGACATACGAATTAATTGGTAATTTGACTGCACTCCCGGCCTGTTTCAAAGCGGTTGCTATGGCAACTTTATACGCTTGTTTTATGCTCCAAGATAGCAAGTACAGCCAAAATTAGAATCGGACAGTAAGGTGCATCTAGAGAGGGTAGAAACGGTGTCGTTGATTGGCTGCCCCGTTTCCATAGCAACTCAGACGTGAGCAAGCATTGCCAACTTGCTGTATATAATTATTGAGACTTCGAGTACCTATGACAATTTTCAAATGTTACATATACTGATATAATGGTTTAGCTACTTGTTTTATAGTCTGTAGTTCTTTGGGTCATTGACGTACTACTTTAATTGTTAAAGCATTTATTTCCGGCTATACTGAAGCAGTTGCTATGGTACTACTACTTGTAGCTTCAGCTTTCTGTGGCGCCATGCCGGTGCATTACATAAAATGAGTACGAACAATGAATCTTGTGTAAATATGTCAATACACTGTTTAAAAGTTTATTTTCCTATTAAGCTTTTATTCTAGCGCCTCTGGTGTATTTTACGTTGAAATAGAGTCATTTTTACTTTATCGCCTTCCGTTGTGTGATAAGTATATAAAACAGTGGGTAGATATAATTGTGTATATCAGTTTATTTTTACTCAAACTTTGTCATAGTTACTGAACATTATTTTTAAAATAAACTCCTTATGTGGAGGTAGGGCTGCACCAACTTTCATATAATGAGAGTCACTGCTCTAAGCTGCAGGAAATTATCCACAGATTAAGAATTTTTTTTAAACTTTATTTATTGTACCTTTGATTGCATTGGTCTTCTCGCGACACCTGCAGCTTACGGACTGATTACTGTAGGGATGAATGAAATGAAATGAATTTATGATGGCGCAAATGAATGGAAGAGAATGCCAACAGATCGTGCCCTGCCCTATCTAACAGCGGCGAGGTGGACTGAGGTCTTCAAACGCAGCAAAATATTGACTGCCTCTCTGCCGCGCAATGGGTGTCCCAGGTTCGCGGACAAGCATCTGCGGGTGATGGTGGAACAGTGCTTTGCAATAGGTGCTGGACACTTGTGGAATTAGAAGGTTTTTGTTGATTTCTTTTATTTACGGACGCTCTTTAACAGCTCAGATCATCAGCGTCCCATTCAATTCAGGTCGTGAAACGGCCGACAAATTTTGCTCAGTGGCATCTTCTTTCAGGCTTGAGGTTCTTTTTCGTGCCGTAAATGTACGACACAGGACCCACAGCTTTACTTCTCTTACAAAGGAAGCCAAACTTGGATTTTTACGCCCAAAAATCTATCGATCCTTGCCTGGTTTGAACCTTTGATCTTGGAGGCAAGTGTGGTTACCACTACACCACCAGGACCGACGGAATTCCAAGAGCAAACAGGAATGCGAGCAAAAACGGTGCACCGCATTGAACATGCGGAAAACGTGCAAAGGGAGTGCTACATCATTTAAGTAAAGTACAGAAGTGGACTCGCTACGAAACAGTCGCATCATTCTGGCGAGATTTCAGGAAGAGATCCTCCTGCTACTGTTCGAAAGTGGAGAAATACTATTTTCGCTATGCATCGTTATAAATACAGTTTGTATGCTGAGTTAAATTGTACTTTTATTTTGAAACAATATACAGAAGGGGAAAAAAACGCAAGAGCGCTTTTTAAATTTCGGTTTTCAGATATTCCCCTACTCCTAATGGTCCAAATTTCATAAACTATTCTTCTTATTTAATTTAAATGCTATATACCGAGTTTTGTTGTGAAAAAAAAAACGAACAAATATTGGTGCCGCTAGAACGATTTTTAAATTTTGAGCTTCAGGTAAACATTCACTCCTAATGGTCCAATTTTCCTAATTTTCAGAAACTATTTTTCTAATGTTATTTAAATGAATATACCGAGTTTCGTTGCGAAAAAAAAAAACGAATATTATTTGCGCTAGAACGATTTTAAATGTTGGGTTTCATACAAATTCCCATTCCTAATAAGCTTATTTCACTAATTTTCAGAAAGTGTTTTTATTGTTTTTTTTTTCAACGGCATATACCGAGTTCATCGTCCTACCCAATGCATTGGAAGATTGTCATCAAGATACGCACGTACATCTCGGTGGTAGTGTGATGCTGCATCATCTTGTTGCATACGGCACCACGAATCTCAAATTTGTCTCGAATGCATGCAATTGTTACTCGTGTTGGCGGTTCTGTTCTATACACACGTCTAATGGAATTTTAACAACATTCTCGGTTTTCCAATATCACTTCAAAATTGCTTTTCGCTGTTCAAACAATAATCTGGCCTCCATTTTGTTGTAGCAACGTTAGCATAACGTAATGTGAGTCATATCTGTTTACGGAACATCATGCGATAATCTTGGCTTCATTTATTTATTGTTGATTTACGATAATGTACGCTTTATTTGTTCATTATTGATTTACCTGTCACTTAGCAACGCTATCATAATGTTTGTAAATCACATCTGTTTACAGAACATCATACTACACATTACTGTCGTTTTCCGGTCCAATTTTAAAATATATTTAATAGATATCTACTGTGAAAGCGTGTATACATTTTTGACACCCTCGGTGTACATACATTTTTTTTTCGTTATCATTTTTGGTGCCTAGTAAACAGCATCAATGAATTTTTTTTCAAAAATATTTTTATGGATACAACCACAATAGCTACTTAAACTCTTGGTAAACTGGGTAATGGCTGCATTGGGAAAAATCGGCAATAACTGAATGTGAACTGAAGCCTTTAACGCAGAAAGCGCAATTCTTAAAGCTTTGGAACGGAAGTCATTGTTACTGCATTTATTGAATAAACAATGTTTTAATACACTTTATTTCCAGAAAACAGAAGTAAATAAAGACTGGAGTGCTTAAAAATTATATTACCCTATAATTTTATATTTCTAGGCGAACCATGTTTTGTGTCTGACAGCGTACAAACTGCACAATCTTCAAAGGTAGGATAGGTAGGAAAGAGAGAGAGAAAAAAAAAATAAGTGTAATATAGGAAGAAATAATTTATTAATATGGTTATTTAATGCTATGCATACACACATTCAATCTTTTTTTCTGCGTTGTTGATTTTACGAGAATTTCTCACAAGTTAACATTTTACATTTTAGCTTACTTTATGCGTTTTATTGACAAACTATCACGTTGGAATGACTTCTTTACTTGCTTCCTTTACTCTTTATCAAATCATGTTCAAAAAATAAAGCGTTAATAAAATAACAAACACTTTATTGATATTAACAATGCTGCCAACATGTCTGACTAAACAGTTATTTTATAGGGGTATATTGTTATCACCAGATCAATTGCTAGTGTCATAAATGTTGTTGCGCATCATCTAACGGTCCATCCTTCACTTCAACTTCCATCCTGAGCCCCTGCAGTCCGCAGAGAGTACTCAGGTTGTCCGAGGTCAAGGTTACAACCGCTGTCTTTGTCTCTATCACCTCTGTCCAGGATGCTGCTGCTAGGGAAATTGCAGGACTTCTGAAGCACAGCTCCTTGCCATTCTGTCCTGTAAACTTGAGGCTGAGGTGATAGTTATCGGCAGCCTTCTGCGACCCAAAGAGCCAGAGCCACACGATAACCTCCCCAGAGTCTAGTTCCAGCACCTTGAGGAAGAAGGTGGTTCCGTCCTTGGCGATGGTGATGAGAAATCCATTTCCTAGTGTGTGAGGCAGAGGGAAGACGATGCGGCGCTTGAAGTAGTGAACTAAGGGACCTTCGTGACACTCCTGGATATGCTGCATCACTCTGGAGGACTTCACCCGCCCCTTACAGTTCTCCCCACAAGGGCAATAGTACAGAGCTCCATCGTCCGGGTTGTCAGCAAAGTCCGCCTGGAGGCGGCCTGTCAATGACTCGCAGGAACCGTGGTAAGAAGCGGGGCGCCTGTTGGGATCCAAGGGAATGTCCAGGAGACCTGTCTGTGACGATGAGATGAGAGAGGGAGACCTCGACAGTCCTGGTCGGAATATCTCGCTGGTAGACAAAGACTTCGCCTTCAAATTGGACGAGAATTCGGACTCCAGATGACGTGGCATCGCTGAGAGAGAATTCTGTAACTGTATCATGGTGCCTTTAGCGAATCTTAGAGAAAATAAAGTAACAGAAATGCCAAAGAAAGAGACTACCTAGTACAGTGTTTTTCAAATGAAAAACGGTTTCACTCACGGCGAATGAGACGCAAGTTCTTCTACAACGTTGCCAGATTTGAATGTAATGTGCTTCACTTAACGATAATAAAGATAATGCAACGACATTTGAAACGGGTTTGCCTCAAATTGTGAGAAATGTGATGACCAGATCCCGGAAGTTCAGGCATTTTGTTAAAATAGGCAGGCAAAAAGAGGTTTAAAATACTGAAAAAAGGCAGTAATATAATTAAAATACGCATTTATTGAAAGTGAATACAGATAGTAATATCACTCATTCTTAATGAAAATAAAAATTTCAGATACTTAATCATTTGTTTATTACACAATTAAAGTACTTAAGCTTACTGTTCTTGATTAAGTAACAACAAAATGCTCATTCAAGGTATCAACTGCCATAAGCGCTTGTCAGAGAGAACGTTTTTCATTATGGGAAAAGAGTTCTACTTACACTGACGTGATTGGAGCATATTTAAAACAAGCTATTTCAGAGAGACTCATGCCAGTTACAACAGAACATTCGCCTTTCAGTACATCATGGAAATGTTGATCAAGACAAAGTAGAGTAGATTTGAATAGTCCTGGCGAAGGAGAAAAAGATGTGCAGTAGGTTCTGGTCCAGTTCATTTTCTGTTTATACATTTATAAGGGAATCAGGTTAGTGTTTCTTTTACTTTCGTTCTGAACATATTGTAGGGACGGTTTACTGAAAGTTGTGGCGCTCTCATCTTTCTAGCTTGCAATTGTCTGTTACATTTATGCAGTTGAGAAGTTACCCACCACAAATTTCCTTCATGAGCATGAAGACCTGTTAGCTCGATTGATTATAGTGGCATGCTAGCAATACGAGGATATGCTTTCCATACCCTCAAGGGTAACATTGTTATTTTCTTTTACTGGCTTATAATCTTTTTTACTCTCTTGTAATCTTCATGCTTTTTGTACATTGTTCTTAATAGAATAAATGTCACTTTTTCATACTTTAGGTTCGATTTAACAATATGTATATTAGAATTTCACACTAACGTTCTCTAACTCAACACTGTCGTTTGACGGATTTTAGTCTTCTCCGCTGCTGTTCGAAACTTCGGCCGTAGGATCATGCTGTCTGTATGGTTAAGTGAACAAATACCGAGACCAACAGAGACTTGACCTTACAGACAGGGTTGATCCTGCTGCAGTCCCGACGATAGCGGAGAAAGCGAATGAGAAAGTATTAGTGTGGAGTTCTTTTATTGTTTTTGTTTGTTTGTTAAACCTAGTCTAACTTTGCACTGTCCTCCCTAATATGCAACATCTCTGACCAGCTGGTGGAAAGAAAACAATGACGTGCAGCTTATGCAGTCATGAAGCAACAACGGAATTTGTTTTATTTGAGCATTTAGAAATAGTAACATTTCATTGAGAGCAGCATAGACAAATTATGAAGATTACAAGAGGGGAAAAAATAGGTTGCCCGAGGGAGATCGACCCCACAATCTTTGCATTACACAACGCTCTAACTAACTGAGCTAATAGGCTTAAAACTGTATTAAAGCAATTATTCTGCCTGTGGATTTCGGCCTCTTCCGCTGCCGTTCGGGACTGCGCAGCAGGATCGTCCCTGTTTGTAAGAGTACAAAGTCTAACGAGGCATGCTAGCAGACGAACCGCCGCTTCGGGTCACAGCAATTAGGCGCTACAATGCAGACACGTTTCATTTCATTTCCCACGTAACGAAAGTATTCCTGTTGAAATTTAGTTGTAATGTCTTCATTAGTGTTAAAATTATTACAGAAAATTCGGGTTCGGTAGCGAGTGAGACACCCAATATAAAGAAAAAGGGACAAAAAAGTGATTCATAGTAATTCCCTTCTTTATATGCCTATTGTTGGAAATGCCTTAGTGATGAATGTAACTTCCAGATAGAACAGCCAACCCTGCAGCCCAGGGTATATTGTTTTTTTTCCCCCTAAACTGACGAAACGTTAAAAACATTACATTTATTGAAAAGTTTTGTAACTGTAGAGCTTACTTGTATGGGCTGGTTGGAGGATATGTTGTCCACAGAGGAAGCCTTTCCCATGATGCGGGTAAGGAATTTGCTGGCAGGCGAGGGAGGCGATACGAGGTTGATCCTCAGTTCTGGGGTAGAACCTTTCACACGCTTGGGCCCGAACAGTCTCTCTCGGAGCTTTCTGGGTCGCACCTCCTCAGACTCTTCTTTCAACTCGAAGGCTTCTGTCAGGGAGTTAAATACCTGATCAGCTAGTAGACTCCGTGCCCGACAGAAACGCACTCTGCACACCGGACACTTCTCCGTTTTGACCCGACACTTGACGCAGATGAGGTGCCCATTACCACACTGGTGTGCTGGTGGTGGGATTGTGTCCAGACACACGGGACATTCCAGCGCCATCAGGATGGAGTTCATGCAGGCTGATAGACGCTGAAGGTTGCCAGGCATCGGTCCACAACACAGCGACTGAAACAAGCGCATTCATTGTGGTCTCACGTGTCTATAGGAGTACCGTGTGGTAGCACTGCATATGAGAATTCAAGGAATTACTTTAGTGGGGTTCCCCATTCCATAAATTTGTACAATAATCACATATACTAGGGATGTTCTAAAACTCTCGGCCTGATTCTGAGATGTGAAGATGGCCAAATTATTGTGATAGTCGTTAAGTACCATTCTTTAGATGGGGCGCTATAAAGTTTCAGAGACTTAGTCACTAGTCACTAGTTTGTGACTATCTGTAAACAAACTAGCGTAAACATTTTCTACAACATTTACAATACTGAAATGCATGCTATGATAAAATATTTCTTTGAAGGGTTTAACCACAACACAAATATAAAAGGAGTTAGATTTTACATTAAAGGATTCTTCCCCTTCGTTTTTCAGGGTTATAAAGTGGGCTACTGACTTTAAGCGTGGCCATAATCCAATCAAGATAATGAGCGCTCAGGGCGTCCCAAAACTACTACAACCGACGAGGTTATGACAAAAATTCGCAATGCCGTACTCAATGACATGACCTCCATAGGCCATATCCACTGCATTTTACACGAAATTGGTAGGAGAAAGCTTTCCTCTTGATGGGTGCCGCGTTTGTTAACAATTAACCAAAAACGCATTCGAATAAACATTCCGCAAGCGTGTTTAGACTTTTTAAACGCAATTCAGGTGAGTTTCTCCCATGTTTCATAACAAGTATGAAACATGGATTCATCACTGCATACCATAGACGAAGGAGAAGTCTAAACAGTGGGCGGCAACAGGTGAAAGAAAGCAATAAAACGCTGACCAAAAAGTTCTGCAGGTTCAAGAACAGACACATAAAAGCACTGTATTCTGAACAAAATAATATCTTTAGCATTAAATATAGCCCCGGCCACTTTCGAGAACCTTCTGGAAGTCAAAGAATTCCATTGTAATAGAACTCCTTAGTGTTTGAAGCAATAAATAAATAAATTATTCAGAGCAGTTTGCAGATGGACAATGGTTCAAAGTTGCTATTGTAGGAGGTAGCTATCCAAAATGAGGGGAAACAATTATAATCTGATGGTGCAATAACTGGAGAATATTATGGGCGCTCTAGAGTTCACCAACAAAGATGGACAATTGATGACAAGCAACCTTAGCTGTATGCAGTTTTGCATACCATACAAAAGAATAACACCTTTGCGATTTAAGAGTGCAGGCTCCTCAATTTCAGCTTTCCATGGACACTTTCCAGCTGGTAGGAGTACACAATCGTTATTGCTTGGCCGTCTGGCAGCAGTTTAAAATACACATTCACCTAACATCGGGTGTAACCTTCTTTTGATGCAGTGGTGGTTTCAGTTGGCTTGCTAATCTTGATGTTGGAATTTTTTCTCAAAATTTATTTTTACGCTTTGAACATGTAACCCAACATTTCCTGGACAGAATTGACTTAGTATGCCACACTTGTTCTACAATTAGCAGTCTGTAAGCCTGAATATTTATTTTATGGAATATGTAGTACACACTTTTATATACGAAGGATAAATCATGTCGTGGCAACTGTTTATTTTCTCGCGAACAAGAGACAATACGAAAAATCTAAGATATATATATTAAAATGTACTTTTGAATGAAGCCACCAGATATTGTATGTGAACAGAGTTGCGTGTCTCAGCACTCTCCGAAAGTCAGTTGGTAAGCGACAGTGGTCAGGAATGGAGGTCACGAAGAGTGAACAAAGTCCGTATGTGAAAATGAAATTTCTCCACACAGAATGCCACAGAGAGATACTGGATGACGTGCCCTGCGAACAGTGGTAAGGTGAATAGAAAGGGGCAGAATGTCGACTGCCGATCTTCCGTGCAGTGGGCGTCCTGTGTCGCGGACAAAGATGTACGGGTGATGGGGTGGAACATGAATACGCGAAGAAAGGCGATGGACCCTTGTGGAATCAGAAGAGCAAACAAGAATTCCGATTAAAACAGAGCACCGCACTTTATGGGAGGACCTGAACGAGCGGTAAACGGGTGCCACATCAATTAAGTGAGGTACAGAAGTGGACTCGCTCTAAAACTTGTCGCATCAATCTGCGAGATTTCAGTAAGAAAGCCATCTCTACTGTTTGATAGGGCAGAGCATGCGCACCCAGTGCTTCCCATAACTCTGTGTAGCTTTCTTGTGAATTCATGTCGCTGAGAATTGCTATTTTCACATACATACTTGTTCAATCTTCTTGACCTCTGTCACTCACCAACTGAAATTCAGAGCAGGTCTGCTGTCATACATCATCTGGCGATTTCATTCGAAAGTACATTCCATACACTTTCAATCATATATCTTAGATTTTTCGTATTGTTTCTTGTTCGCGAAAAAAAAAATAGTTGCCATGACTTATGACGTATCCCTCCTATTTTAGTTGACTTACGGGAATTTTTGCTTTCAAAAACATTCAATATGATCATAATATATTTTAAAACTAAGAAGAATAAGATATGAATCATTTACAGGTTAAAAATAATTATATTATCTACTTAACACAAAATATTCATTTTATCTTTTAAACTTTTTCCAAATGTGTTTATTTCATTACATTTTTTAAAATTAAAATTTACACATTCCATTTTTAGTTATTAATTTCATAAGTATTGCTTTGAAACTTGAACCATTTACATCTCATTATGACATTAACTTGCTAAAAGAATGGGGTCAGTAATGTATAGTAATACTACATTTCGAAACTTCATAGTACCTCTATTTCCTCTGCTACGGTGTTAGGCGCTTCTTCGGCTGACGTCACAGAAGTGGGAGAAACATGGGCATGAGCCTCAGAATACTCATGCTATACAGGCATATTTTAGACAGAACGGAAGGTTAAAACATAAAAAGTGTTCGATGTGTTACCCAGCATTGAAATCACTCGTTATTCTGCCGAAAGGGTCATCCGTGTGATTTTCTTGACATTTTTGTACAGGGATGGAAAGCGCAATAAAAAGATTTCACTCACGTCCGGTCGCGGTTTGGTAAAGAGCGGTTGGTAGGTTCCAAGGCCTTTAGACGGGTTTGGAAACGTGAACTAGATGTTTCAAACGTTCCCAAGCTTGCAGAGACGCAGAAACTAGACATTTCCCGTCTTTCCTAATAAAACTACAGAAACACGATCTTACGGGAGGAAGTGTCATGCACATCATTGTTTTAGAATGACTGTTAGTTATGTAACGTGGGCTAGAAATTGCAATAGTAACACCAAACAAAGAGTAACTTAAAATCCTTTTTCTTACATCTTTTTTTCAAAATACATATATGCAAGTATAAGATATACCACTTTATGAAAAGTGTTACCTACATACATTTTAAATATTGCTTTAAGATGCGGTAAAAAAATTATGCAGCAAAAGTTGGAACGGACTGGAAAAGTTTTTCTTTAAATGAAATTTGAAGATGTAATTTAACTTTTTGGTGTTAGTAATAACTAGACAGCGGATTTTTTCCGTGATGATCAAAATGAAAATATGAATTTATGTTTTGCGAAATTTAATCTTAAAATTTTATATTTAAAAATATTTTATATTTAAAAAAAAACGCCTATTTTGAAATTAGTACTTGCTCCTTAGTTTCGTGCTTAAAATATGTATATTAAGTATACCAGTGTGAACACAACCATAATAAATATTCAAATTTTTATGATGAATGATCAATTTTGTCTGGCTGAAGTAAGAACTTACATAAGATTATTTTCGTATTAGTGTGCAGTGGTAAATATTTTGACCGGGAAAAAAATGAATTTGGCCATATTGTTGATCTTATGCAAGTGTTCAAGATGAAATATGCTCCAGTGATATCTGTAGATGCTTAAAGATGTTTTAATGTCTTTACTTATTCTTACAGACAAAATATACACATTTTGGTGGAAAATTTGGAAAAGGGGCTTGTTATGTTATTTGTAGTGTGTCAAACTTCGGGAAATAAGTAACTAATGTTAAACAGTTCCATCAATATTTTTTCCTAATTATATACACCAGATCATGCTTTTATTTAAGGTTTATTTCGATAAGTTATTTCTAGTATACTTGAATGGAATGAAATAGTAATATAGGTGTATCATTATTGTTATATACAAATTATAAACATATTTTATCATGGGTAGTAGACGGTACATCGTTCCTCTTTCTAATTGTGTATCATACATTCTGCTTCCATTGAACAAAAAATAATACAAAAATAAAACACAATTAATAATAAATAAATATTTTTTAAAAAATAGGAATAACGGTATTATACAGATATATGAATGGGAAAATATTAAATATTGTATATAATTACACTAGTTGTTGCGTTCTAACCAGAAAAGAAATTGTTTCTAGCTCCGCGCACATTAACTAGGAAAATGTCTACATTCAACCAATTAGTGTGGTTCGCAAACCGGTCCCTACATGCCACTCGCCTTTAATTGCCTTAAAAATCTTCCTGGCAACAGTGTGGGTACATTCTGCCAGAAATGTATCCATTCCTTATCCCCTCCACGAAATGGGCAGATTCTTCTACCAGAACTATCCGTTATTTTTTGAGCCTTCCAACTTCCCGGTCTAAACCGGCCATTTCTGATCTCACCTTGCTCCCTAGATGTTTTTGTTGATTTGGTTTATTTATGAACGCCCTTTAATATCTCAGGTCATCAGCATCCCATTCAATTCATGGCGTGAATTGGCCCCTACATTTTGCTCAGAGGCCCTTCTCTTAGGCTTCTTTTTCGTGCCGTAAATCTATGACACGGGACCCACAGGTTTACTTCCCTTCCGAAGGAAACCATACTTAGGACTTTTACACCCGAAAAATCCATCGATACTAGCCGGGATTGAACCCGCCACCCTAGAACGAGCATATGTTACTTTTTATCCCAGGTTAGTTTAATTTCAATCAATAGGCTCAAGGAAACTTTCGTGTTAAATTCTTCCTCGATTTTCTGCCTGCTGATATCATCTAGACTTCTTCTAAGCTTCTTCCATACATTTTTATTATTTAAATTGCCTTGTTGCCATGTTGAACTGGCCGATTCCTCTGAGTCCTCTTTTCACCCGTGCAGCCCAAAATGTTGGTGTTATATTTTGCATTTGGCGACTATAGCATTTAGCACGAATTGTGGAATACTCTCCCTGCAGTAGTCTAAAAATCATAAACTGTGTCAGTTAAACAGTGAGACTGTGAATTTTTCTTACTATGAAAACGACATGTACATGGTCATTTTATTACGAATGATTGAAGCAATTTCATAAATTTATTGTACCTATATTATTACACAATATTATCATAAAAATTTACTGGTATTAGAAAAACTCAAAAAATTTTGTTTTCTTTCAGGCGCGTTTCGGATTTCTGCCGCGAGAGCGCAGCAGTTACCAGTTAATAAAAATGGCGATAGGTACTGAGAAAGTATATGCTGTGCTTCACACCAATCTGTCATAACAGTGCAACGGCCCTTCAGAACGAAGTTTAAAAAATATGCACCAAGTGCCAACTCCTTTCGGCGATAATATGTGCAGTTTACAACCTCAGAATGCCTTTCTATGGGGAAATCAGCAGTCAGGCTACAGTGACTGAAGAAACTGTTGAGCACGTGCTGGCCAGTTACACTTAACAAACAGAAATCGACGAACACAGAAAGCAGAGAGCTGAACATTCCACAACTGACCGTTTGAAAGACTTTACGAAAACGTTTGCAACAGAAGCCTTACCGCTTGCAATTGTTCAATGACAAAGTGCGACGCTTTGAGTTTTGAATTTACGGAAGAGGGTGAGTTTGGTGAGAGACTTGTCTTTAGTGATGAGGCAACATTTTTTTGTGAATGGCCAAAGTGTCCAGGCACAGAAAATTCCCGCACTATCATGCAATAAGTTCGAGCCTCGCCAAAAGTTGATGTGTTCTCTGCAGTTTCACAGTTTAAAGTTTATGATCCCTTTTTCTTCGGCACTGATACCATTATAGGACACGTGTATCTGGACATGCTGGAAAAATTGGTTCATCCAAGCAGGAGGCTGAGAGTGTGGATTTTCTCTACCAACAGGATGGTGCTCCATCCCACTTCCATCGTAATGTTCACAAATTTTTAAACAGGAGATTGAGAAACCGATGGATCGGTCGTGGTCAGGATGTCTATTATGACCTCCAGCTATCCCGACCTAACCCCATGCGATTTTTTTATGGGGTAAGTCAACATTTTGTGCCTCCTTTACAAGCAAACCTACTAGAGTGGCGAGCTCGTAATCAACAATCCCTTGGAACATATTGATAGAAACATGTTGCATCGAGTGTGGGAATTATAGACTTGATATTGCAGAATCAGCAACATATAGAGTACTTGTAATATGTCATTTTTTAAGTTTATATATCTGTAAAGTTTTGAGATAATATGTCAAATAATATAGGTACATTAAATATGTGAAGCCGCTGTAACAATAATATCCCTGTATATGTACCATGCTTTTAGTTATCGGCTGTGAATTCAGTCACATTGCTTCATAATTGAAGGAGAATGGTAGAGAGAGAAAGGGAAAATAGGTGCAAAGAATTCTTTAAGGTTATTTTGTTGGGAAAATTAAAGTTTTAGGTAGCTAAGAACAAACTACCTGATGACCCTGGACGTAGAGAGCAGGCGAAAGTTCCGTTTTCGTTTTTAAAACAAAGATCATGACACAACTGCCCGAAATGTTTTAATTTTAAAATTTGGAACAAAATAATCGTTAATAATTATAATAGGACATTTTAAAGTCTATAAAATTGTTTGATGAGCTTTATATTTCATTAATCATTAAAATTCGTAATTTCGTACATTTTTCATGTTGCTTTATAGGCACGAACAGGCCTTTACATAAAAATCCGATGTCTAATAATAACATATGTAGAAATTTCTTATTGCTTTCGCCTACCTCAGGACTGCACTGGGGGTCTGAACCAGCGTTCCACAGCAACAGCGCAACGCGATCATCCCGCGCCCGGACTCGGTTCGCCACTTCGCTAATCCTTTGACCTACAATGTCCTCTCCGTTCACTTCCAGGACGCAGTCCCCGGCCAGGAGTCCAGCAGCCTCTGCCGGCGAGCCAGCATCCACACCGGAAACCCACGGATAAGGATCCCACTTGCTCCTGGTGACGTGGAATCCACACGAACCCGTTGCCGGTCTCTCCACGTCGCATAGTCTGACGCTAGGTGAGTAATGCTGGTCCTCAGTCACTCTCCTCTTCTCCTCTGTAACAAAGGTAAAAAATCTGAGCACTAGTTGCTGTACTCTCAAACAGACTCACTGTCGACAGTTTCACATACACAAGCTCTTATTCGCCCGAGGGATGCACTTCACTACTTAAACCTGTCTTTGAGCATCAGTTTGTCTCAACAAAGCGAGAATGTCTTAGTTTAAATACGAGATGAGGCTAGAAAATAACCTGTTCTAAAATATTTTTATTCAACAGATCATACATTTTAAATATTATCACCTTCAATACAACCCCCTCATTCATCCCTATACGGCTCCATCCAAATCAAGCCTTAAGGAGTTCCGTCACTTTTGCCTTCATTACACCTACACACTCAAAACAAGTTCCTTTTAAAACAGAATTTATCTTTAGATAATTAAAAAAAGGGTCGCATGGTGCACGTAAGGTGGGTGTTTTAACTTGGGGATTCCGTGTTTGCTACATGTAAATCTTTGATTATGATTTTAAGTGGGAAAAAGTTTCGAACCCATACATCATGTGTTTTCTCTAAGAGCACCTTGCTTCCGTCTTAACACCTCGGCGCAAATAATTAGATATCACTCTGTGATTCACTCTACAAAAACATCTTTGGGACAAACTATTGCAGCTTAACTGTTTCAATTAATCAAACTCAACTTCAAACACGTGACAGAAACAGCTGCACACACAAGTAAAACCGACAATAGAGCAGCTAGCACGCTATGACTGACTGACCGATAATACTACTTTGTGATTGGTTTGGTGTTTCTGGCAGCATTACCAACTGAAAAGGTAGCTGTCAAAAACAAAGTTTCAGCGGCAAGGGTATAGAATAGGTAACGGTTACAAATACTATTTATTTTCATACTATCTTTCACAGTATTTTGTGTCAGATGTACATTGGGTTTATTTAAGATATGGGCCAGCAGAGCGTGACTGCGCATTTGGAGAAGCCAGTCTTCATGACGTACGAAGGTAGGTCCATACGTTTCCGGCCTAACCATTTTCTAGATATGATAAAGACAAAAACTATATTTCACTTTTCATTATAGCTACCCTTTATTGCAATACACTTCTCGCATCTTTGAATTAACTTTTCAACCCCCCCCCCCCGCCCAAAGTAGTCAGAAGTCTTGCCCGCATAATGGGCATAAACAGCATCCATCACTTAAATTTCCTTCCTCGAAGGTCCTTCTTGATTTTGAGAAGAGAAAAGAGTCTCCAGGAGCTAGGTCTGGGCTGTAGGGTGGATGTCCGATCTCCTTGAAGACACATTTTCTCACAGCTTCCTTTGCAACAAGAGTTGTGTGCACAGGCGCGTAGTGTGCGCCACACTACCACTCAGCTTTCCTCGCCTTTTCTCTTTGGTGGAAGCACGTAGTCTGTGCAGTAGGCCAGCATAGTACTTCCCATTTACTGTGTTGTTCCTCTCCTTGAAGTCAATGAAGAGTATTCCTTCACAGTCCCAAAAGATTATGGCCATGATCTTCTTGGTTGATTGCGTGACCTTGGCTTTTAGAGACGGTGCTTCGCTAGGTTCACGCCACTCACTCGATCGATTCTCTTTCGAACAAGGGATCATAGTAGAGAACCATAATTTCATCTCCTGTAACAATGGTTTGCAGAACTTCTTTCTCGTTGCCACGGCGAAGTTCCAAAAATGCCTAACAACAGACGACTCGTTGCTGCTTTTGGACTGAGGAAAATCTTATTCTTTGAATTTTAAAATTATTAAAGGGTATGATAAATAAAATTGCAATTGATATAACTAAAGCAATAATACGGGCACCCATCTTGCACTAACATTATTCATGTCAAAATGTTCATGAATAATTCGAAGGAATATTGTTTTAGAAAGGCCCAACCTTGCTGCTATTTCTGTAACTTTGAGCCGCCGGTCTTCCATAATTTCACTTTCCACACGAACGATGTTTTCAGGTGTGAGCACCCCCAAGGGCCGACCTGCACGCTCTTCGTCTTTAATGCTTTCTTGACCCATTCGAAAAAGTCTGGGCCATTCTTTTACGGTAGAATATGAGAGGGATGCTTCCCCATATACACCGTCCAATCGTTGTTTAATTCATTTGGAGTAAGTACTTCTTTTGTGAAGAAATTAATAACAGCTCAATACTCCATTTTGAACATGCCACAATCTTCTACACATAACGTCCTTTACGCAACTATATCTGAACAACTTAATATAGCAGAGCGGAAGTTACAGCTGCAATTATTTACTTAACAGATTAATAGATAAGGTATGACACCAAATAAGGGCCTTGTTAAGGCGATAATCATTATCGGCGAGGCCGGGAATTTATGGACCCATCGTATAATGCTGGGTCGTATAGTAAGTATGGGGAAGGTTTTGTCAATGAATGATAGTGCGTTCGTGTTATTCGGTGCTTTGATTTTGGGTAAATTATGTGTTAATAGTTCTTCATTAATTATGCCACTACTTAAATATAGTCTTGAAGAAAACATTTCTATGTCTTATGTAAAATATATATGCGAAAAACGGATTCTTACAGAGAAGTGATAAGGAAATCAATAACAATAGTGTTCTACGTAGAGAAACTGTTGACCAACTTGTTAAAAAGTTACAAGAGTTAGGAGCCTTTAATGACAGGAAACCAGTTCGAACCGCCGTGTTCTTATAAATGAAAAACTAGACAAAATTCACGTATTTCGTATGCACGTGCCGATAATGTACTGCCGACGAGGAGCATCCTTTTGAAGATCTCCTATAATACATAATAGTGGTTTTTATTATCAGTTTTAAATACAGTACACGTTATTTGAATAAAATTTCATAGGAAAAATATCTTTGATAACCAACAGAAACTTCAAAAGAATTGAGGTAAGGCAATACTCAATACTCTTTTATTTATATACAGAATTTTGTCAGATCAATGGATCAAGTATTTATTGCACAGGACCATTTTTATTTAGAATTCATGGTTAAAAGATTAAGAAATTTCTATGAATCACCCAGGGTCAGACAGACAGACAGACAGACCGATCGACCGACAGGCAGGCAGGCAGGCAGGCAGGCAGGCAGACAGACAGACAGACAGACAGACAGATAGATAGATAGATAGATAGATAGATAGATAGATAGATAGATAGATAGATAGATAGATAGATAGATAGATAGATAGATAGATAGGTAGATAGGTAGGTAGATAGATAGATAGATAGATAGATAGATAGATAGATAGATAGATAGATAGATAGATAGATAGATAGATAGATAGATAGATAGATAGATAGATAGATAGATAGATAGATAGATAGATAGATAGATAGATAGATAGATAGATTGATTAAAAATAAAAATAATAACTTTTCGCGCGGCAACTCTATCCTCCTTTTTCCGATTGCAGCAGCTGCATTTTTCCAGTAAGCAGTCGCCTCACTGTATAAAGCAGCTTGTTTAAAAGATGCGTTATTAGAACATATTTATTAGGTTTTCTCTTGTGTGTGAGTGTTAATTGTACTAACATTCTGGAAGCTTGCAGTCTATATACATAAACGTAGCAGTTGCGGTTGAAATGTTAGTCGCATCGTATTCATTTAGGTTCGTTATCCTGCGCACATTGCAAACAAGAATATGAACACTTTTGGTTCTTAAGAAATAACCTCTCAGCACCATGAAGGTTGTTGCCTCATTTGCAACATTTTTGCTGTACGAATGTTAAGCTTTACAACTTCACGCTTTTTCGCCAATCAGACATTGTTGCGATTCCAAACATATCGTTGTTGAATATTCATTCAGTGTTTCCTATAGCATTTTAGGTGCTCTGAAAGGTGCCCGTGAGCCTTGTTGATTAATGATGGGCGGAGCTATCGCTATGTGGCGAGCGTTTTAGGAACAACTCCCACAAGTATTCTGCGAGCTCTAAGACGGTTTCGGGAACACAACACTAACGACAGGCTTCTTGCAAAGAGATGGCCGTTTTGTAACTTTAGAGATTTTAAGAGATCGACACAGCAGTGAGGCGAGTAATCGTCTGGAAGAGGCTCGAAATGTTAACATTAGCGAATGGATGTGCAGAAGAGGACTCAAAAAGGAAAGTCTGAATTCAAGGAAACCTGCCACAGAACAACTTTTAGCAATGCAAAAGCGAAGAGATCGTCTTCGCTTTGCCCGAGAACACATGAACTGGATAATTGAGCAATGAAGAAGACAAGTTCTCCATAAAGATCATACAAAATAAACTTTAGGGTGCATGTGGAGGAGAGACGGTATGTAGAAAGTCTGGAGAACGTTAAGCTACTTGTACATTTTCCCCAAGGGTGCCTCATGGAGAAGGCTCAGTTATAGTATGCGTGGTGTAATCATTGATGCACATACTGAGAAAATGGACGTTTAACAGCACATCGATACAATGAGCCACGTGAGTTTTTTTTCGTAGACCCAAGATCCAGGCTTCAATCCCGGCTAGGGTCATGAATTTTTTTCCGGCGTAAAAATGGCTTCCTTCAGAAGAGAAGTAAAGCGCCTGGGTTCCGTGTCGTACATTTACTGCATGAAAACCTCAAGCCTGAAAGAAGAGGCCTCTCAGCAAAATGTATCGGCCTTTTCACGCTCTGAATTGAATGGGACGCTGACGACCTGAGATGTTAAAGTGCGTCCATAAATAAAAGTGTTTCCCTGTGCTGCACACATCGGCGAGGGCTTCATTCTAATGCAGATAATGCTCGACCCCATAGTGCTCAGTGTTAGTCACAGTTTCTGGAGAAGTCGGTGATGATTCCTTTAGAGTACCGCCACGGGTGGCCGAGGGCATTAAGACGCGGACTCGTGAGCGGGAGGTATGGGGTTCGAATTCCACCAGGACCGTCCTCCTTGACTGAGGTTTTTTCCAAGTTTTCCTCAGTGCTCATAAATGGCAAATGCCGGGGAGGTACCCTTAACTTAGACCTGGAACGTTTCCTTCCTTAAAAAAATCCAATTTCCTATTTCATCTCATGTATCATCAGTGTTCACCGTCTGTAATGCCTCAGTAGTAAAAACGGGCGTTAAATACTATTAAAAATATTTTTAGAATAGCTTCCCTCGAAGTCCGGACCTCAATCCCATCGAGAAGTGTGAGATATGCTCGGACTTCATATTCGTCGAAGAGTTTTGCACACGTTGCACGATCTCGATTCAGGAATGGGATGCAGCTCAGAAAATGTACATTCATACCAAACATGCGGGCCAGGATGCGAGTTGTTATCAGCCAGGAGTGATAACTCCCCTTATTGAATATGTACGAATATACTGTGTTGTTCTATTTAAAGACTATTCCAGTTGAAGAGCGAAGATTAAAAAATAAACCAGAGACTTTTGAATCCTAAATGGAAATGAAAGAAATAGCGTTAATACTGCTTCAAGAGATACGTGAAATTTACAAATCAATAGTTTATTTGCGCTAATAAATGTTTTACTAGTTGAAAAGAATATATCAATTTATCAAATAAATTCTAAAAACATTTTCAAAGAAATTCTAAGTGCTGCGCTTTTTTTTGCCCGGCAATGTAGCCAATAGCGGCAGTGAAGTAGTGCCGCCGCTGCATTTTACTCTTGTGACAAATACTTTAAGGAACTACATGTTATTGACTTGGATCTCACAGTACTGACCGCACAATAACACGCTGCCTTAGGAAACGGAAACTCTCAGAACAAGGAGCACAGTTTGATTTACTGCACATTCCGAGCACAGACTGTGTACTTTATTGCTCATCCTTGTGTCACCGTGGCGAGGAGTGGTACCCTACATATCCGCTCAAGGCTACACTTTCATCATTTTGTATCGTGCTATATGGAGCACCAACCTGACGTCACAGTCCT
Organism: Metallyticus violacea; assembly: GCA_030762175.1. Taxonomy (NCBI): domain Eukaryota; kingdom Metazoa; phylum Arthropoda; class Insecta; order Mantodea; family Metallyticidae; genus Metallyticus; species Metallyticus violacea. Next base: position 11,248,731 of record CM060845.1, on the reverse strand, counting down.
CTTAAACTCGACGTTCTATTTTACGAATTCCAAAGGAATGTGGCGGTTTTATCCACGAGAAGATTTTTGAACAATTTCTTCAAATCTCCATCGATCCTACCTGCTAGACACCGAAAATGACAAGGAATATATATATATATATATATATATATATATATATATATACGTGTGTGTGCGTGCGCTTCCCCCCCTTCCCTTAATAAAGTATTACTAGTGAAGCATCACAGGCGGTGCCCATGATGGTACATAAAATGAAATGATAAACTGAGAAAGGATTTTTTCTTTAAAGGAAGAAAGCATTCCAGGCTTAAATTTGGGGTTCTTATACAGCATTTGCCATTTATGAGGACTGAGGAAATCTGGAAAATCTCTGTCAGAGAGGACGGTCCTGATAAGAATCGAACCCGAGACCTCCCGCTCACGAGCACGCGCCTTAACTACCTCGGCGGTGTGTGCGTCTGCTAAACGCTCTAGCGGCCGCAATTTTTATTTATTGTCTACGAAACTCGGTATATGCCATTGAAATAAAATAAGATAAACGGTTGCAGAAAATCAGAGAAATCAAACCATAAGTATTGCTGAAAACCGAATGTTTGCAATCGCCGATGACGTCGATTAAGGTGGTTCGGGCAAGATGTGGCATACGGGGGGATTGTTCATTAATAAGCGATATGATTAGTTACAGTTCACTAAAAATTTTGTCGAATGTTCCTCGATGCTGAAATGTGCAACAAATTAAGTTAAGCTGGTAGGTTCCTAGTGTTACCGATAAGCACTCAAACATGAGCATGCCAGCAGCTTGTTAACTGGGGAACAGTGCAACTGCAGCGACGCGGAAAATGAATGAACGGAACGGTGCAAAGATCCTCGAGGATGATCCTTCTCTTCTCTTCTTCTCATTTGGCGCTACAGCCTACCGCAGCGACCTCTGCTTCCTCTACCTCCGTCGTATGACTTCATTGACAGAGGGCATGTAACCAGCATGCTTGCAGCCCGCCCGCCGCCTATCACGCGGCTTTCGAGATGGAAGAACGCAACACCATTCTCCATCCTAACAATGACTTACTCGAGCCGATGCCTGTGGTAACGCAACAAAGGGATACTTTCTTGATAGACCGACAACAGATGGGAAGAGGATTTTCTATGACACTCCAAGACGCCGTCATCACTGATTGCTAGAGCATGAAATCTATTTCCAAACAGTCAAAACTATCACTGCGACAAAAAAAAAAAAAAAAAAAAAAAAAAAAAAGTTCTGCGTTTGATGGATTGTGCATCATTGTGCACTCTAACCGGCAGAAACAGAAAAGTTGTACTGAGACACTGCTGGGGAAAACATTGCCTCTGCCTAGAAAGCTATCCATCATTTCATTTTGTGATATTCAAAGAATGGTTTACCTGCACACACAACTGGGCAATACTCCTGAAAGCTCTGCAAGGCCATATCACCCGCAAAAGGTCACATTTCCTTGCCTCACCGCGATAATGTAGGTTGCAGATCACAAATGTTGTTGCTGAGTATCTCACAAAAATCAATGAAATCTTATCTCTTACCCTCCCTAAAGTACAGATTTAGTCTCGGGTGACTTTTCATTTCTCCCCAAATTGAAGAAAAACCTTCGCGGGAGGCATTTCCCATCATCAGAAGCAGTGGTGAAGGTTGCGGAAGGACCTGTCAGAAAATGGTTTCCAGCATGTGTTTAAAGACTGGCAGAAGGGGTAGGACAGGTGCATTGCATCCACGGGGACTACTTTGAGAAAGATCATCAAAATTAGGAAGATGAGTGAAAGTATGTATCAAAAAAATTATGACAATTCTTTATTGAATTGAGCTTTCCTCCTGTTTAGGGGATGTAAAATATTTTAAAAATCCATCAATTAGTTCTTAGTAATTATATTAAAACTATTTTTATAGCTATGTTGTTCTTTTACATCTCTAAATTTTGATATAAAACACATCCATTGTATCTAGCCCCTGAATACAACAATGAACTATTTTCTCCGACTTAAATAATAACAAAAACAGTGTGCTACAATGTGGAAAAAAAAATCATTATCGTAGTGAAAATGTTCAAATTGAAAAGTATGCTTAATGATGAATAATTAAAGGATGTGATGAAAGAAGTAAAACTATTTAGAACTAATTAATCGGAACTAATAGTAGTAATTAATTATATGATTAACTTCCTTCCTCCCTCTAAAAAAAGTTTATCCCGAGTTTCGTTGAGAAAGAGCAAAAATTGCGGCCGCTATACTAATTTTTAATGTTTTTTTTGTCTAGTAAGTAGGATCAATTGAGATTTGAAGATTTTTTCAAAAATCTTTTCATGGGTACAACCCCAATAGCTTACACTTCTTCGGAATTTGCTAATAAATTCACATCTAATATAACTCTACGATAATAGTATTGTCGTTTAATTTAAAAGAAAGCCCGCAACACCTTCGGTAACAATAGCAGTATGTATTGATTTTACTTGGTTCATTGAATCGTTTGGTTAAAAATCAGAGTTTTGTATATGTATTTGTGAAAGTGATTAAATATTAGGGTTTTTTTTATGCCCGATTAATGAAAAGTTTGTTTTAATGTTAAATAATATGATATATTTGTAACTGATTGTTACATTTTTGTCATCTAGCCCTGTTGCAACATTGTGAACTTACCCTCCAGCTTCATGGTGAGCTGTAGACAAAAGTACAAGTGAAACACAGCACCCTCTGAAAGAAACTGTGTCGAATAATGACACTGCTTCATTACCTCCGAAACACGAGGTCAGCTGTTTGCCTTAACCTCCTTTCGAGTGAACCCTCCGGCGATCTGCACACTGGCCAGTCAAGGCGTGCGCACCATGTGCCGCCAAGGTAGTTTTAAAAGTCGCCAAGATTTGGAGCTGGAGAACGTGGCCGTAAACAAACACGTCCCGGCGAGTTTTGCACATTTTGCTGACATTTGTTATACATGCAAAAATATATGTCTGTAACCGTTTTGAGAAAGTAGGCGACATTTGGATATTATTGCAGATAAATTTTCAACGAAATATATTTTTAAAAAGTTGGCATTTTCTGGCGCAGGTACAATGGAACTAAAATATTTAGTTATGGAATATATATGATGTCCCGTGGTGATCTGAGAATGATAAAATACGCCTCCAGTAAAGTGGTTATGCTGCATACGAAGAGCGTTCTAAAAGTTCTCGGCATGACAAGAAAACACAAGATTTAAGAGAAAAAAATTTTAGTCACTTTGTAAATCAATACATTTAATCGAACCTTTCCAACTTTTATGTGTCGGTCCTGATGGTGTAGTAAAGCCGTGAGTCCCGTGTCGTGCATTTACGGCATGAAAAAGAACCTCGAGCCTGAAATAAGAGGCCTCTGAGAGCAAAATTTGTCGGCCGTTTCACGCCCTGAATAGAATGGGACGCTGATGACCTGAGATATTAAAGAGCGTCCGTAAATAAATCAAACAAACAAAAACTTTTATATCCTCAGTAATATAATATTTTTCCAACTATGAAAAATAAGCGTCTGTCTCAGCTTTAGGGACAAAAAATAATCGCGGGGAGTCAAATCCGGCGAATATGGTGGATGTGGAAGCACTAGGAAGCGAAGGTCATGCAGTTTTGCAGCAACAATCCCAGACATGTGTGAAGGCGCACTATCCTGATAAAAGAGAACTTATTTTTTTTCGCAAGATGAGGACGTTTAAACTGGATAGCATCCTTCAGCTGGTCGAGTAGTGAAGCGTAATACTCCCCGGTGATGATTCTGCCCTTCTGGTGGTAGTCTAAGAGCACCAAACCACCAGAATACCCGAAAAGAGTAGGGGTGATTTTTTTCTGCATATGGAGTTGTTTTTTTGCTTTCTTTGGTGCACTTTCACCTGTTGCCACCCACTATTTGGATTTCTACTTCGTCTCTGACCTGAAGTGACGAATCCATGCTTCATCTACTGTAATGAAACGTCGAAGAAACTCACTGGAATTCTGTTTAATCAAGTCTAAACGTTCCTGCGAAATTTCCTTCAGAAGGGTTTTTGGTCCACTGTTAACAAACGCTGCACCCATCGAACGGAAAGCTTGATCATGCCCAAAACTTGAATAAAATGTAGTGTACATTGCCTATTCTTTGTAATATCAGCCAACTCGCGATCAATTGTACGGCATTGTCACAATCTCGTCGGTATTGGGAGATCCTTAGCGCTGATCATCTTCAAGGCATGTAGGACTATGCTTAAATTGAGCAATGCATTTTTTAACGTCGTAAACGACAGTAAGAATTTTTAATGTGCAATCTAACTCTTTTTGTAATTCTGTTGGAGTTAACCCTTCAAAACAAAATACTTTATCACAGTCCGTATTTCAGGTGTATCCATTTTATAGAGAATGGTAACACTAGTTTGTTTACACGATCGTCACAAACAAATGACTACCCTTATGCGTCGGAAACTCTACAGCGCGCCATTTAAAGGATTATACTTAGCAATTATCATAGTAATTTGGTCATCTTCACGGCATCTCTGAGTCAGATCGAGAACTTTTAGAACACCCCTCGTTAATTAATAACACTGTAATATTTGCACTCTATATACAGAGGTCCTAGACAAGCGATTTGAGGTAGGGAACACAGAGTTAAAGATTTCAAACTTACATGTTAGGCAGTTTTTACATGATGAGATTTTAGGTATTTCTTCTCTGCGGCAATCTCGCAAGAGGAAAATAAAACGATGATAGATTCAATAATTGTAACAAATGTTATGCAATAAATTTCAAGGAGAATGCTTCAAACAAAACGTTTAATTTGAAATATGATTCTTTCTCACACACGTGTGTTAGACTAAGATTTTGTTTGAGAGTCAGACAGGAAAAAGTCGATGTAACGGCGGGACTGGAACCAAGGGTCTTCAGTTTACCGTGCGGATATTCTTACCATCTGAGTTATCGTGCCCTGCTCGACCAGAGCTGCGAATTTCCCTGTTTGAGTCTATATATTCTGGAAACCCCTACGATTATCTCATTAACGAGTTTTTATCACTAAGGGGCAAGACTCAAAACCTTCAAATATTTGAGGTCCGCGCTTCATAGTTAACCACGCTATTAACATTAATTTATATGAATCCCACCTGCCACCGTGAAAAAATGCCTTTACTTTTATAAGCAACGTAAGAACCAAACTTGATGTAAAAATGATGTCACTGTCTAGCCTTTGATTTGCTGGAGACCGAAGTAGGTTAAAGAACATAGTACCGGGAATAGTTTAGTTATAGTTCCTTTTTGTTTTTACACAATTCGTGAAAACACGTTAATTTGGCAAAACAATGTTAGCATTTTGTTTTTAAATAAGCGTTGCATTTAGTCTAATAAAACTAACAGTTCTGTTTATATCATCATCTATATTGGATTTGACAAAATGGCGGGCTGTGCTGTTGTGGACATTACAATAGATGATAATGTGTATGAAACACTGAATTATCGTGAAGGTAAACTTATTTTTTTTATTTGTTTTATTTATGGATGCTCTTTAACATCTCAGGTCATCAGCGTCCCATTCGATTCAGGGCGTGAAACGGCCGACAAATTTTGCTCAGAGGCCTCTTCTTTCAGGCTTGAGGTTCTTTTTCGTACCGTAAATACTCGACACGGGACTCACGCAAGGAAGCCATACTTCGGATTTTTACGCCAAAAAAATCCATCGATCTGGCCGTGTTTGAACTCGCGATCATGGGTTTAGGGGGCAAGTATGGTTACCACTACACCACCAGGACCGACTGTGAAGGTAAACTGTGAACTGTTAACATGCTAAAGTTAAGTTGTTAACTGGTGGTGAAAAGAGAATGGTGATGAACATTTTCAGCACGAAAATCCAACTGTTTTTGTGACATGGTAAATTAATTGCGGAGCATGTGGAGTATTGCAGTGGGGCGTTGCATGTGCGTCTAACTAATTATTTCTTTTTCCTCCTACTTTATCAAATTGTTAATATTTCTATTCATTTTAATATAATTTTTTTAGCAAGAATTTTCGAGGCAAACACAGCGCAAACAATCTGCCGTTCGTATTCTCAGTTACTCAAGTTGATGTTAGAGGTGGGGCTGGCGCGTAGTGATATTAATGTTTTGCTTATGTTAAGTTTGATTCATATATCACTGATATATATCAGACCAAGAATTAAAAAATTGCAGCCCAGCGTACTGGCGTTACAGTTGTACCAACAGCAAGAAATATAAGTTTATAGTAAAAAATGCACGTGGCCGAAATTATTTTAATTCACTGACCAATTCGTTTACTCCCAGGTTAGTTCCGGAAGCATATTAAATGAATTATTTGCACGTCTTTCTATTTCTGTTTGTTATTCACAGCGTGAAGAAAACATTTTATTATATATAAGATATTTTGGTTTGCATTTCTGCATTTATGAAAGAATACGAACACAACAGACGATGAAATTGTAAAAATAATGGCCGAATGAATGAATAGTGCTTAACGCCCGTTTTTGCTACAGAGGCACCACAGGCGATGTACATTGATGATACATGGAAATGAAATGATATATTCAGAAACGATTTATGTTTAAGGAAGGAATCGTTCCAGGCCTAAATTTAGGGTACTTCCCCGGCATTTCCATTTATGAGGAGTGAGGAAAATCTGGAAAAAAACCTCAGTCAGGAAGGACGGTCCTGGCGGTATTCGAACCCAGGCCTCCCGCTCACGAGTCCGCGACTTAACGACCTCGGCCACCCGTGGCGGTATAATGGCCCCGTTCACAGGCGTTTGTGTGATGGTAAATTTTAGGGCCAACAGACTCAAACGGAAGGGGCAAAGCGAGAAACGCTAAGTAATATTTTATTATAAAGTTACGATAGACATATGAAAGGTAACAGCGCTCAACAGGAGGGGTAAGGGGTAAATCTGAAAAAATAAAAATGAAGATTCCTACACACACATCACGCACTAACTGGAGCTCACCTGAAGTGAACTTAGAACCCGAAGGATACACAAGTTTATCATTTCCTCCTATTCAGTGGTCAAATTATGTAACAATTGATAACTTTAAAAATTAAACGAGGAACCGCTGGAAGTGATGCACAGAGCCGCCCTGATGGGGAGGAGGGATGGAAGATACATGCGGACAAACCGGTGTGGAATTGTGCTATATTAATAACGCACCGTATGGGATATTTAGGGTTTAAAATCTTAAGTACAGCTATCCTCGGAAGAGAAGGAAAGTCGTTAGTCCCGTGTCGTAGATATGGGGCACGCCATAGAACCTCAAGCCTGAAAGAAGAGGCCTCTGAGCAAAAGTTGTCGGCCATTTCACGCCCTGAATTGAATGGGACGATGCTAATGACCAAAGACGTTAAAGAGCATCTCTAAACAAATCAAATAAATAACATTTTTACTTACTGCTTTATTACAGATGTTGCGCAATATTGTAGCTCCTTCTGTACAAAAACAGGGGAATTCCGCGATCAATTGGTAGTAAAACGCCACCTCAGCGAGTTTAAATTTTTGGCATCTTTACTTCAACAGAGAAAAATTAAGTTTGCATAACTTCCAACAATAGATGCGGAAGAAGTAGTTGCTGAATAAAAATATATAGGCACACATTGTTGGCGCTATATTCTGTACATTTCCAAGTAAAAATCATTGATTTTGAAAAACAGAATTCATTGACCGTTGTGTGAATGACTGTTATGCATTAAAGTTCATGTGTTAACATAGGCTAAAAACAAAGATTGAAAATATTCTTACATTTATAAATAACATGGGGGGAAGCACTTGTGTCAATAAGGACACAAAAAGGTAAAATAGAATCATTCATGTGCATTACTAAAATAATATTTTCCTAAATATCCGAAGTCTGCTGATAACCTAAAACGTCCTATGCGAGGATACCAACATTATTGCAGTAAATGAATACAGAGCAGAAAGCATTACCGAACTTTCTGGTGGTGAGCATGTCAAGGCCTCTGGAACCTGTCGCTAAGAAGCTTTTTGGTTGACTGGTAGTACAGGAACATATGTAGCGTTGGGATATAGAACTGCGACGGATTTGTGAAGAAAAGTACTATAATTGTATGGAGAACGCTGTTGTTTAGTGATAATCGCAAGCAGAATGACTCATCGTAGCTAAAAGATCTGTGTATCTGCAGCTCATTGTCCTCTGAAGATGGGCGTTATAGCTTTCTCGAAATAGGGCAACACCCTTGAAATTCTTTGCAGTGGTACAGCTGGCATCAGAAATGACCGGTTTTTATATGGCAAGCAGCTTTCATTGTGTTTCTGTACCAACAGACTGCAATAGAGTTCAATGCCATAAAGGTGATGGTAAATCCCGGCCAATTTCAATGTATTGTTGCCAACAGTCAGGATCTTAAAGTCACTAAATATGGAGAAAGTTGCTAAATGAAATGCTGTAATCAACGTGTATATGAGCAAATGTTTAAACAGTAAATTCTCAGGCTCTGGTTCCACTTAAGATGTCTACACATAGCCGCTGGATGGGTTAAAAGGGATGCGATACAGGATGCACCGGGCGACCAGGAATTTGACACAAGGCACAGGCGGAATCCCGAATGTTTTCCATAGATGATAAGTACAGACAATGGTGATTCCGCGAGAGCTCATTGGGAAGTCTCGGCAGAGCCTATAATATTTTAATACTATTTAAAGAGCTGTTGAGATATCATAGGCGATTGACATGAGATGAAATATGAATTGGAATTTTTTTTTTCTGTAAGGAGGCATTCCAGGCCTAAGTTTACGGTACCTCCTCGGCATTTGACTGAGGAAAACATTGATAAAAATCTTCAAGGAGGGGAAATAACTCCAGACCTCTCGCTTAAGAGTCCGTGCCTTAGCGACCTCGGTCAACTGTGGTGGTAACCCTGTAAGTGAAACTTTAGTTTGAAATGAAAGGAGATGGGAGAGTGGAAAGTTCGTGGAATGTAAACATATCTCAGATTCGCCTAAGTGACCAGGGCCCTTTTCCACAAAAGTTGGTATAACACATTACAAGTGTATTAGTACAAGTTCTTATAAAGTATGATCTTCTAACTTTCTGTTCCACGAAAGAAATACGACATTTTTTTAAGTATTAGTTAAAAGTTACAAGCGACGTCATATAAGAGCAAGATGGAGAAACAGCCACACACACAGATATATATAAAATTGATGTTTAATTTCAATGTCTTGTGTTTAGATTCGCCTGATAGCTAAAACTTTAACAATTCCCACAGATAGAAGTGGTAATATTATAGACATTTCAATTTTTTTAAAGACTAAATTGATTCTGACATTGCATCGCAATACGATGATGGACATTTTGGAATCAAAGGTAAACAAGAACTTCATAGATAACTTTTACTCTCTTAAAAGTATTAAGAGTAGTCAAGCAAATGTTTACGACTAGTTTTAACTGTTCCGATGTCAACTTATACAGCTGGAACATCATCATTGTGCCTTTGAGTACTGAAGACTAAAGACTATCAGAGGGACAGAGCCTTTTAATGTTTAGAAGGGAGGTGTGGTTACCATAAAGCAGCTGGCTTGAAATCTTAAATATGTGAGAAATGCACAGAAATTGGTTTGTTCTTTATTATAGATTATGTTTTCGCTTCTACGCCCTTGATTCGTAAATTCGAGATAGCACAATGGCTCTTCATTCGCAGTTAGAGAAAAGCAGATTTCTGTTTTTGGAGACGAGGACATCCATGTGGGCTTCCTACTTGGTGGCTAAACTTTATGGTAGTGGATAAAAAAGCAGTGTCAGCGAAAATAAGTGGTGCTTCAAACGTTTTGTGCGAAAGATTACATAGATACGTGGGTAGGTCCATAAGTTTCCGGCCTCGCCGGTATGGATTATCGCCTTCACAAAAGCCTTATCTAGTGTCGTCATACCTTATCTGTTAAGTAAATATTTGAAGCTGTAACTTCCGCTCCGCTGTGTTCAGTTGTTCACATATAGCTACACAAAGAAGGCTATGTGTAGAAGAGTATGACATGTTCAAAATGGAGTATCGACCTGTTATTAAGTTCTTCATAAAAGAAGGACTTGCTCCAAATGAAATTAAATAGCAATTGGACGGTGTATATGGGAAAGTATCCCCTTCATATTCTACTCTAAAAGAATGGGACAAATTTTTTCGAGAAAACTGAAGACCAAGGGGCTTGCAGGTCGGTCCTTGGTGGTGCTCACTCTTGAAAACATCGCTCATATGGAAGGAGAAATTATGGAAGACGGGCGGCTCAAAGCGACAGAAATGGCAGCAAGGTTGGGCCTTTCTAAAACAACAGTCCTTTGAATTATTCATGAACATTTAAACATTAAATAAGGTTAATGGAAGATGGATGCATAGACTTCTTTCCTCAGTCCAAAAGCAGCAACGAGTCATCTGTTGTCAGGCATTTTTGGAGTTCTGTCGTGGTAACGAGAGAGAAGTTCTGCAAACCATTGTTACAGGAGATGAAACTGTGGTCATCTACTACGATCCCTTGTCCAAAAGAGAATCAATGCAGTGGCGTAAACCTGGCGAAGCACCGCCTCTAAAGGCCAAGGTCACTCAGTCAACCAAGAAGATCATGACCACAATCTTTTGGGACTGTGAAGGAATACTCTTCATTGACTTCAAGGAGAGGAACCCCCACAGTAAATGGGGAGTACTATGCTGGTCTACTGCACAGACTACGTGCTTCCATCAAAGAGAAAAGGCGAGGAAAGCTAAAAGTGGTGGTGTGCGCCTTCTTCACGACAACGCGCCTGTGCACACAGCTCTTGTTGCAAAGGAGGCTGGGAAGAAATGTGTCTTCAAGGAGATCTACCATCCACCCTACAATCCAGATATAGCTTCCAGTGACTACTTCCTCTTCTCAAAACTCAAGAAGGACCTTCGAGGAAGGAAATTTAAATATGACGAAGAAGTGATGGATGCTGTTTATGCCCATTTTGCAGACAAGAATTCTGACTAATTTTGGGGGTAGGGAGCTTGAAATGTTAATTCACAGATGTGAGAAGTACATTGCAATAAACACAAAGCCAATCCCCGCCGTACTGGAGATTTCTTATGATGCCAGCAAGGGGCATGCTCAACCCAGATGACTTAAAATAATCATCAGTATGATAGTGCTAGTTATCAAGTATGTATATTCTAGGTGCTGAAAACGTACAGTTAAAAACAATAAAAACATATTATTTATTTGACAATAAAATAAAAAATAAAATTCTTGTATGCAGTAAAAAATGTAATCGCTATTTTAAAATGCCACTAAATTTAGTCATCTCTTTGGATCTCGATAGTATAGCCAACCAGATCTTCGGAAGAAATGAGTTGCGGCAGCAGAAGTGCCCAAAGTTATCGTTACATATTGTAAATATGTATTGTAAACAATAAACAAATAAACATAAAATAATCATACACTGATGTCATACACTGCATGTCATTAATAGTAATATAACTTTTAGTTGCATCGGGGGTGAACATTTAACACTTTGGGTTTTAATGTATATTTACAATTCTCACGCCTTGTCCCTATAGGTGGCATCACTGTTTCAAAATCTTAAAGAATTGCGGTCCGGCACTAACTTAGCCTCCTCTCGTTCCGAGTTCATTATGTAAATTAACTTCACTCCCTGAACTTATTCTCATGCCGAACTCGTCCGCCAGTGACTTCCACAGATATAGGTGGTAATTACGACTTATCCTTACCCGTAGCGAAATTCTCCGAGCTGCTAAACTCCAGTCCCGAGAGACAGCGGAGAGAGGCGAACCCCTCAGTCCTGGCGGAATAGTTATTATTCCCTTTTTGCATGGGCACTTGTAAAACTGTAAACTTACTTTTTTGTTAAAGATAATGTAGTCTATGCGGTGTCCACCGTAACTTTCTGACTGCAATATGTTGTTCCTTATTACAAAACTGAGTTTTTCACTTTTTACCAAGTGTTGTCTTATTGGAATTCTCAGTTAATTCATACACACACACTAACCTTAGGTAAATCCTAAAAACCGGTGGACCCCGTGCTTTGCTGCGGCTCGCTAGGACCTGACGGCCTACGCTCGCCTCCTTTTCGTAAATATAAATTGATGGGGGTGGGTAAATCCCTGTATGGTGGCAAAGATCCTTTGATTTTAGCAGAAAAAAGTAAATATCAAATTATAGCGCATTGTGTGCGTGACACAATGTTAGTTGGCAAATTTCCTTTAACTCCGGCAGAAAAAAAAAGCGCATTAGTATGTGAGAATTCGACACCACTACCCCCACAACTATAGCATGACGCTCTAACCGTTTAGCTATCATGCCGTTGTGATTGAGATCCTTATCATCTAGTTATATGTATGAAAGTTGCACTACCTTCGGCTTTCTCCGGTATCACTCGAAAGTGGTTCGGGACTGGAGCTCTAGCAGTTCCGAGAATTTCGCTACGGCTATGGATTTTTTAATGGTGTTTAACGCCCATTTTTACTACTGAGGCACCACAGGCGGTAAAACGGCCATGGATAAGCTAATTACATCCTCCAGTACAATGGCATGTTAGCTTTTTTTTTTTTTTTTTTTTTTTTTTTTTTTTTTTTTTTTTTTTTTAAATCTGAGGCAAGCGTAGTAGGCTGTTAGGCTGTAGCTTGCCATAGCAAACCACTGGTTCCATCGGTTTCTAGAATTTACACGAGGTTAGGTTAAGGTTTGTTTGTGTCTATGTGAATTAATTGCAAATTCCAATAAGACAACGAAGTGACAAAATGAAGTTGAAACATAGCCCATAGCTGAATATGTTTATAATAAAAAAACACGTTGCAGCCAAAAAAGTTATACATGCAACATTTACACTGTTACATACGGATTTTTTTTTTGTGTGTGTGTGTGTGTGTGTGAACTTGACGTTCGGTTTTCTCCGCTGCCATCTAGTCCGTCTTGGTGGTGTAGTGCTGACCACACTTGCCTTCTAAACCCAAGATCACGGGTTCAAACACGGCCAGGATCGATAGATATTTTCTGGAGTAAAAACCCTAAGTATGGCTTCCTTCGGAATGGAAGTAAAGCCGTGGGTCCCGTGTCGTACATTTACGGCACGAAAAGGAACCTCAAGCCTGAAAGAAAGGCCACTGAGAAAAATTTGTTGGCCATTTCATGTCCTAAATAGAATGGGACATTGATGACCTGAGATGTCAAAGAGCGTCCGTAAGTAAACCGAATCAACAACGCTGCCATCCGTGAAATCTCGTGCATCACGAGATTGGCACAAGAACAGGCTCATTGTGTATGGTTAAATCTGCAAAATGGTTTTCTCTTACTCTGCGTAATGCAGCAAGAAGAACTGATTGTAGCGTATGAAAGATGTATATAGGTAATTGCTGTTTTTTAAAATCACCTTTTGTTTTAAAAAAGATATCAGATCATAACAACTCCGTTAAAGACACAGAAAGGCGAAATAATTTGAATAATGAATGTCATATGTACCAATATAGCAGTGTCAAAAAGCACTGAATTGTTAACATTATTTTTTTCGGGATATATCAAAGGTCAAGAGTCATATAGAGAAACGACCCAGTCTGCATTTCAACATATTATATTTCATAAATTGTTGTATTATTTATAGCAATTTCAATTTTTTTACTCAATTAGTAACTTTCGTGCAATGTTGATACTACCAATAATTGTCGAGAGTGGGAGCATTCAAATGCGCATACAAGAAAGGCATAAATACTGGATCAGTACATTTTATCATTACGGAAATGTATTTCCCAAATAGGTATACCTGTACCAATTGGTATCAAGTTTTAATCACTAATGAGGGCTATAATCACAGTATTCTGTCATACCCGTACTCTGCGACCATTTTACCATCCAATGATAATTAAAATCATGAAGTTTCCCAGCGGTCCTTGGTTCTAAAAGGTGGTAATCTTGCTTAACAATTAAGAGAAGGTTATTTCGATGATTTGGGAACAAAATTTTTTAAAACCCTATTATATAATAAGAAAGAGAACAACAAGAAGAAGAAATTGTTGTTTTAACAAAAAGTGTATTACAAGATTTTAAATTTAGCGCGCCTGGTTCTTTTGAGTTGCAGCGGTTTAGTAATCTTGTGCTGGTAGCATTGCTCCAAATTCATTTGTTTTTAACCTGAACTGAAGTGACCCTCCAACGTGTCGACTTGAATAGTGATGTGGTTGTAGATCAAAGTTGTGTAGCGTCACGTATTTTGAAGTTTTGCAATATTTTGTGACTGGTGCACCAGTTGTTTTGGAACGAATAACTCAAACATCATGGCCATTTCAAATGTTGTATACGTATTATTCGCCATTTTACTAGTGACATGTACACATGCCGATACTTGCACAAAACCTGAAGTGTTCGCTTCGGCGTATACAACACAAGATGCTACGGTGTTAACAAATATTGCATTTGTGTCAGAATTTGCCTTAAAATGTGCTAACAATGCGAAAGGAATATCTCTCTATGCGGAAATAAATGGCAAAACTATACCAGCTGCCAGGATTGGAGACGACAACAGATACCAGGTGAGCTGGACAGATGATGTGAAGAAAGCAAGAAGCGGTGACTACAGTATAAATTTGTATGACGAGGAAGGTTATGCTGCACTACGAAAGGCTCTGAGAAGCGGTGAAGACCCATCATCAGTAAAATCTTTAGTAACCATAGTTGTGAATTATCCTGGTGCTTATCAGGGACCATGGGTAAACTCTGAATTCATGGCAGCAATGCTTTCTGTGCTTGTGTGGTATCTTGCATTTTCTGCAAAATCAAAACTGCTTGCATAATCTCATAATGTAAGAGCAGATGAACTGTAAGAGGGTTTTGTAATTGCAGCACTGTAAGGAACTATAGTCATTGAGCAATTAAATGGTAAAAAATATTGTTACACTTTTTTTTTTTTTTTTTACTAATGTGTAAGTTGCCCCTCCAAGATTCGCAGAGTGAAATTGTAAGCAACTACAGTAGATAAATAGCCAAAATTTGCAGTATGTCAGTCCTTTGCATATTTCTGACAGTCATAATTGTGGTCACAATTACAGTGGCTAGAGTAGTTGAGAATTATAGCAACTGTTAGCCATGGTACTCTACTGGGTTATGACAATGGACAGAAAAAAGTTTTGGCAAAATTTTAAAAAACATAATGCTTCCACATTAAAACTGAAATTAATAGACTGAAAAATTCATTGTGTTTACACATGGTATGCAGTTGTTTAGATTCTGCCTTAGATATACAAATGCTGTTGGGAAGTAAAAATGTTTTA
The DNA here is from genome assembly GCA_030762175.1 of Metallyticus violacea. Classification (NCBI taxonomy): domain Eukaryota; kingdom Metazoa; phylum Arthropoda; class Insecta; order Mantodea; family Metallyticidae; genus Metallyticus; species Metallyticus violacea. The sequence continues at coordinate 11,233,481 of CM060845.1, read as the reverse complement.
GCTAATTAGTTGTTGCTCTGTAGATCCCATAATGAGCATAAGCTTATAGGATATGGAGCATGTCAAATACAACATTCTATATTAGAGACAAATGAAATTGTCAACTGTTTTAAAAATGTGTGGTGGCCCAGAGCTTACTGATAATAGTTTGCATAATTGTAGCTGCATGTCTGTCCAAAGTAAACATTTATGAAAAATGAGACCTGGTATATGCACTGCATTGGTGTGCTAAACTTTTAGAGTACACTCCCTAACATTATCAACTATTCAAAACAATTGAATAACTGATATTTTCACCAATTACAACTAAAGATTTAAGTAAGAAATGAATACTATTCAGCATTAACATGTAACTTGAATTTATGTGATATACCCATGAGGATGGTGAATTCAATACTCAATAATGTTACAGATAAATAATATACCACGAAGTTGCTAATGCAATGAATGACATTTTAATATTAAACAATTTAAAAATATAACCGATCAGATTTAAGTTGGTGAAAGACCCTTATAAAACAACATTTTGTTAGATTAGATGTTCATTCGTGGTTAGTTTGGGGAAGTACCACAAATATGTACTTGGAATAGTATTTGCCACAATCAGCCTTTTTCTACCAACTTGCATTTTAAGTGTATTTTTTTGCAGGGTCAGCTCCTCAGGAAGTTGCTTATTTGCACTAATCCCCCAAAAATTCAATATATAAATTCCCATAATCATTGCTTAATGTGTTTTTTGTAAAAAAATGTTTGTAGGGGGATTTCTATATTGCACCTGATGATTGTATTTGCTGTTATTGTGTGTAGGACTTCTGCCTTGCTCCTGATATTTATATTTATTCTGCAGAGAACTTGGTTTGCAGCCATGTTGCAAATCAATTAATGGAGTATTTTAATTTGGGTAGGGGATAGAAAGTGGTAGGAATGGGCCTCTTGCTTGTAAGGCATTATGTTTATAATAACCGAAAGTGCCACCTCTTGTCACACATGTTCCCAGGAAAATTTGCCTTTATGGCAGATTGTTATTACATTATATTTCAAGTCAGTTCCTGGAGCATTCCATGAGTTTGCGAAGCAGTCATAGAGACTTATGAACATAGAATTTTTACAAATTCAAAAGTTTCACCTACCATCCAATTTACCACAAGTTCAAGAAAATTTTCAAAGAATATGGGATAATGTTAGTCCCAAAGAACAGATACAACATCAAGATTTATTAGGTTTCGCAGTAAAATACTCCATACCAACAGAACAGAAATCAGGAATTTACGAAATAAAATGTGCAGATTGTGAACAGAGCTACATAGGCTAAACAAAGAGAAATTTGGAAATTCCAAGGAAAGAACATTTTAGGAACATTCAGTTTAAGCAGGTGGATAAATCAGCAGTAGCAGCTCACTTTTGGACCAAAAATCATGAAATAAAACTGGGAATTAAACTGCTGAAACATCTTCACAACCCATTGGAGTTATCCACTGGGGAAAAATTTTTCATATTAAAAAATAGAGAAAACCTAATGAATTTTGAGTTTCCTCCTATGGATGAACTCAGCAACTTCCTACTTCAACCAACAGAGGCCACCACAGGAACATCCGGTTGTCTAGCCATCGTTTTGGGTAACTGCGGTTCAGTGAGCAATTGAAGATGGGGGAAATTCTCCCAAAACACGTCTTACTTTTATGTAAATTATGGAGTTTAGAGTAAAAAATGAATATCTAAGTTCAGGATATAGAATTTGTTGTTTACAAATACCACAGTAGCATTGTTCATATACAAAGAATGTTGTTTACATTTGCATAAATGGTTATAATTAAAATGAAAAAGCAACACCTTGGACAAATCAGCCAAAAACCAGTGAAGCAGAGAAAGACGAACCACAATCACTCAATCACATAAATTTTACTATATGCATACTTACATATACATTGATATAAAATCATTACAGTGTTTTTAAATCAATATAATATATTGTCACTCATATAATCCTTTACAGAATAATAGGCTATTTTACACATATTTTCTAACAACAGATTTGAAGGATTTACCATTGTTTATTAAGACTTTTAAGCTAGAGGGAAGAGTATTTTGTACTAAAATGCATTGTTAATAGGTTAATCAAAATCTGTCACAAAATCCTAATTGAAATAACCCCTGCAGTCTTTAACTCATCTTGGTCACTTTCGATTTCTTTCATGTTGCACCCATAATCAACATAGCAGAGAAAAGTAAAGTTGTTACAAAAAGTAAGAAAAACTTCTTAAAAACAAAAAAACAGAAGCAGTTTGCAGCAGCATAAACACTTCATTTTGATGGAATTTGGCTGTACCAGATGATATACCAAAACAGTGCACTGTTATTAATAAACTTATATGTCAGTACTCAGAAATACTTTAAATTTGAGTTAATAATTATGTATATACTGGATAAAAGTGATGCAGCTGGGCTGTGCCTATGGGACCTGAAAAGACCGCCCTGCAAGCCATAGAACAAAATATTATATACTTCCAACTTTTTTATTATTACTATTATTTTACAATTTTTTTACTATTATGAGTGTGGATCAAATATAACCCAGATTTTTGTTTTTGTAATTTATTGAAACAAATTGAATAAAAATTGCATACATTTCTGCATTATTTTACAAACACATTTTTCCCAGTGGAAGGAAGGTTTTTAATCTCATTATCGAAGAAAGAGTGGCATTGGTTTTCCACCCAGTTGCACTGAAAGCTTCCACACTTTCGTCACCGATCTCCCAATGCTTCTTTTAAAAACTGTCCAAGCATATGGTAATCACAAGGCAATAATAAGTCTGGACTATAGGGAGGGTGTTCCTGTGCTATCCAGTGAATTTTTTCTAGTTTTCCTCTTGAAAAAGTAGCTGTATGCGGACAAGGCGTTATCTTGGAGGAAGTGTCTAATTGGCTATTGCACTAATGACCACATTTTGCTTCATCCACAGGCTGTATCGACTGTTGAACATTCATGAAGAAAGCTGATCAACAAAATGTCTTTGAAATGCTAGAAAACTGTCAAAAGAACCTTCACAGCTGATAGGCAAGATTTTGCTTTGACAGGAGCGGAATCTCTTTTCCTCCACTCCATGCTTGAGTTCTTCAAGCCAGGAATATAGTGGTGCATCCATGTTTCATAACAAGTTAAGATTCGATGAAGAAACATTCCTGCATAATCCCAGTATTAAACCAAAAGCCTCTAATACACTCCTACAAGGACAACCTTTTGGTCCTCAGCAAAAAAATGGAGAAACCCACCAGGCCGAGGTTTTTCGGTAATCCAAGTCATCTGAAATTATGGATTGAACACTTCCATTACATATTCCAAATCATAAGCTATTTCAGAAATCATCAAACGTTGGTCAGGCTTCATAAGGTCCTGAATGGTCTGAATGTTGTTTTCTTGCCCTTCTCTGAGTTGGCGATTCATTTTCTGCAGTTTATCGACTTGTGAACTTTTTTGCGTCTTATTCTTATATGACCTGAATCTCTACAAAATTTCAGCCAGTTTTACACCCTTCCGTGACAAAAAAGTTCAATACACACAATCGAAAGTACCTCTTGCTCGGATGTGATGCTACTGGCAAACGTAATGGCTGCACTATGCATACCCATTCCCCTACTCCTGAAACCCCCATGTGTGAAGTCTCAAAAGCATGTCTTGTTCTGTATAAGCTGTAAAATCAAAATTCCAGCTTATATTTAATTCACCCGCATAATATAAAACTTACAGTCACATCTGAGTGTTAAATAGCTATTCTTCAAAACTCCTTTTCCAGGCTTGAAAGCACTTGATGTTTATGCAAATGATGTTCACTTTCAGCAAGATGAGCTATTATTCATATTAAGGTCAGTTTGGAGAGGGTTCATAATATATTCAATCGGCTGATCTCGGGCAGCAGATTTCTTTATGTAGAAATTGCATTCCTTCCTTGATACATCAGCCTGCAGAGGGCTTAGGCTTGCCATGATAACCACTGCATTCTCTACTTCCATCTTGCAAAGTCATGGGCAGAAGATAATATTGTAGGGGAGTATGTACCAGCATCCAGCCATCATGTGGTTTTTCGTGAGGCAGTTCTTTCAAATTGTCCTTAAGAGGTTGATGGACCCTGTTCCATACTTCTCTAAGTTAAAGAAGGTACCAGGAATCGAGCACAGGACCTCCAGCAGGAGAGGAAAAATATAAAATTTTAATCGCAGATTACTAGGAAGAATTTTTGTTTTAGCATATATACAATCCAATAAGCATAACTTTATTTTTCATATTTTGTAAATTGTATATTTTGTACAAGTTTTAATATTTATTCATATATTTCAATTTTAGCTTTTTAAAAATATATTAAGCAATCTTGCACAGTTTTAAATAGTTTTCAAAATTTTATTTTACAAAGTCACCAACATTTGTGAAAACCCAAATGGTTTAAATTCTTTCATTTTAACTCATAGATTGTATTCTTCTTGTTCACTTGTTGCCAATGTAAGCACTCAGCTGTAAGGACCAATCCTTCCTTCTTTGATGTTGTTCCAGCTTGAGTTTTGGAGCTATTGCTGTTTTGTAAATAGGACCAAATCATGTATAACTGTATTGTGAGTTGGATTTTCTGAAACATGCTTCTGCATTATTTTCAATAATCAAACATTTGAATTTCATTTCCTAAAGTTAAAAAAATGTAGCTTTGCCTCGGAATAAATTCTAACAAATAGATTGCATATATTCTGGTAGGACTGGTGATATCCCAATCACAGAGAGTTCCTAGTACATTCTGGTAATTGGTAATCAGTAATATAAGTTTCAGTATACAATACAGACATTGCCTTCACGTCCTGCTTCTTGTGTTATTTTGTTAACACAATTGGTCTTCATCAAGATGCCCAAAGAAAGTGTAAGAGAGGTGCTGTATAACTGATAAATTTTGATTATGTAAATACTGAAGCCTGCTAGCATTCCATTGCAACATGTTGAAAATCTGCAGGAGAGCCTCAAGGGTATTCCTGTGCATGAGAAGACTTAATTCAAAAATGGAAAATGTACTTGAAAAGAATTCCCTTGCTAGATTAGGTATATTTTATTTAAGGACACTCTTTAACATCTTATGTCATTAGCATCCCATTCAAATCAGGGCATGAAACAGCTGATAAATTTTGCTCAGAGGCTTCTTCTTTCAGGCTTGAGATTCTTTTATATGTTATAGATTTATGGACCAACAGCTTTACTTCGCTTTCAAAGGAAGTTATACTTAAGATATTTATGCCCTAAAATATCCCATCAATATCCATACCGGGTTTGAACTCCCTTCCTCTGTATTACTTAAAGTTAGTAATACATTATAAGGTAAGGCAGAATTTATTCCAGCAAACACAAAGTTACTAAATGTAGCACAGTACAAGTTTGTGCCTTTCAATTTATGTGATATAGAGTGCATCTTTTTATTGTACAAAACATTTTCACTGATAGACTGTACAATTTCTTGCAAAATAACATGAGAAAATGCTTGTAATTTACTGTTAAAACAGTGTACTGTGTGGTTCTACTTAATACTAGAGCATTTTAATGTACATATATAAATGAAAGTATTTAAATTTTAATGTTATTCTGTAAATTTGGATATGTTAATATTTGTAATTAAAAATATATATATATTTTTTACTCTTTAGTTATCACACAAGACAGTTTTGAAAGTGATTCATCAACTAATATTTTTATTCTGAGGGTAACAGATTTCTTGGTGTAGGTATTTTATTTAGAAATCACATTCCAAAAATTAAAACATGCAACAAAGCTCTAAAAGCAAGATCCAAATTTGATAATTCCACTCTTTAACTCTTTAGTTATCACACAAGACAGTTTTGAAAGTGATTCATCAACTAATATTTTTATTCTGAGGGTAACAGATTTCTTTGTGTAGGTATTTTATTTAGAAATCACATTCCAAAAATTAAAACATGCAACAAAGCTCTAAAAGCAAGATCCAAATTTGATAATTCCAAATTTTTGTAATTTGGTTAAAACAAAGGTTGAATGTGATCCATACCTGTGTAATGAAAGAAAAATGTGATTATGAGGAAAATGCATACAGGATGGTAGACAAATAAAGCAGCATACAGCAAACAATATGCATAAGCAAAATTAAAATATGACAAAGTTAAATTAAAAATTATCCATGCTAAGAAAAAGTAGAGAGTAAAGGTTCTGCACATATCTCATGCCTGAATCGGGGAATAAAACATTGTGAGTGTTACCTGAAAAGTCACTTTTGTAATAAGGACCTGCATACACATGCAACATACCAAACAGTAAGGTAATTTGTAACAAGGAAAATGCATAATCATGTCAATTGAAAGGAGATCTAACTGACACCAGGTATGAAAGTTACTTAAAGTCAAACAGGCCTTAAACTAAATTCCACAAAGGCAATGAGAAGAGAAATGAGACAACAAAGTTGGTACCAGTGTTGAGAAGACTCATAACAACATGAAGAAGAAATGCTCAACACTTTAGACATCAATTACTTCACTTGGCCATCATTTGATTAAACATCCTGAAGATAAAGACTACATTTAAAACTCATTGACAATGAATGGCAATTTGGCAACTCATCTCCATCCAATGTCAAACATAAGATTTAAGATTTGGGGGGGGGGGGGAAGTTGCAAGATTAAGATCACTGAGAAAAAGAAATAGATTACAAAGCTAAAGATCAAAGATCATCCTAAACAGCTGAACTCAATTTCACACATATCAGTAAATGAGATGCTCTACTGATTTGAAAGAACATGTGACAAACCAAAGTGAAATTAGCACTATGATGCTGCAGAAAATTAACATAATATTACCAACACTTACCACATATTTAATGCTTCACTATTATTTCCACGGGATACTGAAAATGACAGAGGACATACACACAGCCTGCGACCAGCAAAAAGTAATACTTTTGTATTACTAGACTTTATTAAGGCTTTGACATTATTGCCTGTTTACTTCTACCATACAAAGTTAAAAGCTATAATCTCTCCAACAGTCACTAACTGTTTGAACCCTACTTTAGTGAGCATCAGCCATTTTTATTAGCTGATGGTTGTTCCTCATTAAGGCAGGAGTTCCTCAGGGTTTGGTGTACTTGGACCACTATGTTTTATGCTGTATCTCATCAACATAGCTAAAGAGATAAAACTCTCCAGTTACACCTATAAACTGACTACTTACAACTCTGCTTTCACCACCAGAGGTTATTAAGGTGCAGACTCATGAGAGGGAGATCTGGGGTTTGATTCCTGCCAAGACCATCCTTCCTGACTGAGATTTTTTTCCATGTTTTCCTCAATTCTCATAAATAGCAAATGCCAGGGAGGTATTCTAAACTTAGATCTGAAATACTTCCTTTATGTATATAAAAAAAAAAAAATTAAAAAAATCCCCAGTGTATTATTTCATTTTATGAGTCATCAGTGCCACTGCCTTTGATGCCTCAGTAGTTCATACTGACATTAAACACTATTAAAAAAAATTTTTTCACACAGTCCCTCATTCTGTCAATGATGCCATTACAGTAGTAAATTTAGATCTAATCTTTGGGCACAAAAACTTGGATTAAAAGTGAATCCCCTTACATCACAGGCTATAGTCATGATACATAAATGTAATACTATATAAAATAAACTCAAATGATGTACTGTCTATCAATATAAAAACTGTCATACAAACACTGCAAAAAAAATCTAGGTATTTATATAGACTCTGATCTAAAATGGCACAGCCAGGTAACACACTGCAATAAAATATTTTCTTTGATTCACAATTAAAATGTGTAGCATAGGATATTACATCCTTCTCAATCTCAAAAAGAACCTCATTCAAGTGCTTATTATTACTTTGATTATTGTGATGTCTAGTATTCTAATCTGAATATTGGGCAGATGTACAGATTATAATGCGTTCATAATGCCTAGTTTTGTCTTTACCACCCAAAAATTTAACCATGTAATATCCTCATGCTCCTGTTCAAAAATCCTCTGTATGTTTGTCGTGTATCACCTTTCATTTCATACACCTGAACCTATCTTGTACCCAGAGTGATCAGCATGCCATTTCTTAGAATCTAGATCTTCCTTTTCCTTGAAGTCAAAGATTGTCACACAGTTCTTCCTCTTCTGCTGCTGCTAATGAAGAACAAGTGGAATTGTCTAGCTTTATTATAAATGTCACATTTATATGCAGTATATATGTTTAATTTGTCTCTGTTATGTCTGCATTTTACATAACAGTGTACACTGTACTCTGTATTTTGCTGGTGTTACTTTTCTGGTACAGTGGAAGAGAAGGCCCCATAACCTTAACTCTAACCAGGGGAAGTAAATTAATAAAATAAATGCCAAAAGTTAAATCATGAAATTCTATGAATTTTCATCAAGAAAAAAATACAGAAAGCAATTATCCATGATAAAAACATCCAATTATGGGTGATACAAATGAAAATGTTCACAATCCACAAAACACATGCAAGTTCAGTGCTATAAAATCATGGATATATAACTTTAAACAGAGGAATCAAATTTTCTCTGGACAAAATACTCAAAGAGACAAACAGACATACAATTTGGATAATACAGAAGATGAATGTAGGACAAAAAATATTTGTCAAGATAATTAGAGAAGCCATCGCAAATCAAAATTTTTAACTGTGAACAAGTTTTGAACAATGATCAAAGTCAATTTATTAAAGAAATGCATAACAGAAGTTAGAAGAGAAAGGACAGAAAAAAGTAATCACTGCTGTTGGATCAGTTTCTGCAACTATTCATTACATGGTCATGCCTACCATTTTAATGGATGGAACCTTTACTTACAGATTGCACATGCTCATCTCTAAAGCTTCAACTAAATTTCCTGAAAACAAACCTTCTGACCCATGAAACATCAGAAAATTTGTATTCAAAGCAGCAAATATGAGCATGCTTGATGTAAAAACACTTTACAAAGAAATGTTTTGGCCACAGATTCACCATCAGAGAATATTATTGTTGCAAGACTCTTGGTATCTGAATAAAAAATTAAGCTATATTTGATGAAAGGAACAGGGGTGTAGTTAAGCCAGGATGCACCACCCTACTTCTTTATTTTTACTTAAAAGAAACAATATCACTGTAAATATATTTCATGTATTTTTAGTATGTCTGAATCATTTTAAAATCAATCTTGAAACTAGTCAAAATCAACACTAAAATCAGGCATTGAAAAAAATAAATTATATGTAAATCCTATACTAAGGTCAAACAATAACCTTACATTCTTACAGGATTAGGTTTTGCCCACCTCCCTTGCTATACCTCTAGCTGCAGGTTTCCAACTTTCCAATTTGTTGTTAGGGTAGAAATTAAATTTGGAAGTAATAAGTTTGGTAGTACATCGCACTGTCCATTGCATTGTAGTGAGATCATGTACTGTGTTTTTAAAGTGATCTTCTATGTCCAACAGAAAAGTAAGAATTTTGTTCACAGTGAGATTAATAATATATAGTTGTAATACAGAAATGAGCAGAGTCTAAAAAAAAAAAAAGATCTCAATGAACCTTGTATTAGGTGAGTAACTTCATAGTTTCAAGTTCACCAACATTCATAACATTTATTTTAAAAATATATGCATAGATACAAGTAAATTCATGGTAATGGTTTGCACCAAGTTATACATAAAAGGATGAAAATTTAAATAATTTTTAAGAGGTTAATACAACAATATGTGAATATTCACAGCAAAATGGCAGTTAAGTTAATGGTTAGGCCACCATTTTAAATGGTTTGCTTAAATGTCATTAATATACTTTTAATGACCATGTCGCGAGAGCCTGACTGTACCAAAGATTTTTAAAATAAAATCAATGTATGTTCACCTTATCAAAACCTTGCCAATCTGATGCCTCAGATTCATCTTCATCTTCAAAGGCAATGGAATGTATCCCATTTCTCAGTAGTGGTGTGCCTTTTCCTTTACCTGAAATCATAAAGTTTATTGCAAAAATTTATCCCAATAAAAAAAAAAATGTAGAGGAACTTCATAAATATTGGCTTATTTCATAGTTTACTCATTATAAAAAAATGTTATAGGAGAGGCAAAAAAAAGAAATAGAACTGTAAAAGTTCATCAATTTTTGTGCTTTCTCTAACAGTTGATAAACAAAAGAAAAAAAGTGCAAAATAATTTAGATTAATTACAATCTTACAAAGCTGTAGACAACGGAGGAAAATATATCTTAACACTAATGTATTCAACGTGTTCAGACTAACCTCACTTACATAAAACATATTTTGGAAACAATTGCTCTCATCATCATCTGTTGACTGACTGTCGAAAAGTAAGTGGAGTTAGTGTAAACATGTTGAATATATTAGTATAGGTTATAATTTAGATTAAATCACCCAATCAGAATCCTAGACTACAGACCAATTTGAGATACTCATCTTGACAGTATATAAAGCAAAGTGCTAGTGTAAAGCAAGCAGACATGCTTGTTTACAAATGGGATTGCAAATCACTTATGTGTTTGGCTATATGTTGCAGTAGTGAGATTACATATAATATATGGAGCTTTGGTATGTTGGAAAAAAGCACAATAAATGACTGCATATAATAAACTTACGGAACTACAATGCATGCATTGGAAGTTTTACTTGGAATTCTGCCCATAAACCTATATATTAAGGTAGAGGTTAGAGTGACAGCTTGGAGTGAAAACCATCAACTCTTCAATAAGACATGCCGTCTGACTACAGGTATATAATAAAAAGCAAGTATGCATGTATAAGTATGTAATAAAAAGCCCAATTTTACACAATCATTCAGTCAGAACTGGAGAACAATGTAATTGGATAGGAAAAAAATTATTTACTCTAAGGGTCATCTGTGAAAAACAGATGACCCAAGAGTAGAAACTCTTCATGAATTGGAAGTTCATGAATTAGCTCCAAAAGTCTTGGGAAATTTGATACAATTTTTCAGACAGAAGTAATTGCACTTTTGATCTGTCTTAACTTCTATGAGAAGACAAAGCATGGTAACCAATGTATACTCATTTTTGCAGACAGATAAGCTACAGTCAGTGCATAAATCTCATCAAATCAACTGTAGACTGTATGGAAATGTCTCCAAGTCTAGAAGCTATTGACAGTGAAGCACTGAAATATTTTAACTTGAATTTTTTCAAATGTGACACAAATTTCACTTACATGAATTTCACTGTGTTAGTTCCATATGGGGGAAGAGGATTTTAAAGTTTTTACAATTTTTAAAAAAATTTAATTCACTTACATGGTTTTTTAATTAGGACATGTTTGCAGGAACCTTCATTCTCAACGGCAGCTGTTGACCAACTATCAAAGATGTCCTAATTAAAACACCACGTAAGTGAAGTTTGTGTCAACATTCAAGTTGGAATTTCTAGGCTCTCATTAACCTTTCTATAAAGAATCATTTAGAACTGACAAGTTCAATGTTCTTAGGTCTCTGTGGCTGCTTCACGAATTCACTGAATGCTCCGAGAACTAAATAAAACTAAACTTTGTTTAAGTGCTTGGACATCAGGCAATGAGGCAGCAGATAAACTGGCAAAAGAAAGAACTAAGATTGGCTTCACTGACTGCAACCTTACTGCAGCATTAGCAAGAAAACTGCTAGAACTGCAGTATATCAATGAACCAAGAAAGAACTGTGATAAGATGGAAGAATTTTCCCATCAAGAACTGGGTAAAATTCAATAAAATGAAGATTCTGGCTTTTTTGGCCATGGTCATCTAAGGCCAACAAGCCTAGTATCTTCTTTTTATTTGATCAATGCCCACCATGAAAGAGAAAAATAAAAAAACAAATAAAAGACATCACCACACTGAAAGGCGACAAAGGAGATCATAATATAAGAAATTTGTATTCCATCCATGAGCACACCAAAAATTCCAAATGATTTTTAAAGATGCCAACATTATTTTGACTCCAGTGAACAAATGCAGTTTAAAAAAATCTTCTAAAAATCAACACAAAAAACAAAATTCCACCAGGAAAACAATCAGGAATTTACAAAATCAGTTGCAAAGACTGCAATATGAAATATATAGATAAAACAAAAAGGAACAATACACTATGGTTTAAGGAAAACATGAACAAATGGAAAAATGAGCAGTAGCATACCATTTCTGGCAAAAAAACCATGAATTTCAAATTGAACCTAAACTCTTAAAAGCTCTTCAAAACCCCATAGAATTATCAGTGTGGGAAAATATATTTATAAATGAAAACAAGGAAAATTAAATTAAAACATATCTTTTAAAAAAGAAATCATTTTAAAAAATATATATGGAACTAACACAGTGAAGCCAAGTCATATGAATAAATTCATGTGATATATGTCGTACTAAACACTCTTATTGCTTCACTTACTTGTGTGATATTTGGAACCAGTTTCGAAGACCATTGTCTTCATCTTCGGCCAAATTCATGTGATATATGTCGTACTAAACACTCATTGCTTCACTTGTGTGATATTTGAAACTGGTTTGGAAGACCTTTATCTTCATCTTCCCTTGGAAAATGAACTTAATTTTGATCTTCCAAACATTAGTAATTTCACAAAGTTCATAAAATCCACAGAACGACATCTTAATACCACACTGGGAAGCTGACAGTAGAACCATGCTGATGATGAAGGCCACAGCCTTTGAAATGTGTCCAAGTAAAGGGAACAAAACTAGTGAAATTTGAGTAATTTTCTCATAAATAATTTGTTATATTATACTACATTTTGCTGTGAAAATCCCAGCTATTTAAATCTAAACTTATCTTACTTTTCCCAGTCTTCTCTAAAGCCTTTCAAAAAATATAGCATGTAACAGATCTCATCTTGAATGGTACAGCATTCTAGTAAAATAGTTTGGATTTAGGAAAACAGTTTATTAAAAATTTGAATTAATCTAAAATTTCTTGAAATAAATAGGATTATTAGAAGTTACCTTCCATATAGGCAATGGAAAACTGTTATGGACACATTTAGGGCTAAGAAAATTAGCAGAGGTCATAGATTACTTGGTTTTGGTAAGCTGCCAAGAAGTAGTATGAAGCGGATGGAATTCATATAATTAAAAACTGAATGATTGTATTTTTGAATGTCTATGTCTTCAAAGTGCAGAGCTACTGACACACTCAAAAAGCACAACCAAAAGTGACAGTAGTAACTATTGACAGCAGGCTAAACAAAACACTGTAAAGCAGAGTTTCTCAACCTATGGGTTCCAACCCATCCTGAGGGGACTTTTGGTGGATTGTAGAGTTAAAGGGTTGAGAACCACTGTTACAATGCCTTATACTCCTTACATGTGCACGCCATTGCAGCACAATATTTTCTGTATTACAAACAAATGTTGCTACTGCACAAAAATTGGATGCGGGTACCTACAAAATAAACTCACCCAATACTCGAGCATGTAAAGTTATGCACATCACTGGTCCATGATCACTACTGCCCAGATGAATATCCTCTTTAAGCAACTTTTCCTTATAAGCATATAGCTCTACCTTGAGATTTGCACAATTTTCCGTATATATTATGTCACAAAACTTGGTATGTATATTTGGAACTTTTTCATCTTTATACTCTTTCAGCAGCAAATTTCTGTCAATTTTCCACAATGATAATGGGATTGATAAAATTATTTCATAGCGATGATAGATTTGTAGAAAACCAAGATGTGCCGATAATCTCTTATCACTTGGCTGTTGTATTAAAATGTCATTGTCCTTTCCAAATTTATCTGCCTCTTCCCCAAAATGAACATGAACATTATCTGCAACATGAATATAGGTTAGGTTAATAAATAATTTGTTTTATATTTATTTACGAAATTACTCGACCAGTTTGGTTATTTACCTTTAGCAGCATTCTTCAATTGTGTTGTCATAATTGATGTACTATAGTTCAAATTATATCACTATCTAATCTAATTTTACATTGACATATTATCACACCGTACTCGAATCATGTTACATAGAACGCTTAAACTTCCTTACTATCAAAGACAAATTTCTCTTTTTAATTGAACATTTACTGTAACTCACACATCGTATATTTTTCCGTTATTTTAAACAATAGGTTAGCGCCAATAAAATTATATCCATGAAAAATAAATATCAGGTATTAAAGGTTAAGTAACTCGCTGTGCTGTTGGAGTGTATAGTTAAATTAAAGTCCCGTGCAGGCAGAGTATGGGATTTGACTGTCTCCTGTGTATCTTACTGCGATTAATATTGATTTTAGGTTTAATTTAGTTCAATTCCTTGTATTTTAAAACATCAGAGTAACTAAAGAGAAGTTTTTTTTTTTTTTGTTTCGTAACTTTGTTTACATTTAAGTCGGTTGTTTGCAGCGGAATTTAAGGATTTTATCGATTTATTGCCCCATATTTGGTACAACAATAAGCCTGTATAAATAAAATTTGAATTGTTTATCAATGGCAAGCATATGGAGGGAAATGTTTTACCGAAATGGAAATTTCTGAGAACTACTTCGATTGTTGCCTGCCTGTTCGATTGTGTTCTGTTTACAGGACATTTCAGCATCTTGTTAGTAATGTTAATATTGTGGTTGGAAAGTAAATACAAAAAAATGTGTACGTTTCTGCGGTTATAACTGCGGTGATTAAGATTGGTGTTTTAGTAATAATCTTTCCAGTAGCAAAATTTTAAATACTAGAGTTCCTCACAGAATGTCTGTTGTACAAAACACGATGGAAGCATTGACGCCTGCTGCTGCAGGGAAAGGTGAGTACTGGGGACGTAGTTTAAATTAATGCTTAGAATGTCTTTGAAGCTCATCGGAAGGTGTTTTCGAATGTTGCAAGAATTGTAATACAGAAAAATAGTCATGCACCATGTAAAATATAAACTTTCGCATTTAATGTAGCCCGGAATGTTATTTTAAATATAGGTTATAATGTTAATGATTATTTACGAATTAATGCACTTGTGTATCACTTGTAGTTCACTTTGTATAATTTTCCCGCATTTAATTAGGAGCCTAAATTTATATTGCATTATTAAAACACATAACTCAAATCAATTTTAGTTCTGCAGAATATGTTTAAATGTTTTGTTAATATAGTTTGGGCACATAGGGTTGGAAAGTACACATGTAAGACTGCACAGCTTTTTAACTTTTGAAATTGTTGGACATGATTAGTAGTGGGGCATTGCTAAAGTTTTCATTTAATATGCAGATTAAGGAACATCATGCATAAAACAATAGGTATAGTAAGTTAAGAGTATTTATAGATTGGTTGCTGACTGTGAAGGAAATTAAGAAATGGGGCACTTAAGAGTTTTTAAAACTATTTTTATTTTTTTATTTTTAGAGGTGATGTTTTAATGGGGAACAAAATATTATTTCTTATCAATTAAATACTTTCACTTGTGTTTTAAAATGTTATGATTTTGATTCATAAAATATTTGATAAGTGTTTCTACTGTTTTATTTGTCACTCTAATATTCAATTGTGTGATGATGGATCATTAAATATGAATAAAAGAATTAATATTAGCATATTTCTTTTCAGAAAATATTGCAGAGAAAATGGAAGGAAACACAAATGAAGTAGTAAGTATGACTTGTCCACTTTTCAGTTACATATTCTTTCAATTAAGGAAAGCAACGGTTTTTATGCTTAATTCTATTAGGATAAAAAGTTTTGCATAATTATGATAAAATGCTGATACAAACATTTTTATTAATGATATTCTTTGCACATTTACACAATATTCTGGTTTAAACTCATGATAGGCCTTCCAGTTACAAACAGTATTTAATTGCTGAGAAATAACAATTAATCTGAGCTCCACAGTCTTGAAATGAAATCTTTTGTATGTTGGTGCATAATTCTCTCCCCCTTTTTTTTTCTCTCTAAATATTGCATTTGTACAGCTGATGGCAAAAGAGAGAGAGGTAATGAAAGCTTGCATGAAACATTTAATCAGTAGGCTTACTAGAAGAAACATATATAAATAATATTTTAATATGCTAATAACTAATATAAAAATGATTTTACATACCTTCTTCCTTTCAGTTCAATAAAACACTATTCAGGGATGTTTCTCTTCACAGTTTGAGATTGTATGTGTCACCTTTGCTTACTTTAAATTAATTTCTATTAGTGTTAAGTGTGCAAACTATTACCCAAGCTTTGTTTTGCAAATTTTCATAAGAAACTGCATAACCATCATTACTGAGTGCAGTAATACATTCCATTACACAATTATCAATAGCAGGAAATTTTCCAGTTTTTTTATTTCTTTCTTTTCAGCTATGAGTTTCTCTTTCTGCCTAAGCCAACACAGTATCAAATTAGGATCAGTGGAGAAATGCTGTACCCTATTTAATTTATGGGCAACACATTTAAATTTCAACTTCTTTGTGTAATTGTTATACTTTGTTATTGCAATTTCAGTAATACACTGTGTCCATCAAATCACTCCTACTTCAGTTCTTAATCTTATGTATGAAAGTTGAGTAGCTTTAGGGTAGTTAGGGAGGGCAGGGAGGAAAGGTTTGGTGGTGGAGGGAATTTTAAAATAATGATACAGGATTTTGAAATTAGGGGACCACAATGTCCTAAAAGAGTGAATGAAATATTGAAGAGGAATAATGAGAGGTAACAGCTGGATGGGAGAGGGGGCAGGAATATTGTAACAAATTGGAATGGTGTAACTTTGGGAATTTTGAGATAAAAAGAGACAAGGGTTTTGGAAGGAAGTAAGGAAAAAAATTGAAGATATATAGAGGCAAGAGATTTGGGCTAGTTTTAGAAATAAGAGTTCTTTAAAATTGTAAAGAATAATAAAAAAGTAGTAGGGGAGAGAGAAATATGTGGATTGTTGTGATAAATTTGGAAGGGAAGGACTGGCCTGGAGGCGAGCAAGAGCCTGAAGGGAGAAAATGGGGAAGAGTATGTTATGTGTAGAGAGCCTAAAGGAATATTTCATTGTTTATTAGAGTGTTAAGTGGTAAAGAGATGTATAGAAAGCGAAATGGAATAAATTACAGAAAGAAAGTATAGCATGCAGAATGTTGACTGATATGAGGATAAAGAGAAACAAATGACAGTGAAATACTTTGAAAAGTAAGGTAGAAATGAATTAGAATAATTAAGAAGGATAAGATAATTGGAATATGATTGATAAAGACAAATACAAGAAGTGGGGGGTTATGCAGATAACCTAGTGGTTGTGTGTAATGCAGCCTCATATAGTTGGATGTTAGATTAATAATAGTATAATGTAGGTGAAGTCTGTTAGTTTACTAAATATTCATAAATATTTACTAAAATTGGTAAATAATAATGGTTTGTTTGTATAAATTTATGAATATTATATGTAGCTGAACCAAGTCTTCAGGAAATTCCAGTGAATAATCATTGGTGAGCTGAAGACCAAGGTACGATGGGTAGTGAATTGAAATATATTAACTTTATGTAAAGATATTATTACTAAATACAACAATGTGGTAGTTATAAAAGTTGGTACTGTTTAGGGGGACAGGCAGTAACCTAAACGTTATGGCTAACAGTGAGTTTATTGACCTTTGGCACTGAAAACATAAATGGTTGGAAACTTTCCCCATAAACTGATGAAAATGCAATATTTATTTAATTTTACTATTTTACATTAATGAAAAAACTTAAGGGGAATTATGCAAGTAGGAATTTTGTGATAAAATACAGTGTTGTAATTAGGGCTACAGATTTTCCATATTTCCTAAGTACTTCCATATTTCAGCTACATGTTTTTAAATCTCCCTTCTCTAGCACTTAAGAAACATCTACTGTAAAAAATTTAAACGTTTACTTTTTTTAATTTGAAATTTTTTGAATTTTAGCATGTAAATGTATAGGGGTTTATTGAAGAAATCAGAGTCAGAATTTAAAATATTTTCAATAATTAATGGTCTATTCTTGGTTTAATCAAACAGATCTTTAATAATCATTCATCATTTTTAATTATCATGGAAAGTTTTTATATAATAAAGACCATCCTTGGTAAAATAATTATAAAGAAAGATGACAGATATTTAGGTAGCAATAAACAGAAGATTTTAAATATGTTAGATAATAGTGCTAAAAACAATAAGTTACCATTTCAGAGTAGCACAGAGTACAAGAGTAGCTATTACATTTTTGAAATTGCACAAGCAGAAGGTCAAACTGACCAACTCTTGGCTATTTCTTTTCAAAGTAATCTCCCCTACTTTCAATACAATGTTGCTTCATCTGAAACCAATCATGAAAGCAGCCATGCGAAACTCCAGCCCCTCAGTTTGTCCTTGGCAGTTCGAAACAGGAAATAGACAGAGAGCCAAATCTGAAGTATTTGGTGGGTGATACACCAATATCACTCCCAATTCTTGCAGGAATTTCATTGTTTTTAAAGTGATGTGCTCAGAGGTATCATCATGATGAATTAAAAATCCTTGCCACCCCAGGCTTTGGCCTTCTTTCTGCTATTGTTCTGAAGACCCTATGAAAGTGATGTACCAATTCTCAGTGACTGATTTTTGTTCCTGTAGTGAAATGAGTGAAATGAGTGCAATATGGCAACCATTTGCACTTCGACATCCCTTAACATTTACTGGAGGGTTGTCACCATAAAAGATTGAGACCGTCAATTGTCTTTTTGATTCCAAGTCATTGGTAAATCCAGCTTTTGTCACTTATGAAGACATCATGGACAAATTGGGAGCTACCATTATCAGCATAACAAACATTTTCCGGGAAACATTCCACTGTTGCTGCCTTTTGTTCTTCTATGTAGAATGAATAGAATATTTCTTTCACTGTTCATTACAAAAAATTAAACAAATGCTTTCACATTTTTACAATTGTTCCTAGAGCACATGTTTTTGGAATTTTATACACTTATCTCCCTGGTTATATATGTAATGGATCCTACTTTCATTAAAACAGTTAAAATTCCTGAGCTGTTTTGAATCAATCTAGCCAGGAGATTGGAAATGTAACAGCATCCAAACAACTTTAATAGAGATGGCAGATATCACCTTAGTAGCACATGGAAACCGATTCTTAAAAACAAACAACTACCAACTCTCCATCCTCCCCCCTCCACTTCTGCCGCACACATAATATCGATCATCCTCTACAGTCAGACAGAGACGGACCAATACATCTTGTCAATGTCATCTTGTTAACAGGTGTTGTTCATTGTCCACTGAAGATGCCAGCTAAAGTAGTTGGTGAAAGCTATAGTAGTAATTTAAACCATGGACCATGGCAAAACAGCCCAGGAGATTTGAACTATTTTAACTATAACACTGGCTGTGAAAGCCTAAGAAGTACTATATCCTACTTTCCTTAGTTCCTTCCTTATTTCCCTATATGTATTCCTCTTTAACTTTAATCACTCTTTTCCACCATTTCTCTCTTACCTAGCCTATGTATAATCACCAAATTTTCACATAACTCCTTGTTACCAGTTCCAAAAAATGTTGGTATCACAATTGCTACTTGAAAATTGTCCCATTTCTCAATTCATACACCTTCTCCATTCTTTAGTTTATGAACATTAAACTATATAATGAAAATCCTTTTCTAATTCTCCACATTATGGACACTCTTCCTTTTTTTTTTAATCTACTTGAACTTGCCCTACCCCAAGCAAATCCCTCCCTTCCCCTTTTGTTACAAATATCTACATATTTTCTCCATCCCATTCTTTCTTAAATTTTCTGTAATGTTTCAAGGTACTCTTGTCCTGTAAGTTACTCGATATTTCTTGCTTTCCAATATCATATATCCTTGCTTCACTTTATTCCATAGCTCTTATCTATTCATCAACTGTTGTTCCTCCACTTTACCTATTCGAACCTCTTGAACTATTCTGTTTAGTTCAGCTAACAACTTCTTTCCCCTTTAGCTCTTTCTTGTATTTGTAAACAGTCTTTGACTGTATCCTTCTCTTGATGCTCTCTCATACCGATATTTCAAAATAAGTATTTGTTTAATTTAGAAGCTGTTTACAGTGAAGGTACTATATATTAATTTATATAATGCGGGTAAATTAATTTCAAAATGCATTTAGCTACCACCTTTCTTGCCAGCTCTTCCCAATTCCACTGTTGCCATCCCATTTGGAATTACCCTCGGTAATCCCAACAATATTTTACAAAATGCTCTATTAATATGGTCTGTATACTTCCACCCTTTCTCTGTACCCCATATTTCAATCCCATACATACTTTTGATTCAATCATCACTGAATAAATTCTCTCGAGCCATGTCATACTCATATGTGGAATCTTCTTTAAACAGGTTCTTATAATATTAATAGTTAGTTTTTCCTTTCCTGCTCTGTCCATCTTCCATTATTATTTAGCCTAACCCCTAAATAGTCCAATCTCTCTTGAATTAATTGCCTTTCTTGCATACTATAATTTTCAATTTATTTTTAACTCTCATTCTTTACAATATCTCGATATTGCTTCATTTAACCGTCTGCTTGTTATTGCTGTCGCTACTAAATCATCTGCAAACATTAATCCTGCGATATCTTTATTATAATTATGGAGCAATGTGTACACTCCTTTCCTATTTCCTTAATATATCATCTATAAAAAGATTGAATAATATTGGACTTGGTTCTTATATGTATGAAGTTCTGGGTTGCCCATATGACAATAAAGCTTCCTCACACAAAGATATTTGTGTAGGATTTCTGCTACATGTGGAAAATGAATGTTTAGAGACTTCTCTATCTCTGTGAAAGTAATATACAATTGATCTTCAATATGGCTTTTACATGAACAGTGTTTTCATCTATGACTACTGTTGCTGGATATCCTATGTGCTCCTCGTCTTTCATGACTGTTCATCCTCGTCTAAATCTGCAAACCAATTATAGACTTTTGTACATGAAAAAGCAGAGCCTGGAAATTTTGTCTGTAATTTTTCCAGGTATCCAGGCTCAGTTCTTCACCTTTATAATCATAAAAGAATAATTTCACAAACTTATGGGGTCTTGAATCATCTCCATCTTAAAACATCAGAATGAGAGAGGATGACCACAATTAACATTTATTTTACTGCAGCTACTACAATGGATGTACTAATCAAGACATACTCTGAGAAACATATATCTCTCATAATTTCTTCAAATCCTGAAAATGAAATAAGAGATCTTCATTTTGTCAATTCATTCTTCTTCATTTTGGCCTAATAGACAAATTAGTTTCATGAAACAAAAAATACTTTATCATTAATAGTTTTGAATTGCAGGAATTTTCACAGTGAAATATAGTATAACATAACAAATTATTTTGAGGAAATCACTCAAATTTCACTAATTTAGTTCCACTTACTTGGACATGTTTCAAAGGCGGTTGCCTTCATCATCAGCATGATCCCAATGTCCGCTTCCCCGCGTGGTATTCAGATGTTGCTCTGTAGATTTTATGAAATCATAGAGATAGCATAGAAAAATGGTTACACAACAGATCTGGTCAACAAGAAAATAGAAAAATTCAAAAAGAAAAAATGAATAAAAGATATCACCACACTAAAAGGCTACAAAGGGGATCATATATATAATAAATTCACATTCCACCCATGGGCACACCAAAAATTCCAAAGAATTTTTAAAGAGGCAAACATCATTTTGACTCCAGTAAATAAATGTAGTTTAAAAAACCTCCTAAAAACGAACACAAAAGACAAAATTCCTCCAGAAACACAATCAGGCATTTATGAAATTGCTTGCAAAGATTGCAATAAGAAATATATAGGCAAAACAAAAAGAAATATCTCCATACGGTTTAAGGAGCACATGAGACATGTAAAATATAAACACATGGAAAAATCAGCAATAGCAGACCATTTCTGGCAAAAGAACCACGAATTCCAAAAGGTACCAAAACTCTTAAAAGCTCTTCAAAAACCAATAGAATTGACAGTGTGGGAAAATATATTCATAAATAAAACCAAAGTAAATTTGGTTAATTTTGATCTCCCAAACAATAGTAACCTTATCACAAAGTTCATATCATCTACGGAGCGACATCTGAATACCATGCGGGGAAGCGGACATTGGGATCATGCTGGCGATGAAGGCAACTACCTTTGAAACATGTCCAAGTAAGTGGAACTTAATTATAGAAATTTGAGTGATTTCCTCAATAATAATTTGTTATGTTTTACTTTGTCATTATTTGCATTAAAGTTAGATTAAAATGGGATGCATAAAAAGATTTTGGAATTTCAATTATAATTCAATTTGGAATTGAAAGTAGTGAAACATGCATTAATAACTTTTCTGAGTCGAAATATTTAGAACACTCTTTATGGTTTCACTTACACAAGATTTACTCAGGACATGTTTTGTGGAACAATTGTTCACATCATCAGCTGTTAAATGATTCATTTAACAGCTGACATTAAACAAGTCATTTAACAGCTGATGATGTGGACAATTATTCCATATAACATGTCCTGAGTAAATTTCATGTAAGTGAAACCTTAAAGAGTGTTCTAAATATAAACTCAGAACATTTTGTAATGTTAAAAGACAGTTTAAAACATAAGGTCAATGTTATTGGTAGTTTTAAAAATAAGCACTAAATCTGGCAGTGTAGCAACTGACCCTTTACAATGTATAGACATCAGTGTGAAACTAAATCAGTATACAATGGCCTCCAAGAAGAATGATCTAACTGAGGTATTAAGATTGACAGCACTTAGTACACCAAATAACTATATCCAACTGATAGTTTAGAGTATATACAGATGGATCTCTTAAAAATGAAAGTAGGCTTTGAGATATACTGTGAATAATTCTCTCAATATACACCTTTGGAACAGCATGCCAATAATTTTGATGGTGAAGTACTGGCCATTAGAGCAGCTTTAGAAAATATTCTGTATAGACCTACATAAAAAAAAGAACTTATCTTAAGTGACTCTAAAGCAGCACTACAGAGTATAATGAATTACAATTACCCACCAACATACACTAAATGAAATATGAAAACTATATATTTTAATCCAGATCAGAAATGTAGAAATAGTTTTACAATGGATCCCAAGTCATGTGGGATTAAAGGGGAATGAGATTGCTAAAATTTTAGCAAAGAAAGGAGCCACCATAAAATTAAAATATTTTGAACTAGAAATTCCTTCTGAATTAACATTCATAAAAAGATTAATAACTGAACAAGAACAACAAAATATCCAACAAAAACTTATAGGAAATTCACATGAAGATCTAAAGACTTTCAAACATCTTTTATTGAAACCAAGAAAAATTGGGGTTGTCCAATTCCGCTTAATTGTTGGCATGATTGCCTGTCAATATCTCTTCAGAATGAAATTAATCAAGGGCAGCCACTGCCCATTGTGTAAGGACATGAATACTACCCTAAATAAAGAACTAATGAAATGCAGCCAACTTGATAGCAACAAACAAATGAAAAATAGCTAGGAAGCTCTTTAATGGTAAACTAGGGAAAGAATTATAAATAGCAGTATCTGCAATGGCTACTAGCAACCAACCAACTTGTTATCAATAGTACTTATCATAAAATCAATTTATTGGCTACATTTCAGGAATTTAAATATTGAATTGCAAGTGACTGTTAATATCTGCTGTACTAGTCAAGAATGTTTGGGCTTCATGTAAAAAAGTTCATATTTTATATGTGCAAGTTAAGCTTAAATTATGATGATTTTGCAATTGTGTGCTTTTCAATAAGGCATATAAAATATATTTTTGTATAGCATTTGTACTAGAAATGTGTCTTAAGAATTTTGTTTATCCAACACTACGGAACCTGAATGAAGTTGAATAACTGAAAAAGTCTCATAATGCAAAATAAAGAGAAAATGGAGTAAACTTGGTAGTACAATTAAAATTACAATGAAATATTTTATTTAGTGAACTCAAAGATAGAATAATTTTCAAATAAGAGGACTGCAAAAATGATGGATATTATTCAGAATCACTTTTTCAGGAGAAGCAATTGAAAGTTTGAAATGCTTTGTGCAATAATGTTCTCTGGGTAATGTGAAGATAAGATAATGAGAGGTTTTATTGTTATCCACCTCCTGCATGTCAGCCTAAAAGGCTTATTGTGCAACCCTGGATAATGTGGAACTACCCGCAGTAAAGTAGATCAACTGTTTTATTTCTGCATGAAAACAAACCTGATATACTGGCAGTCATAAAACACAATCTACTAGAGAACAAATATATCAGTGTTTTCAATCTTAATAGAATGCTGGAACCCAAGTCTTCTGGATATTCCAGTAGGAAGTTGCTGATGAGCCGAAGACAAGGGCTCAACAATTGGTTAAATTGTTGATATTTTTGTAAGGTGGACATGCCATTTAATTTTTATAATTTTTTTCACTGTGATATATTGAAATTCTTTTTTAAAGTGTGTAAATAATCACAGAAAAAACAGGGGGAAAAGTTTTAAACCTTAAAACAGGCAACAGAAGTCAAAATTGGCAAAAAAAAAGGCAAAATAAAAACTGGCCCTACCAACCCCAAATGTACAGAAATATGTTAATTTCTATCTAACTCTTAAATATACCCACCCAAATAGAAAAGCCATTTTGCCTAACTTCTGGGCTCTGATGATAACACTTTTAGTGCTCCTCAAGAAACTACTCTACTCTTTTTTATTTACAATTCATTGCAATAATTATTCAAGAATCAGAAACAGATATTATGTGCATATTATGTTTATTATAATATTAATAATTGATATACAATGCTTTAAAATAAAACCATGTAAGATAATATTGTGACATACTGGCTGTAAATGCCTAGTGAAGTTGTAAACTGATTGTAAATGCTGTAATATATATATATGGCAAATTGTATCTATTTGTATGTCAGTATGAACATGTATGTTCATTTTGACGCTGCATTAACTATATATATAAAAATTGTTTTTACAGTCTTTCCTTATATTGTAAATTCACAAATCTTGTCATGTATATGTGGAAAATTGTACATTTGAACATTGCCTGTATATATATATGCACATTTGTGCATGCTTTATATGTTGTATGTTCATGTGTGACCAATACCACAAGTGAACTTACAGAACACAATCTAATCTAATCATATCTATGAAGAAGACGAAATTATGGTGCACATTGGTAGTACTTCCATTACTGTATCATACTAGCACTCTTTTCCATTTTATCCAACAGCATCAAATGTAAGAGGATTTCACTTAAGTTTCAGAGAATCCATCATGCAGCAGCGGGTAAATTCACTTTAGCTACTATTCAGAGGTGCATTGGAATGCAATGGCCAGGTTATCACCCTCTCTACAGTTTCTTTTAATAGTGTTTAATGCTCATTTTTACTATTGTGGTATCACAGGTGGTGAACACTGATGATAAAAGAGATGAAATTATATATGCTTCTTCTTCTTCTGCTTCTCCTCCTCCTCCTCCTCCTCCTCCCTAAGCTTTCTGGATATAAGTTTGGAGTACCTACCCAGCATTTGCTGCCATGATAAGAACTGAGGAAAACCTAGGAAAATTTCAATCAGAGGGGATGGTTCTGATGGGCCTAGCTGTAGTGATATTGAAGTATGAAGCCATGCCATGTTGGCATTACCATGACACTAATGTGAAGTCACACTGCATTTATGACACTATTAATACAATGAATAATTCACTAAAATGATTGTGTATCTTAAACTGCATTTTTTTATTTCTTCCTTTCTTTCATGTTTTTTCTTCTTTCTTTTTCTTCTCTCACTCTCTCTCTCTCTCCCTCCCTCTCCCTCCCTCTCTCTCCCTCCCTCCCTCTCTCTTTTTAAGTACCAGTGTTTTGGTATTTCCGAATTTGGTTTCTAGACACAAGGGGTTTTACTGTATTTGTTTGTGTTGATGATTTTTTTATGTATTTATATTACAGGTAACTGTTGAAGAACATATATCTGGACAGAAACGACCACTTCCAATGGAAACTGACAGTAAGTAGTTTAATTTTGGTTCTTTGGATAAATTTTCTGAAGTTGGGGCTGTGTATAATTTTCATTTTGTTGAAATTATATTTTGCCAACTTTAGATAGCTTTAGGGTGAGCATATTTGTTTGCCTTTTTTGAGTTTAACATAATTTCATACCTATCTAGTATGGTAGGGGTGATGAAACAAAGTTTGACTCACACATTGTTAATTAGTCATGCAATGGAGAGAGTCTCTGTGCCAATTATTTAAGGATAAAAGTGTACTGATTTTGCTGTGTGCCACTTTTGAGGAAATTTGAGGTTTCATTGTGTGATTAATACCTATGTCTTCAATGGATAAGACTTCCAGGAAGAGTAGTGCAATTGTAGGATTATATCAGAATATTTCCATGACATGAAGAATTTGGTGTCAGTGTAGGTACTATAAATAGAATTATTCAATGCCACAAACAGATTAGTTCAATTTTCACTTAAGAAAAAGGAAAACCATGGCAAGGAAAAAGAAAATACTGTTTAATGCCCATTTTAACCACTGAGGCATTGTGGGCAATGTACATTGAATGATATATGAGATAAAATGATAAACTGGGAAAAGATTATTCTTTTTAAAGGAAGGAAGCATTCCAGACTAAGTTTAGGGTACCTCCCTGGCATTTGCCACTGCCAATTGAAAAACTTTTTCTCCTCAGAGGAGGCAAATCAAATCGCAGGCTCAATGTAATGGACTTTGCTCACAAATTGGGGAAATGGTGAGTGGATCCACACATTTCTAATGTTTGTCGTAGACTTCTAGCAGTTGGAAGAAAACCCTGCAAACCTGTAAAGAAACACCTTCTAACAATTCTTGAGAAATGCTCAAGAAACATCTCTTGTGGGCAAGCAGTCATCAGGATTGGACGGTGGAATACTGGAAGAAATTCCTTTTCTCTGATGAGAATTTGAAATGCAGGGGGAGAGAGTTCAGTATGTGTGCCGAGCACATATTGAGGCAACAACTTTAGCACATTTACAACAAACAGTAAAACACTCTGTGAGAATGATGTTTTGGGGGGTTTCACGTATGAAGGACTGGAACCCTTCAGTCAAAAGGATGGTGAAATTTAACCAGTACATCCAAATATTGGAAAGAATTGTTGGAGAGCTGCAGAAGAGGTTTCAAGAGTGACAGAACTTTCTAGCAAGATTTGGCTGCTTGCAATACTTCAAAGAAAGTGAAGAAATTCTTCAATGAATTCGTGCGTTTGAGTGGCCATTGAATTCCTCTAACATTAATCTAATAGAGGTGAACTATTTGCAAAAGGAGATTCACAAAACTTGACTTCCACAAAAATACACATAATAAGAGTCTGTAGGTAAGGTGTGGTTTCATTATGATCATAAAAACAAATGCTCAAAGCTTATGCAATCTATGCCAATTTATGTAAAAAAAACTTGTAAAACAAAAAGGAAGGATGACTATTAGCAAAGATTAAGGATGTGTATTAGGTGAATAACTGCAAAAGAATATAAAATGTGTATGTTATTGTTGTGTTCCCATTAATTTGCATGGGACTGTATGTGCACTGCAGGCTAAACATTCTTGACATCATGGACATTCTTAAAAAATTATTATCTTCTCAAAAAAATTGAAGAATAAGTATGTTATCTAGGAAGTGTGCACACAATACTAGAACTAAAGAAAATTGTCATATCATTATACATTGTTTACAGTTAAACAAGAGTAAACCAACTGTTGCAGGACAAGAATTGTTCACTATTGCCCTATTACATAAAAGAAATAGAATGCAAGACTATTTGTAATACAGAATTAAATTAATTTTGATACATATTATTCCATATAAGAACTCTTGATTAAATAGATTTATTCAAGTAAATGTATTAACACCGGTATAACAATCATAGATCAACTCATTTGACTGGTCATTAATATTATTTTTATTCCATTTATTTTATATTATTTTTAGCTTATTGTTTTACTAATATATAGGTGTAATGTCAAAATTCACATTCAACCAGTTTTGTGTGCGTGTGTGTGTGTCGGAATAGTGTTTAATGCCCCCTTTTTACTGCTGAGGCACCACAGTGATATCCAACCAGAATGATATTTTCTATTTGCATATACCATGCTGCTAAAGATTCAAGTTAAAAAGTGTTAGTCGACGTTCTTTCCATAACAATTAGTGTGAATCGATTTCTGAGTTTACAAATAATTGTTAAATATTCATTTTATTTATGATTTTATTAATTTTCATGTGCCCAATATGATTGTTATGATCCAACAAAAATAAACTAAATTGCTTATCATTCACATAGTTAATAGTGGACATTTCTTCAGCTGGATAGATCAGTTAGATGATGAGTAATATTTCCCTCCAGAACATCAATGCATTTTTCTGAATCCATTTTGCTGGATACCTCAAATTTCTTAACTGTGTCTGCTGTCGTCCCTCCTCAAAATGTGGAGCCCATCCTGCCACTTCTTGCTCTTCTAACCATGAGATTGGGAGAGAATCTGGCATTGTAAGGATGCCATTGTGTTATTTCCCATCTTGCTGTAAACAAAATGCCTTCTCATTCATAAAAATCTGCAGCACAGAAGGCCAAGTGGGACTTGCACTTTCAGTATACTGCCTTTAATACTTCATTTTTTGCAGACCATCTGTAATTGATCCTAGCAGCTTGAGCTTGCTTCTTATGGTCGGACACTGACATAAATCTTTAAGTTTCATCATAATGAAGACACTTTAGAGAAGGGGTAATGATGACTTTTCTTCACCAATCTTTGTACTTTGCCTTCCTATTCCCATCACTTTGGTGCTTAGTTTTAAGGTATATTTTCTTAGTAATGGCAGATACAGAAGTGAACACACCCCACAGTGCAATGAACTGCTTGTGCTATATTGGATATTGACATCCACACTCTATCATCTCAGTTATGGCTCCCTTGTTACCTTGGAAATATGGTGGACAGTGGATACCAGATGTCCATAATTGCCATATATAAACTTATCTCTCCCTATACTACTTCATAATAGTAGCCAATAAAAGCTGTCTTAATATAGCGAGTGTAACACTTCACATAGCTAGTTATTAAGCACATCAAAAATTATTTGTGAAATTGAAGGTGAAAAGGAATGTTGCATTATCTTTCTTTCAAACTTTTTTTATTATTAAAATATGTAGAATTGCACCATGATGTCACACTCACTGAACACTTTGCACTCATTGCACATAACAAATGATTTCAGTTAACTGGCTGTGCATTTCAATAAACGACTAAACTATGGGCCATTCAAATTACAACACATTGTACTTGTTCATTATAGTCATGGGGAAGTGATCTCTTTCTTCTTATTTGGTTGTGTGATGGGGTCATTGGGTTTGTATGATTGTCCTATCTCAATTTTCTGATGAAAGTCGGTCCTGGTGGTATAGAGGTAACCATACTTCCTCATAGACCCAAGATAGCGAGTTCACACCTGGCCAGGATTGATGAATTTTTTCAGGCATAAAAATCATAAATTTGACTTCCTTCGGAAGGAAAGTAAAGCTGTGGTTTGCTATAGACTCATTTCATCCAACATAAGCTTAATTTTTTTGGGTTATCCCACACACTGTATGCCACAGACACCTGCTGATATTGAGGCCGTATTTTCAAAGAGTTACTCTCATTCCTTCTGAGATTATTTTATTTATTTTTTTTTAAGGAAGGAAACGTGCCAGGCCTAAGTTTCGGGTACCTCCCGGTATTTGCCATTTATGAGGACTGAGGAAAATCTGGAAAAAACCTCAGTCAGGGAGGATGGTCCTGGTGGGAATCGAACCTCAGACCTCTCACTCATCAGTCCGTTGCCTTAACAATATTGGAATTGGTGGTAATGTTAAGCAGTGTATATTATCACCTGAATCGTAACTTTATACAGCTTACCAAAGTGCTGTTTAATTTGAAATTTATTGAAATGCTAAGAAAAAATACTAAAGGGACCTCCACCTATCTAACCCATGTCATTGTGGGTTTTTTTTTTGATTGATTTATTTATGGACGCTCTTTAACAACTCAGGTCATCAGCGTCCCATTCAACTCAGGGCGTGAAACGGCCGACAAATTTTGCTTAGAGGTCTCTCTTTCAGGCTTGAGGTTCTTTTTCGTGCCGTAAATGTACGACACGGGACCCACGGCTTTACTTCCCTTCCGAAGGAAGCCATACTTAGGATTTTTACGCCCAAAAAAATCCATCGGTCCTGGCCGGGTTCGAACCCGCGTTCTTGGGGTTATTGTGGGTGTAACCCCTGACAATTACACAAAAATGTTAATATAATAATTGATTTTATACTAACACCTTTATCTAGATTCTAAATTATTAAACAAAATACATTTCCACTCTAATTGCATCCACCCCCAGTTCCTGGTTCATCAGAAGCAACCCACTGGAATTCTAGGGTTCGAGACTGACCCAATCAAAGATGAAAAATATTTCAAGAACTATATACACAATTATTTTAATCAGCTAGCTACATTTTCTACAAACTACTAATTAATTTATTGCTCAAATACCTATTATAACAATAGATTTATTCGCCTTCTAGAACAATTTCTAATATTACAAGCTCAATAATTTAAATCAATTTAATATAATTTCACTCCGAGCCTTTCCCAAACCATATACATTTTCCCAATAGCAATAATTCCCTTCTTAAACTTATTTATTAAATTGTCTCTTAATCTATACAAGGGAATATGGCTAAGCATTCAATCCAGGCTCTTAGCTTGCCATAATCATATACCAAAACTTCCTTATTATCTAAACACACAACTAATATCTCTCCTTTAAGTTATATTTAATTTACTTCCATTCTTAGTACCCAGTTCCATTTATTTTTAACTTTGGTTATGAATTTCCCTACATTTCTGCTATCATTACTGAACATTTTCATTAAGACTATAAGACTATATTAAGACAATTTCTCATTTATAAACTATTTCCTCCAGAGTCTTGTCCCTTTGCACTCAAAGATTATATGTTTATTTTCCTTTCCCCCACCTATTGGACACTGATTTTCAGGAACACCTTTCCTTATTTCTTTTAATCCCCACACACCTGTTCTTGCCCATACAATGCTCTCTCTTTGTTCTTTACTTGATTTATCATTATACTTCTCTCTTTCCCATTTATCAAAATACAATATTCTAAGGATCTTTTTCCTGATATCTCACTAAATGATTTTGTATTTCTATATCTTCAAATCTCCTCATTGCTCCTTCGATTTTTAACACATTGGACTCTTTTTAATTTGAACTCCAAAGGGATACAAAAAAATATCTAATTATCTAGCATTTGAATTAGCAAAACCATGTGTATGGTAGTATTCCAGTCTTTAGGGATATGACATTTTTTCCTCACACCATTTTCCACTTCTTTTAGAATTTATACATCACTGTTGGGTTGGGTAATGTCCTTTAAAAATTCACATATAACCCAACAGTGATGTATAAATTTCAAAAAATATTTAAAGATGTTAATATAAAATTGGCTCCCACTAATAAATTTAGTCTAAACAACGTTTTGAAAGATAATACTACAGATAATACTCCAAAGGAGAAAAAATCAGGAATTTACAAGATTTCATGTGCTGAATGTGATAAGATCTACATAGGAAAAACCAAGAGGAATGTGGGGATACGTCTTAAAGAACATATGAGGAATTTAAAATACAAACAAATAGAAAAATCAGTGGTGGCATATCACTTTTGGACCGAAAATCATGATATAAAGAAAAAGGTTGAATTATTGAGAGCTGTACAGGGACCAGTAGAATTGGATATTTGGGAAAAGATTTACATCCACAAACATAAGGATCATTTAATGAATTTTGACATTCCGAAAGAAGGAAATATAAATTTTAAGCTCATAAAAGTTTCACCAGAGCGGAACATTGCTTCTGATACTATGCAACAACAACCTTTCACACCAGTCATCCACGGCCGAAGATGGAGATAACATATCTTTGAAACTGGTTCCGTATATTTTTAAGGTTAGTGAAGCATGAAGAGTGTTAAGACGACAGATTCAAATACTTATTTATTCTTTCTTTATACATATTCCTCATCATTATCAATACTTTTGCTAATACTTAGCACATTTGGGTCAACAGGCTCCCAAAATCATTCAAAAGATAATAGATTTTGTCCTAGTATTTTAAGTTATCAATATTCCTACACTTGTAGAGAAATTTATACAAACTACCAGTGCCTGACTTATAATAGTACTTTTGTGGAGCAGAAAAACAAAAATTAGCTTGCACATTTGTAAGTATGGAATAGTAAAGTACAAGAATAGCAGAAAACTATGTGGAACAGAATTTTACTTATAACTACAAGTTACCAGTCTGTGCACTTATAATGAATTAGACCATATTTTTGTGAAACAAGACCCTGTAGTATTTTTTTAATCCTCGTTTCTTTTCAGTTAAGTATGGACTTTCCCTTGCAGATTCATAGATTTGAAGAGAAAACTGCACTGTATGCTTATCTCACCTATGTCAAACTGTTACTTGTTTCTTTTAGGTATATCACCTTCAAAGAAGAAGAGAAAGCGAAGTCCAGCACAGTCACAACCCAAGAATGCTGTGTGTGCACTGAATGAGCTGCGCCCTGGCCTTGTGTATAATACAGTAGATATGAGTGGCCCTGTTCATGCACCAACTTTTACAATATCTGTTGAGGTTAGTTAATTTAATAAACTTTATATTTTTGAGGCAAAAAATCAATACAGTGAAGAATAGTTTTATACTTAAATTATAAGTGTACTCCTAGCAATAGAAGAGGAAATGCTAGCCTAGTTCAGTGACTCCTCCATGAGTGGCAGTGTCTCTGCTAAAAGATGGTGCAATCTCAAGTAATGGCATCAGAGTACAAGGAATTATAATCTATTATGACTTAGTTTTTGTTGATGAATTCAATACCTAACTGCCAAAAATTGCACTTTGTAAAATAATATATTAGAAAAATAAACAGTCAAGAAGAAATGCAATGGCAGAACAATTTTGGAAGATCATCCAAGTTATTAATCATGCAATATATCGATTTCTTGTTAAATGTTAATCATTCTAGCAGCAAAGTAAATTGGAACAGGTTACATAGAATGTATTTATATTTTGGTGGACTTACCTGCTGAAGCTCACTTGTAGACATTTTAGGCAGCCTCTGGGCAAATTTGATATATTTTATTAATTTGTACTTACAAAACTGTAGACCATGGGGTGGCAATGTATTCTGTTAGAATGTATTAAATATATTTACATTAACTCCACTTGTACAACATTAGGACATATTTCGGGGGACATTTGCTATCATCAGCTGTTGACTGATTATTTGATTTGGTGATAGATCCCAAGGTGCTTCTTTGGAAGTCTCTGAAGGTTCAAATGAACTTGCTGAGTTTATCCGTGGGTAGAACATTCATTAAGTTTTTATATTTTTAAGGCGAAATTTTTTTCTCAAACAGATAATCCTATTGGGTTGTGAATTTATTTCAGGAACTAGCTGGTTTAATTTCATGGTTTTGGGTCCAAAAGTGAATTGCCACTGCTGATTTAACCATTTGTTTAAAACAATATTCCTAAAGTATTCCTTTCTCCAAATTTCTAAATTTCTCTTCATTTTTCTGATCTTTGGTTACAATCTGCACACTTAATTTGTCAATTTCCGATTTCTGTTCTGTTGGTATGGTGTCTTTTACTGTGAAACCTAATAAATTAAGATTAAAATTTTATTAAAATTTATTAGGTTTCACAGTAAAAGACACCATACCAACAGAACAAATCGGGAATTGACAAAATTAAATGTGCAGATTGTAACCAAAGATATATTGGAAAAATGAAGAGAAATTTAGAAATTTGGAGAAAAGAAAACTTTAGAAATATTGTTTTAAACAAATTGATGAACAGATGTGGCACTCACTTTTGGACATAAAATCATGAAATTAAACCAAAGGCTAAGTTCTTGAAATAAATTCAAAACCCAGTGGAAATGTCTATGTAAGAAAAAATTTACATCATAAAAAGGAGGAAAAATTTAATGAATTTTTATGTTTTTACCCACTGATGAACTTCAGAGACCACACAGATGCACTTTGAGATCCAGCAACCAAATTGAGTAGTTATTCAACAGCTGGTGATGTAAGCGATTGCCCCCAAAACATATCCTAAAGTTGTGTAAGTAAATGGAGTTAGTGTGAACTTATTAAATGAATTCTAATAGAATAAATTTGATTTATTTCAAAGATTCCTCTAATCTATCTTGTCCCCCTCCCCCCAAAAAATCTGCTTTTGCTGTAATGTAAAACTAGTTTAGTAATTGTGTTCTTAATGTCACTTTCACAGCAGCTCATTTTATCATGTTCAATAACAATAGCACTATCTACAATCGAAGAAATTGAAAGAAATTCCTGTTGCAACCCTGATCTTTATTAGAGACTACAGCAACAATGTGGCTCAAAGAAGTGCTTTCCTTATGCATCCCTGAAGAGGCATATTAAATATATTTATTCAAGAAGAAAAAAATAATTTTACAAAAACCTTCTAGTCATCATGGTCTATGGGGAGACATGAAATATGACAGTAGATAGTTTAAGTCATAATGTGAAAGGTCAGAGTTGCTGCAAAGTAATTTCTTTGAAGAAAAGGGATGGAAAAAAGCAGAAAAGGTAAATCTCAGGAACATTGCACCCAACAAAGGGTGTAAGCAATGGAAACAAATCAGAGATAACAACTGAATGGGAGAAATGAGGGAATTATTGCAAGAAAATGGAATTTGGGAATTTGTAGAATTTAGAGATAAAAGTAGACAGAAGTATTGGAAGGAAGTAAGGCAAAGAATTAACGATATAGAGAGGCAAGAGACTTGGGCTAGTTTTAGAAATAGATCTTTAAAATTGTACAGAATAATTAAAAAGGAGTGGGGAAGAGAGAGAAATATGTGGATTGATGTGATAAGTTTGGGAGAGAAGGACTGGCCTGCATGTGAGCAGGAGCATTGTTTTAAACAGTTTCAGAAGAGATAATGGGCAAGGGTGTGTTATTTGTAAACAGCCTGAAGGAATATTCCATTGTTTATTAGAGTGTGAAGGGGTAAAGAGATGGAGAGAGGGTATGGGAAGCGAAATGGAATAAATTACAGAAAGAAAAATAGCACATAGAATGTTGACTGATCTGGGGACAAAGAGAAAAAAAATAATGATAGGGAAATATTTACGAAAAGTAAGGGAGAAATGGATTACAATGGTTAAGAAGGATGAGAAAATTGGGACATGATTGCAAAATAGTGCTAGCAAGGGAAATACAAGTGGGGGGGTTCATTATGCAGATAACCTGGGGGTTGTGTGTAATGAGGCATCATATAGCTGGATGTTAGGTTTATTAATGTATAATGTAGATTAAGTACATTAATTTGTTAAATATTGATAAATGATTACAAAAAATTGGTAAACAGTGGTTTCTTTTATGTGTGTAATATATATATATTTGAATATTGTATGTAATCAAGACTGAGTCTTCAGGAAATTCCAGTGAATAATCACCGATGAGCCGAAGACCAAGGTATTGTAGGTAGTGAATTGAAAATTATTAACTGTTTATGTAGAGATATTGGTAAATATGCAATTGAATTTTCTAATTTCAGTTGATTAAAGCATGCTGTGACTCAAGGACAGAAACAGCTGATTTTTTTGTAAATAAATTCAAAACAAATTTTACATCACAAAACTTTTCATAATAGCTTGTAGCCAAGTAGAACTGATTCAGGAGTTAAGGGGATGTTGGATAATTGATTCTTGTAATGCAATGCATACTGTAAAGCTTTCTTTGTTGTCAATACCAGGTTATTCACATGAGAAAAATGATCTCGCACTTCCTTGGCAACACATGTGTAGTGAATCATATTACATTAAAATATCACCAATGCAGAAGGCTCTTTGAACATGTATGCTGCAGTGTCTGAATGTGGTACTAGTATCTTTTCCTCTTGAACACTCTCAGGTCATCAGGTCATACATAGTTCCTTAAGACAACATATATAAACTATACCACTGTTTCATGATTTGTACACACATTTATTCACTGCTCTGTATTCAGTTTAGTATTGAGTATCATGCTGCATTATGCAACATACCTCACTTAAATAATCTTCTCCAAGCCTTAAAGAAAAGGCAGTGTTAGCACTTCTGAAATATGTGAGTATCAGATAGCATAAGCATGGCAACAATGAATTATGGCCTTGTATGTCAGGCCAGAAACTATTGGACTGCACTAGTCTCAACCAACAAATGCCTTGCCCTCGGACAATCAAAAAGCATATCACTGAAGGTGGAGACTATAGTATAATTGTGAAAGTTTTGATTTTTATTAAATATTGATCATGACATAACAGCCCAGAATTTTATGATTTTAAGAGAAATAGTATACAGTGCATTAGCTTAAGAATTGCCAGTTCATTTGTGTTAGTTGCATTCTACCTCCTTCAAGAAACTTGATAAAGCAGATTTCAATTCTTTTGCAGGTGAATGGACAAGTGTTTGAAGGTCAAGGGCGCTCAAAGAAGTTGGCTAAACATGCAGCTGCTGAAGCAGCCCTCCGTTCTTTTGTGCAGTTCAAAAATGCACCAGAAGCACAGCAAGCTATGAACATGCACATCACAGACCTGGACTTTACAAGTGATGTGACAGAAACGGAAGGTTCCTTGTTTAATGCTTTCCAGCCTTTGGGGAACAGTGCGAACCAAGGTTCTGGAGAAGCCAATTCCACGGAATCTGGAGTGCCAGGTCAAGTGCCTGCCATACAGAATGGGAATGGAACGTCCATTCACCCAATGCTTCCTCCTGCTCGACGCAATAGCACCCCTCGCCTTCCTATCCACCCAGGAGATAAGAGCCCAGTTATGCTGCTGAATGAGCTGCGACCAGGTATCAAGTTTGAGTGTGTGTCTGAGGATGGTGAACCATATGCCAAATTTACGATGTCTGTTACCATTGAAGATGAAACATTTGAAGGCACAGGTACACTCAAATTTTATACTTGTAGATTTTTTATATGCATGTGTGATACAGTGAATATTATCTAGTTTAGATTTTGCCAAAAATTTATTCTGTTCATATTACCAGTTCTGCCAACTATTCTGGATTGTCCTTCATTATTACTGATATCCCACTATCATTATGACATTGTGGTCAAAGTGGGAATTATAATGTAAAAGCAAAATTATTATAATTACACAAATAAAATGTCAGTCAACTTGCTATGTTCTGTGGGCACCAACTGACAAATCTATGCAAGGGATGAAATTATTACTTCCCTTTAGTATTGTCACTGGTGTTATATAGAACATGATAGAGCATAGACATGGTATTACTTTTTTTTTTTACAATACATGAGATGAAATGATAAACTGGAGAAAAAAAAATTTAAGGGAGAAAGCATTCCAGGTCTAAGCTTAGAGAACTTCCCCACCATTTGC
The DNA here is from genome assembly GCA_030762175.1 of Metallyticus violacea. Classification (NCBI taxonomy): domain Eukaryota; kingdom Metazoa; phylum Arthropoda; class Insecta; order Mantodea; family Metallyticidae; genus Metallyticus; species Metallyticus violacea. The sequence goes on along the minus strand of CM060845.1, from coordinate 11,195,933 downwards.
CATTGTGTGCTATGTTTATTTATTAGGTATACACAGTGTTTCAGAAATACTTTTACAAACTTAAGTGGTGAGTTTCTCATAACAAACTAAGAAAAAAAAGTTTTTATAAACATATATCTGGAAACCCTTACTTTTTTGAACTATTAATGAAAGTTTACTTCAATGCATTTCAAGGTACAATCTAACAATGTAAGTTCATAACCGAAAATAAAATTAATTTTGAAGGTAATTAAATGATGTTATAAATAGTCTGCTGATGCACTCATTGTATCTTAAATGGCCATATGTTGCCAAAGAGACTTTTTACATTTGTCAATGAGTACATTTATGATTAATCTATTTCTCATGTTTCATTTATGTTGCATGTTGTATTGTGTTTAACCATGGCACGATATCCATTTTGTACTCTTGCAAATAAGAACAATGTAATTTATGCATGATAGGGTTCCAACATTGATCGAGATGCACTGGCTGATATCTACCATGACAGATGGATAGGTAGGGGAGAACTAGTTCCATTACCTACATGTTGCCCTGACCTCAATCCTTTAAATTTTTATCTGTGGGATTATGTAAAACAATTGGTTTATGCAGCAGATATTCCTAATGGAGAGACACTTGGAAGCCTGCAAAACCTTTTGACACAGTATGGAAGTGTTTGAAAGGGTGCAAAAGTCCATGATCTGATGAATGCCTACATGTATGGAAGCAAGAATTTTGAACATTTATTATGAGATTTCTCAGTTGATATTGTGTTTATTGGGTTTTGTTTGTTTTGGTAAAATTTCATTAATAACTCAAAAACTAAGGATTTCCAGACATACATTTATATGAACTTTTTTCTTGTTTTGTTAAACTTTCTTAATAACTTAAAAAAATCAAAGGATTTCCAGACATACATATGGACTTTTTTCCTTGTTTTGAAGTGAGGAACCTGCCACCAAAGTTTGTAACAGTATTTCTGAAACATTCTGTATAAGTGGTTGTAATTTTGTGAGGTTTTCTAAAATAAAATGTAGTAACTCTCAGGGTGCATCCACTCACAAGAAGATAAAATAGTTATAAAGATATTGAAATGGTTATCAAAGGAAAGACTCTGCATTTGGTTCTCATGATATAAACTTCATAAGATCATTGATACAATGATAAAACACTCTTAATGTTTCACTCTCAGAATTAAAAAATTCAGGACATGTTTAGTGATACCTTCGCTCACAATTTTCAACTGTTAAACAACTGGTGTAAGATGGATTTCTAACTTCATAAGATCACTTTAAGGTGAGGGACTGCATTTTTGTTGATGCATGTATTTTCTGTTTGTGTTTTTGTAGGTTGCTGATGTAATGTTTTTTTTATTGCTATCGGCAGGTTTGTTGATTTATTTAGTTGGTTTATTTAGGAATACTCTTTAACATATCTGGTTATTAATGTCCTATTTGAATTATGATATTAAGGACCAGTTAATTTTGCCATACTTAGGATTTTTACATGCTAAAAATCCATTGACACTGGCCCAGTTTGAACCTGCAATCTTGGGTCTATGAGGCAATTATGATTACCACCAGGACTTAGGTTTGTTGATGGTGGTGAAATGAGAAGATTACTATTTAATGACAAATCAAGCAGCATAGGCCTTAGGTTGCCTCACATACTAAGTTTTGAAGACTAAGCATGTGCAGAGAATTTCATTTGTTTAAATAAAATGCTACACCTGAGATTCAAACCAACACACAGAATAAGAGTTGGCAATAGAGGTGCTTGGCTATCTGCTCTTTTGTTTCCATTTCCCTACATTTTCTGGTATTTTCTATTATGCCACTATTTAGTGTTTATTGTTATAGAAATAAATTGCAAATTAGATGGCTAGGGTTCTAGTTTTATGTTTAGAAGAGGGGATGTAAAAAGTACTTCTTGTTACAGGTCCAAGCAAAAAACTGGGTAAAGCTGCTGCTGCTAAGGCAGCATTGGCGAAGTTATATAATGTGACGTTTTCTCCTTTCACATCTCCACTGCAGCCAAGTCGAAATCTGGGTTCACCAGGTGCACCTCCAATTTCCTTTGAACAAATGGCATTGCCCCAAGTTTTAGCTGACCACATAGCCAGGTAATATTCCTTTGATTTTACAATCATAATCTATAGGGAGTCATTTACAATTTGGAAACACTGTGGTCATTGCTTTTATCATAACAGAAAGATATACATAAATACATATAGAGGTTAATGAACTACACCAAAATATTTTCTGAGAGTGTAGAGATGTTGTAGATAAGCAATTTCAAATAGGCAATGTATGCCCACAACTAAGCATAATGTAGTTATATGGTGTTAAACATTTTGGCATCAAATGCTGATAACACGGTGTTAAAGTCAACCTGGGTGAAAAATTAGTTTATAATGTCTTTAAAACTGCCTTGCGAGCATAGAAATATTAATTTTTGCAGCTCGTTATCAGTGTTTTCAAAATTTAGTGCCATAAAAATCCCTCAAATTTTGAACTGATCATTTAACAGTGCAACACTGAACATCTATTAATTGCCTTTTTGAATGGCATAGCTCACTGTAATGGGAGTACTTTGCTTGCATGGCATAATGCATAAAGCAAAAACTGATGTTCTGCAAACTGTGGGTTCAATTCTTGGCATGGCATTAATTTTACTTTTTTATTAAATATGAAATGCTGCAAATATGAAATACTAAAAATTATGAATGAAATTTACTTTATGCTTTCGAGTTTTATTCTCTTTCTTAACAACGAATGTATTACCAACATATAATGGCTAATAAGCTTATAACTAACGTGATGTCTTAAATTTCATACCCAGGACACAATTCTGATCAGTAAGTAGAACAACTACAAAGGTTGTAATTATATGAATTGACATATTAAGATTTAAGTATATAAATTGAAACATCAGCTTAAAATGTGGGATAAAAGCTATATTATTAGGACAGTCAGAAAAATAACAAAATAATAATATGTGATGAATGAGAGCTGAACTGAAAAAAAATGGTTATCTCTTACCAGAAAGTTAATGTTATAACTATGGTGCCAGAGTGATACGTTCAGAAACCTCCCTTTGTTATCCTATGTTATGCTTTCGAGGGGCATCTTCATTAACCAGTGGCATACTGGCACTTTGGAAACTTATAGCCCTAGCTTCGAAATTTGAACAGATAGGCTGTATGTTTACTATCTCAAATTGCTTATATATGGCATCTCTACACTCTTTGAAATTATTTTAATGTAGTTCATTAACACACACGCACGCACACACACGCACACACACACACACACACACCCACCCACCCCCACACACCCACACCCACACACGAAATTGGTGTCATATTTTAGGAATGTGTCCCTAACATTTTTGGATCATATGAAGAGGAAATAAATGTGTGTAGTTAATAAAGAAAATGAACCACATTTGTTTGGTTTAGATTTTTAGTTAGTTGAACATGGCTTTTTAAGTGGATTTAGATATGAAAGTGCAGTATCATAGGGAATATACTAAGAAATAGAAGATATACAGCACATTGAGATCATTGTGGGGAAGTCAGACACTTCAGTAACTGAAGGATTTGCCCTCCCTATAGTATTTGTTGGTTGCAGTTGATGGTCTTCTGGTTTTTTGAAAACAGTCTTCCCCACATTTGAATGTACAATGAATGCACAGGGATAATTATGGCCTGAATTTGGTGAATACTACAGTTAATAATTTTTTTTGTGTGCTGCTTATAAGGTTTTGTAGTATTATATTGGCCTGGAATAGAATCTGGGTGAGAATCAGGCCATATGTTGGAATAAAACCATGTTGTCCAAAGTGGCTTCTTTTCACTGCATTCCATTCTTTGGTATACTCTGTTGAAAACTCCTGGAGTGTTTGTGTTTACATTATGTTCTCTTAGGACATCAACATCAGGTACAGGAGTTGCATAAACTAAGAATTTTTAATGCTCTCAGGAGGAAAATTCATTGGATACAAATTGGGCAATCAAGCAAGTCAATCCCAATTTACCATCCATTTTTGCTGAAATTGGCCATTCAAGTAATGAAGAACTATCTGACTAAAGTGAGCTGGAGTGTCAATGTACATAAATAACATTCTTTGAATGATGTCCAGAGGTATGTCATCGATTAAATGGTGCAACTCATTTCTGAGAAACTTCAGATAAATGTCTCCATTCAAATGTGAAGGGAAGAATCAGGAAGATGATTATGTGTGATTCCAGCCCAAAATTTAGACTGAATTTCTGTTGCTGCTTTCTTGGAGTACTTCAATAGGGTTTTCAGGCTTCCAGATGAGTTGTTACAATAGTTTACAATACCGTCACATGTAAAACCAAACGCATTAGTGAACAAGTAAATGCTAAGAAATTTATGAGCATATTACTCTACTGTGGTATGTGTTGACATAATTTTCTGATTAGGGAAGGTCACATAAAGTACTTGCACCCATTGAGAGTGACAAAGTGTGCTGAAGGTTTTCTGAAGAATATTCCTAATGTGGTCTTTAAGAGTATTTCCTAACAACATTGCACAGACCTACACCATCAACACTAGGGCCACAAACTAGGCATTGCTAGATTATGCTGCACCCACCATATTCACGGGATCCCACTCTCTCATATTATGCCTTATTCAACAACATAAAGGACTTGCTTAAAGGTAAAAAATTTGGCAACAACAAGGAAATTGTGTCTATTAGTGGTAATGTATTACTTCCAAACAATGGAGTTGTGATGCCATATGAAGTTACCAGGAAGATGGCAATTGAGCATTTATATTGATGGGGAGTGTAGGGTGCGGCAGAAACAATAAGCAGTTTTTAAAGTAAAAAATATTTTAATTCCTAATAGTTATTTATATTTCTATTACTCTACTTTAAAGTTAAGTTCTTGGAGATAGGAGAACATTTTCCTTTTTTGAATATAACGTCTTTTATGTATCCAACACTCTGACTGTAACCTATTATTTCCTTCAAATTCAATTTCTTAGCTGTTTGACGTTTGCTGAGCTAGTCTTGAAAACTCTGTGTTTAAGATAGCCCCACAAGAAATAATTTGGTACTGTCAGGTCTGGATAACAAAGTGGCCATGTCATGTCTCCGAATTGCAAAATAAGTCATCCAGGAAACAGGTTCCGTAGTGCTTTCATGCTAATTACAGCAATATGTGCAGTTGCCCCATCTTGCTGGAACCACAGACCATCACTATCTCAAGAACAAGAAAAATTTGGATTGTGTTTCTGTAGTGCATAGAATATATAGTAATGTTTTTTCATCTTCATTCTCACAAGCTATTTCAGAAGGACTCTTACCAGTTACAACAGAACATTCATCTTTTAGGACATCATGAAAATGTTGATGAAGACAAAATAAAGTAGTTTTGAATAGTCCTGGCAAATGAGAAAAGATGCACAATGTTTTCTTGTTGAGTTGGGTTCATTTTCTTTTTGTGCATTTATAGGGGAATCAGGTTAGTATCTCTCTTACTTCCGTACTGAACACACTGTAGGGACAGTTTATTTCGCAGCTGTACCACTCTCATCTTTTTTGCTTGCAATTGTTGTTACATTTATGCAACTGAGAAGTTGTCCCCACCACAAATGTTGTAGAATTTTCTTGCACAAATCGATACAAGGTTATTTGCCAAGGCTATTCAAAAATACAGTTTATTTCTCCTAATATTCATATGCCTAAGATAACCTTGCATTCCTTTCACTAATGAAGGTTCTGCTATTTAAAGAGCTTAAGTGATGGGTGGAGAAGCTTTTTTACTGCTTGGAAAGGAATAACACTATAACAAGATTCTTAATTGATATTTTTATAACTTTTCTCACTTCAAAACATTGAAATTCTTTATATGCTCTTCAAAATTCATAAATAATCACAGAAAAAATCCATAATGATCCAAAAAAAGAAAAGCTTTAAACCTTAAAATAGGCCAAAAAAATTAAATATATAACAACTAGCTCTACTGACCCCCAATGTACAGAAACATTTTAATTTCTATCCAACTTTTAAATATATCCACCCAGATAGAAAAAGCATTTTGCCTAATAATCTAATAATCTGATCAGCATTTGCCACCAATTTGATGACATAAAACTTATAATCATTGGTAAATATTTTGGAATGCTTACATTTGCAATAATTATTATTATAATTTCCATGGCATATACATGCCTTTTATTCTTGCATTTGTATTCAATTATGCCATCCCCATATACAGAGACAGACATAGTCTGCCATTAAGTAATTAGATAATCTGTGTATGGAGTCCTCTGAAGGAGAATAAAATATTATACAGTCAATTTTTCCCTACACACTCAGTAGTGGAAGTAGAACAAAGAAAATCCAAGTTCAGAAAGGAAGATTTGTCAGAAAACAGCTCTCTCTTTGAGGATGCATGAGTTAATAAGAGACAATTATGAGCTAATAAGACACAATTGCCTTTTAGGGATGTACATGAACTTATTCATTACTATGTTTCAGATTGGTGATAAACAAATTCACAACACTAATTGAAGGTCAGCCAATGCATTCTAGAAGAAAGGTATTAGCTGGGATAGTAATGACAACGGGCCCTCAAATGGAAGATGCCAAAGTAATTTCTGTGGCAACAGGTACTAAGTGCATTAATGGGGAGCATATGAGTGTGCGAGGAGCATCTTTAAATGACACCCATGCAGAAATCATTGCCAGACGCTGCCTCTGTGATTTCATATATGCACAATTAGAGCTGTATACTAATGCAGGTAAATTTATACAGAAACTGAATATCTCTATTGCTTAAACTTATAAGGGGCTGCACTAAATGATGTGCATTATTATTTTTTTTTTTTTTTGCAGATACTTCTGATCAGTCAATTTTCATTGCTCGACCCAATGGGAAAGGCTACCAATTGAGGGAGAATATCAAGTTCCATTTGTACATAAATACAGCTCCTTGTGGTGATGCAAGGTAACATCCTTATTTCTAAATTAATGTTTTAGTTTGTGAGTCTTGTTTCTCCACTTACCAATATATATTGGCAGATATGTTTCTATGCTCTCAGCTGCATTGACTGATGTAGTTCAAATTGTACCTTGGATGCTTACAGCTGACTTCTCGCAGATTACAAAATGTTGTAATTAATCTGTCATCTAATTAAGATCATTGTATGATTGAGTCAAACTACACACTCTTATTGCTCGGCTTATTTATAATATGTAGCACTAGTTTCAAGAACTATTGTTCAGAATCCCCAGCTGTCAACTGCTGTATAATTAGCTGAGGATGTGAAATGGTTCGTGAAACTAGTACTACATATTATAAACAAATAAGTGGAACAATAAGAGCATGTAGTTTGACTCAATCATACAATGATCAGTTATATAATTAGCTTCACTGTAAGAGTTTCAATTAATATTTTTAGTTAATCTGTCATCTTTTAAGAATTTCAAAATTTGTCAGGCTATCTTCATGTTTGTTGATGTAGATCTTTTCAACAAGTTAAATTTCAGTGGTTGGTTTTTGATTTCTTTTCTATTGCATGATTCATTTTCCAAAATGGTTGGCCACAGCAGATTTATCTGCTTGTTTATATCTGATATTCCTGTAATGTGCCTTATATCTGACATATATGAGAGGTGTTTGGAACTGATTTATAGTAGAAATGATTTGCAAATACTACACAATGTATGGGCACATCTATTCGTAGGGTAATGGACTGATACCAATATGCCATGTAGACACTAGATGGCAGTTGCAGCAAAAGGACAGTGTTCTTTTGTTGTGAAGTAGAGAAAAGTTGTAGCCAAGTGAAAAGCAATAATCATAGACAAAGATGGACTGCATATTATTGTGGAAGGAAGATGTCAAAACTGCAGAAATTCATTACTTTTAACTGTGGTATGTGGTGAAGAAACTCCCACACAGAAGATCGTTTACAACTGGGTCAGTGAGTTCACCAACATCAGGGATTTTGCACACAAAAATATCAGTACTGATCAGTTAACATTGTGATCTCCCAAAGAACATTAGATTGTGGCTTATAGGTGCATAACCTTTGATGAATTGGAATATCTGAGAGGCCTATGCTATGCAACCCTGCACATCATTATTCACTACCATTTAAAATATGAAAAAGATGTGCACACATTAGATTTCATGGGACTTGACACAGATACAAGGATAAAAACGGTTGTGAAGTCTGTCATCGGACTGGAAATGCATAATGAAGATCCAAATTTTTTTGGAGAAGTTGGTGACTGGTGATGAATTGGGTACCGCTATCACATACCAGAGAAGAAAGTCAGTTCCTGAACCAAGAAATTTACTGCTGCTCCATCAGCAGGCAAGCAGATAATCAGTATCTTTTTATACACTTCAGCCATACTGCTAATGGCTGGCTTCCTCAAGGAAGACTGTCAACAGCAATGTATACTGTGAGACCATTATGTCGGTCCTGGTGGTGTAGTGGTTACTATACTTGCCTCCCAAATCCAAGATCGCAGGTTCGAACCCAGCCAGGACCGATGGATTTTTTTGGGCGTAAAAATCCTAAGTATGGCTTCCTTCGGAAGGGAAGTAAAGCTGTGGGTCCCGTGTCGTACATTTACGGCATGAAAAAGAACCTCAAGCCTGAAAGAGAGGCCTCTGAGCAAAATTTGTCGGCCGTTTCATGCCCTGAGTTGAATGGGACGCTGATGACCTGAGCTGTTAAAGAGCATCCATAAATAAATCAATCAAAAAAAAAGAGAGACCATTACACAGCTTAAACACAGGATTCATCAACTGCAAAAGGGAAAGTGGGAAATAGGAGTGTTCCTCCAATGTGCAGCTCCACATCAGCAACACTATGACCTCAAAGTTGGCATCATTGTTCAATTTTGTGCCATAACCATTATATTCACCAGATCTTGCTCTGTTTGATTATGTCTTCGATAATGTGATATCTGTTTGATTATGTCTTCGATAATACACTGCAAGGTAAAACATATAGTAATAAAAAATTCAGGCAGCTGTCCATGAGTGGATGATGTAGTACTCCAAAACAATGGTTTCTCAAAGCCATAATGAAGTTGACAGGAAGATAGCTATGGTGCATTTACATTGGTCGGAAGTATATTGAGAGATTCCATGTATATTGAACTATGCTGCATAACAAGTGTGATATGTAAAACTACTATTATAAATCATTTCCAAATATATATATTATTATTATAAAGACATAAAAACAGTAAATAACAAAAATAGGCACACAGTCATATGATATCTTGGATAGCTAATATACTTCTTCACAGCATACAGATCACCTATTGAATACCAAACAAAAAGCCAATATGGCTGCTCTGGAAGTTTGTTAGTCACCTCGGACTAGTAGGAGTGGGAACTGAGGTGGTAGAGCTCTAGTGATGCTTATGTAAAGGGTTTGCATACAGTTCAGTAACATATTTAAACTTCAATTAAAAAACAACCACAAGTGATATCAATCTTGTAAAATGAAGAGGAATTTAGAAATTTGAACCAAACAACATTTTAGAAATATTAAATATAAATAAAATGAAAAATTGGCAATTTTAGCACATTTCTGGTTTAAAAATCATGACATTAAAAAGGATCCAAAATTGTTAAAGACTGCCAAGAGTCCAGAGCTAGCAACTTAGAAAAAAATTATTATTCTAAATAATAAAGATGTCATGAACTTTGAGATCCTGCCACTGGACTGCTTAAGTGAACTTTCTTGCCATTGCCAGAGGACATAGTTGGTCTACAGCTGTTGATAGGAGGGCATGCATGCTCTTGAAACATAGCCTGTATTTTAAACACATGAAGCATAATAGTGTTATTATTACTGGCTGCTAATCTCATTAATGAATGATATAATGCTTCACTGTCAAAAACTTCTACTTAATTCCCTAATTATAATGCTTGTTATTCAATTCATTTGCACTTATACATGTTAATTTTCACCTTCACCTAATATTTTTATACTTCTGTGACAAAAATTCTTCAAAATGTGAAAAAATGTTAGTAATTTCAAATTATAGAAAATATATTACATATAACTTATGTACAAGAGTCATTTGAAAAGTTCTCGGAATGAAGCACAAAATGATGGCATATCTTTTTGAAATATTTTATTTTTCAACATAGTCTTTCTTAAGATTATTGTGTGATTGAGTCAAACTAACACTCTTTTGTTCCAAAAGTCTTTTTTGACACCAACACACTTTGTCTAGTGATCCTCCAAAGCCTGTATCCCATCGCAAAAGTCAGATTCCTCCAGGCTGCTTAAAGTGATGATTTAAGCTCTTCATCAGATGAAAGTTTCTTTCCACCAAGGAATTTTCTCAATTTAAGAAACAGATGGAAGGCCAATGGAGCCCATTCAGAATATAAGGCAGATGTGGCAACAGGTCATACTCCAACTCATTTATTTTTGCCATTGGAATGAAACAAGTGTGAGGGCAAGCATTGTCTTGGTGCAACATGGCTTCATTTTTTAATATTAATTCAATTTGGAATCATGACTTTCTTAAATATAACATTTAATTTTGTTAATTGATATCATTGTATGATTCTGTTGAACTACACACTCTTAAAGCTTCACTTACTTTTCATAAATGTATGGAACCGGTTTCGGGAACATTTAGTTCCCATCTTCAGCCAGGCTAAAGTTCAACTGTTGGATCATTCGTTGAGCTGTGGGAATGTATATTCTGCTCTGGTGGTGGTGTGATTAACTTGTAGTTTATGTTTTCATCCCCAGCAATGTCGAAGTTCATTATGCTGTCTTTGTATTTGTAGATGTAGATTTTCTCCAATTTGATAATTCTGTAGATCCTTGTACTGATTTTAATAATTTTGCTTTATTTATTTAATTTCGTGTTGGAACCAATACAGTGAAGTCAACTCGCAACTGAGGATGCAGGCAAAAGCCTGCGAAACTAGTTTTGCATAATTCAATAGTAAGTGGAGCATAAGATAATCAAATCGACTCACTGGATAATTAATGACTTTCTTCTTTGATAAACCAGCCTTTTCTTGCATATATTTGTCTTCAATAGGTCTAAAAGGTTAGCATAATAAAAACTTCTTTTGTTATTTACTTATGTAAGTTATTTGTTCTATAAATTATATTTATGTATGAGTTTGTGTCCCTAATAATTTTATTTATATGCTCCAGTGGAAAGATAATCAATTAGCAATACTCCCTTAACATCATAGAAAACCTATACCATGATCTTCCTAACCAATTTCACGCACTTGACTTTCTTTGGCATGGAGAATCGTGATTCTTTCATTGTTTAGACTGCTGTGTTGTTTCAGGTGTGTAGTAGTGCATCTATGTTTCAAAATTGGTCACAAGTAGACACTTGAAGGAACCTCTCTGAAAACAGGCCAACTTTGCTGAGAGATGTGCACTTTGATTTGCTTTTGATCCTGTGTCAGCAGTTGCTCTATCCATCTTGGCAATAATTTTAAGCACAATTCTTCTTTCAAAACGTGTTACAGGTTCCCCTGAAATGCTTGGAGCTTCAGCAGTTTCTGATGCCTTTAATCAGCAATCCTTCAGAACCAGTCGTGCACCTTATCAATAATTTCTAATGTTATGTTGAATTTTGGTTGTCTGCTGTATGGGTTATATTCCAAGATTACATGGCTGTACTTAAACTGTGGTCCACTTGGAAACAGCTGAATATGATGGTGCAGAGTCCCTTAGAGTGTTTGTCATGTCTGTATAAATTTCTGTTGCACATAAACCCTTCTTTACCAAGTACTTAATAATTGCATTATGTTAGATATTTGCCATTTTTTCTGTATACACACACTGCATTGCAACAAATAGCTAGCAACCCATGCATTATTGCATAAATATTTGTATGGAAGATGGTAACAAAACTACTTTGCAGCTGCTTCAGTGATCTTGAGTTATTCCAAGAACTCTTCAAATGACCCTCATGTGATAGAGCAAATTTTAATTTGACTAAGCCTATAGCCCAAAGAAAAAAAGTTTTTTATTATTTATTATCAAAGATCCTATTTCCATTCCTCTCATTAATACAAACATTTGTCTCTCTTGGGATGTACATGCACACAACACTCTCTGGAACATTTTGCCTTTTGTACAGCTACAGTGGAGTTTTATATCCAGCAAATTTTTTCTATAAAAATACACTGAGATAGTATGCATGGTATGTTTAACCTTGGATAATGGTAAGGAATAGGAATAGGAAAATTAACATTCTTAATGGTGGTTACAGCACACAGACATATTACAAAAATAACAAAACTCTTGCGATTTCGTATAGTTTAAATAAGTGGTCCAATATATGCAAATTTAGCTATTTTGAAAACCAACCTATTTTATATGTATCACTTGTATTATTTTATTATTTACAGAATTTTCTCTCCTCATGAAGCTGCAACTCAGGATGACTCCATTGATAAGCATCCCAACCGCAAAGCAAGAGGGCAGTTGAGAACAAAGATAGAATCAGGTGAAGGCACCATTCCTGTCAAATCCAGTGATGGCATTCAAACATGGGATGGGGTTTTACAGGTGAGTCTTATTTTCAGAATGAGCCAATAGACCACTCAGTACAATAAATACTGTATTTACGCAAATCTAATACACACCTTTTTGTCCAAATATAATATTAAAAATTGGTGTGCATTAGATTCGATGGCATATTAGATTCAAGCTCAAACCTGTTCTGTAGTTTGCTGGTAACTTCATTAAAATTTATTGTTTATTAAGTCATAATACGAGGGCCATCCAGAAAGTAAGTCCCAATCGCGCCTGGAGATGGAACCACTTGTCGGATAGGAATGCTCATGTGCAGGAGTAGAGAGGAAGGATGTGAGAATAATGCAGTAAAGTTTCAGCCTTGTGACGGCCGTGGTTACCGCGCTGTGCTAGGAGAAAATGGCTGCTCTGATATTGTCTCCCGCCAACTGCGAGGTTCGTGCAGTCATCTGAGGTTTGCACGCTTAAAAGCAAAGTCCAGCAGAGATCCATCGCCAATTGTGTCAAGTGTATGGACACGAAATTATGTGCGACAGTATGGTAAGATGATGGTGCAGGCAATTCACGACGACGACCGTAGTGGCCGACCGTCCCTAGTGACGGCAGAAGTGTTGGAAAGTGTGCGGCGAGCAATTGAGCAGAACCGGTGCTTCACAATTTCAGAACTCTCTTGTCAATTCCCCAGATGTCTCACTCCCTGGTGCACGAAATTGTCTCCCGGAAGCACGGCCGTCACAAGGCTGAAACTTTACTGCATTATTCCCACATATTTCCTCTCCATTCCTGCGCATGCGCATTCCTATCGGACTAGTGGTGCCATTTCCAGGCACGATTGGGACTTACTTTCTGGATGCCCCTCATACATTACTGCAATTCTTGACTTTGTTACATTTATTATTGGTCTATTATTGCATAGAGCGTTTGAATAGTAGGTAGTCATAAAATGAAGGGCAAACAGAGAAGAACATCTTAAGATGCTACTTTCAAACATAAAGTAATTCTTTATGCTAAAAAAAAGGGCAACAGAAAGGCAGGAAGAGAGTTGAGTTCATTATAGTTGAGAACAGCATTCGCTTATGGCGGCAACAGAAATTGGCATTATTTGCAACTAAAGCTAGCAGGAAGAAATTCACAGTCCTTGCAAAGGAAAACATCGTGACAATGAAGAAAAGATTTTGGAATTCGCACATGTAAGGAGGATGAATAGGTAATCTGTGACTAGTGACACCATAAGAAATAACTTTTTCTTCTTTGATCTATGCCAACTGTCCTGACAACAGCATGAGTGATGGATTTTATCCTTTGTGCTCCAAGATGTACAACATTCCACTTATAAATTCTATGCTCTGATCGTTTTATGAAGCAGGCAAGCTTATCTCTAAGATGCTGTACTACAATATGCCAAAATCTTTTTATTATGATTATAGTTTTGAACTTTGAGTGTGCATTGGTGCATTAAATTTTCTTAAATATGGTAAACATTTTTTTTAATAAAATTATGTGAATTAATTTATTATTGACTATTTAAATCACTGTCAAAGGCAAAAAATGTCCTCTCACTCACTATATTCAAGAAACAAGTTTTATTGTAATAGTATATAATAAATATATATCAAAAAATGGCACTAGACTCTAGGAGAATTTCAAAATATATTGTAGTAACTTTTTACAGTATCTCACTAGATATACATAATATTCTCTTAGCATACACTAGTTGCCATTCTCAAACCATTATTAAAATGTTCTACCAAAATTCTTCATCATAATTATCGCTTAACTCTTGTAGGTTCTCAACTGAGGTTTGCAGGGCCATCCAGGCGATCTGCACTATTGGCCGATTGTGATTTTGGATATTGTATGCTACACAGAAATTCCCAGGATGTATTTTATCATGCCATGCCATAATCATGGTTTTCCAGAATACATTAAATGCATGTTTCTGTTGCTTTTAGGGTCAGAGATTACTGACAATGTCATGTTCTGACAAGATTGCAAGATGGAATGTTGTTGGTGTACAAGGGGCACTGTTATCACATTTTGTGGAGCCAATCTACTTGGAGAGCATCGTGTTGGGCAGCCTGTTTCATCCCAGTCATATGTACAGGTAGGCTATTATTGTGGGGCTGCAGATCATGGTTGACAGTGGTCAGTATATTATTTAAAAGCTTTAGGAAAGATTTGTAAGAAAATTATCTGCAACAGAGGGTACAAATGTTGGAACATAATTATGTGGTTGACATGGAGGACATTATTTCATAAAAATATGGTCTAATATGTTAAAGTAATTAGTACAAGTCCATTTAAAGTACGGCCTTATAACTGATTTGTTACAATGATTTATAGTTGGAAGCAAACCAACGTTAGCTTGCTACTTTTGATTTCTATTCAGTTAATTTAATAAAATCACACCAGGAACTCATTTAATAAAAAATATAGTATAAATTTTCTAAATAGCAGTAATTAAAGGAGAAGTGGATAAAGAGTATACATTATGCAAATTTTACAGCTAATGATGAAACTTTGGTGTGTATTAACTATTTTGTACGAAAACTTGTGGTTAGGGAGGATATTTTCCTTGTGCAATTTCTGTAACCTACCATCGTATATGTCAGTGTGGATTAGCAAAAAAAGGAAAGTATGAAGCAGGGTTTGAATCAAGATGAGAGTATTAATGAATTGTGGGAGCATGATTTATAACATGTTTTGACTCATTTGCAGGTGACGTTATGGAAAGACAGCATCCATAGTGAGTCAGTCATGTTGCTGCTATTAACACATTGGTTTGTTTCAGTTACCTGATTTATTATAGTGGTTTATAGTCTGAGGTAAATAAACAGTAGCATGTCACTTCGTTAGTTTTTTATTATGATAATATTGATTTAGGGAAAACACACCAAGAACTGTGTAATAGTGTTTAGTGCAACATGGGTGACTCTTGTATGTCTTAATTATGGCAGTGCACTGCATAATACCACATTTACATTTTCTAAAAAACAGTAATTAAAGTAGGAGTGGATAAACACTATACACCATGAAAGTTTTGAATTTAATGATGAAACTGTAGTGTGCATTAAACATTTCATACCAAAATTTGTTGTTAGGAAGAACATTTTTCTTGTGCAACTTTTCCCCATCTACCATCATATGTGGCATTGAGGGTTAGATTAAGTCTTAAATTTCTTCTTTGTTGGTAATCCTAACAATTCCATTCCATACTCAGGCTTTTGGATTCTGGCTCATAGTGTAGGACCCACATTTCTTCCCCTGTGACAATCCTGCTCAAACTTCTGTGACTTCATTGCTGTAGTGGTCAAGTAATGGAGGTAGATCTCAACTTGTAGTCTGTAGTAAGCTCTCTTGGCACCCTTCTTGCACAGACTTAATGGAAGTCATGGATGATTTGATAGGGAGAAATTACTGATCTGTAAGAGAACATAGTAGTACTTTCCTTTACTCCCCTGGGGAAGCATAGGGCCTTAATGAAAGCTCACCAACTTGTCCCATTCTTAGCCATAGCCTTGATCCACTTCCAGCTCTTCCCAGCCTGCTCTGCTTCCTTCTTGACTGTGTTGCACCGTGTAATTCTAGGTCTACCTATTTTGCTAGTTTCTTCTTGTGGATTCCAGTCAAAAGATCCTTAGTTATATTTTAATCTTCTCTCTGTAACACATGCCCAATCCATTTCCTTTTCCTATATTGTACTTCATTTCTAATTTCCTGTTGATCAGTTTTCCTAAAGTTCTTATTTGATATGACTTTCAGCTACTATATTCCTTTTATAAATCTCAAACATCTATTAATGAACACTTTCAATTCTTTTTATGATTACCCTAGTTGCTTTTCAGGTTTCACACACACACACACACGTTGGTCCTGATGGTGTAGTGGTAACCATACTTGTCTTCTAAACCCAAGATCGTGGGTTCAAACTCGACCAGGATTGATGGATTTTTTCGGGTGTAAAAATCCTAAGTATGGCTTTCTTAGGAAGCATGTGCAAATCTATCTAGATCTTATAATTTGGCATTTTTATCTGAGTATGTATGTGCCATCATACTTATGTCATCTGCATATTCTACACTTTCTAACATCTCTGACAATCCCTACTGAATACCTACATTGTCTATTGCAAACCCTTTTCATTATGTTGTCTAGTACCAATATAAATAATAGTGGTGACAACAAACATCCCTGTTTGACTCCATTCAGAGAAGGAAAGGATTCTAAGAGTTTGCCTTGATGTGACAGGAAACAGACATGATTATTGTATATATTAGTTGATTTTACTAGGCATTCCAATTTGTTCCGATTTTTCCCATATAGTTCTTCTATTTACTGAGTCTAAGGCTTTGATAAAATCATTACATGCCAAATATAATGGACTATTCCATTCCAGTAATTTTTTATAATGATCCTCATTGTATGTATGAGGTCTGTGTAAAATTTTCCAGCTCAGAACCCATATTATGTTTTCTCTGATTTCTTATCCAAGGCCAAACTTGAACCATGTGACCACAGTAGTACCAACTCCTAAGCAGTGTGATCTTTTATGACGAAAGTGCAGATATTCTTTTACTTTCTGTCATATGTGTATAAAAGTATTGTTCCTTTATCAAGAACTTTAAAAACACATTAACTAAGATGCTGTTCTGAAATAGAAAATAGGTATTTGAAAAAGTAAAAATCAATATTAGTCATAAGCCTCAGTTTAATTGCTCTTAAACCTAACTTTTATCATTTTACGCAAATGCGTATTTATTCTTTCTTTATACTTTACTCATCATTATCATCACTTTCACTAATACTTAGTACTTTTGGGTCAATTGACTCCCAAAATGATTAAAAAAATAATAAGTTATATGCTAGTATTTGAAGTTGCCAATATTCCTGCACTTGTAGAGAAATTTATACAAATTACCAGTGCCCGACTAATACTAATACTTCTATGGAACAGAACAACAAAAGATCCCTTGTACACTTGTAAGTATGGAGTTGTAAAGTACAAGCATAGCAGAAATCTGTGTGGAACAGAATTTTACTAATAACTACAAGTTACAGTCCATACATTTGTAATGTCTTAGACCATACTTTTGTGGAACAAGGCACTGACCACAGGGCACCACATGTTGAATTGTTGTTTATATAATCTCTATTAGAGCACAATATCCCATTAGCTGTTTCTGACCATGCAGGAAATTTAACTTAGAGGCTATATTGTACAGAAATATCCACTTGAAGATGAATTTCTTAAGCATGCAGAAGTTGTGAATATTTCACTTAGAAAAAAAGTTTCTTGTTCATCTCTTCATTAATTCTAAGGTTCCTACATTTGGTTAGTGAAAGTGAACATGACAATTGAAGATGAATTTGCACCTTACCAATGTGGTACTTTACTGGAGTACATTTTAAATGGATCTGTAACAAATGAGAATTTGGGTACAATTAAGATAATGAAATTTTTAACAATTGGATGTCCCATATAATAACAGTGGTCTAAAGAGACAATGAATAAATGTCGAAATGAACCACAAGTCCACAATCCTGAAAAGATGCAGACTTGTGAGCGGGAGGTCTGGGGTTTCCATCCTGCCAGGACCATCCTCTCTGACTGAGGTTTTTTCCAGGTTTTCCTCAGTCTTCATAACTGGCAAATGCTGGGGAGGTACCCTAAACTTAGGCCTAGATAAGGATATGGCAACTGACCTTACAGGATTCAAACCCAGGACCTTTGCAGTACTATGCACATCTCACAGTAACTATACTACAGAAAGAACTTTAATGTAGCGAAAAAAAAATCAGATGAAATTCATCACATTAAGCATATCAACATAGAATTCTTTTTTGTCCAGAATATCAAGATAAATATCATGAGAACTGTGCTTCAAAAATAGAAATTTGCAACAAAGCAACTGGTAGATGCAAAACATACAACAATGCATTTTTTTATCACAGAATAAATGGCAAGTAGTATGCTTATATATAAAATTCTTTAGATCTACATAGCTGGAAGGAGGGGTGGTTGTATACTGTGGAATTACAGATAACCCTCTTGGAAGATTGGTAGATCTGAGACTACAAGTTGGTTGGGCCAGAACCTTCCTATGAATTTATGAATGCAGCTTGCATAGCATTATTAAAGAGGAGTAAATGATTAGAAGCTAGGTCTTGTAAATGTAGTGAATGGGGAAGACTTTCATATTTCATACTGGCAGCAAGGACTTATTCCATAAAAGTATGGTCTAATACATTACAATACATTACAAATACAAGTCCTTGTAAATTGTGGACATAACTTTGTGTTTCACAACAAAATGTATAACATTTACAAAGTATTAGTAAAAAGTTACCAGTGACATCATATAAGAGCAAGATGGAGGAACAGCTGTTTGTCACATGTCAGTATACCTTGAATAGGTTATGTCCACTCCTTAGTAATAAATTTATATTTGTTTAATATACTGTGCGGATTATTGTCATTCCTGCTAAATGGGTCTTTATTTTTTTTCTTAGAGATGATAATAATTTAAATACAACTCACTTTGAGATGACAATCGCATATGCGTAAATAGCAATATTAATTTCAGTCATCGAGAGATGGCAGAAGAATCAAGTTTCCCAATTGGCTTGGTCATTTATTTTATTAGTCCATTTGCTCATTTTATTTATAGAAATTTTTTTCAATGTTTGACGGTCACATTTTATTTATAAACAAAACGATGGGAAAATTGTGCAAGAAGAGATTATTTTAAAAAGAATTGGTGATGGAAAAAGATTATTTTTGTAAAATGTAGCAAGAGCCTTAAAAAGCTTAAAACTAAGATACTGTTCATTTGATCACAGCAATTGGCATAGTAACACTTTTATACCTAACTTGTTTAAAATCCAAAACATATTTCAAGAGAACACATTTCTCATCATCAGCTGGTGACTGACTGTTGCTCTCTGGTGATTGTAGAATGAACTTGTTAAAGTTGATGAGAGTGAATACTGTTGAAACAATTAAGTCAGGTATAATAGTGTTACTCTACCGACTGCTATGATCAAATAATATATTGCTTCACTGTTAATAACTTGTGTTTAATTGTTCATTGTTAAGATGCTGTACTGAAATATGCATTTGAAACAGGAAAAATCATCAGTCATAAGCCTTACTTACTCTAACTTTTTCAATATACTCTAATACGGAATAATTCTTTTTTAATACATATTCCTACTCTAATATTATCACTGCTTTCGCCAATGTTTCGCATATTTAGGTCAACTTATACCCAAAATTATTAAAAAGATATTAAAACTGGCATAGTATTTGCAGTTAACAGTATTCCTACTTTGTGGACAAGTGCACAATAATTCTAATACTTCTATGGAATAAAACAAAAATTCATATGTTACCTTGTAAGTATGGAGTTGTAAAATACAAGTGTAGCAGGAATCTATGTGAAACAATTCTAATAACTACAAGTTACAAGTCCATACACTTTTAATGTATTGGACCATACTTTTGTGGAACAAGGCCCAGGTGTTATGGTAGCATGAGCAGCATGAATCTGTGCATTGTTCTGAAGAAGTTGCACATGTTTCCCTAGCATTTATCATTACTTTTTCTTGATTTCCTACTGCAATATTTTCAGAAGGTTTGGAATATCAGCACTAGTAGTCAGTCTCCAGCTGATGATGAGAACAAGACTGTAGTTATTAGTGAAGTACCGTGTTTACTGATATTTTAATTTTTTTAGTTTTGTATATTTTTCAGTTACTAGCTTCTATTTGTATTATGAATAGCAGAACCTTATTATAATAAGACCTCAAGAGCTCAAAATGGAAATATTTTAAAGTAACTATTCAGTTGAAATTGCAATAAAACTACTAAGAAAGCCAATAGACTGTCTACTTCCTTGATATTAATCATAATGTACTGTGAAGATACAGTTTGGTTTCTTGAAATTATTTTCAAGAATAATTTTTAATTCTTCACTTTCCATGTTTTATATTTATTTCAAATTATTTAATTACAGTGTACAACAAATTTTAAATTTTCTTTGCGCTTGAATAAAAATAGGTAATTTTATAAAAATTAGCCTATGCTGAATTCAGATCTGATATTTAAAATTCCCTATCAGCATACCTTTTTTCTGAAAAATTAGTAAACTTCTCATAAAAACTTTCAAAATATACATAAAAGAAGTAACCATGATTATTAACACTGCCCTTTTTTAAGGATTACCAAAAGATACAACCAACCAATCAGCTATAAACACAAAAAAAAAAAAAAATGATATATTAAATAGTTCTTAACATTTGTAAAAGAGATAAGGGTGGGTATACTGGTCTGCAAAACTTAAGAATGAACAAACATTCAAGTTTCTTTCACTCTTCATATTGAGGTACTCTCTGTGTTCTTTGTAATTTTTAACATTAGTTGTATTTTCAGTGGTAACTAGATGATTTAGACTTTCTTTAATTTCATTCAATAAATTCCTTGTTGTCTGTAGATGAATATTATTTACTTTATATAGACTATTGCAAATATGCTTCCCAGATAGCTTTTTGTTACTCATAAACTCCTAACTTGAAAAATATAATGTGACATTTGAAATTCATCCTCACAAAATGCATAAATGTGGTGTCATTCAGCCAGTTTGCACTGATTTACTTATTTCAATTCCTTCCAATTTTAACCAGTTGTTAAAATTAATGCAACTCATAGAACCATTGGTTAAATTTTAAAATTGACTTAAAGGTAACTTTTGGCAGGAAGGAAGAACAAAGTTTATTAGAAATTTGCATACTTTTGTTACTGAAATAAATATTGCAGTAAGTAACCAATAATCCAACTCAATGCAACCTTGAATCCCAGCAGTGATTAGTGTGGCAGGCCTCTCATCTAGTAGACTAATTGTATATGGATTTAGCATACCTGCACACAGCTTCTAACAATCAAGCAAAAGAATTTATTTTTTGTTGGGCTAATAGCATTTAAATCAATTTAATTCAGATATAAAAAATTAGAATATTGTATTAGAATAAAGTGCCAAATTATAATAACAAGTTTTTTCAGTAATGATGTAACAAATACTGGTATATGAAATTGAAATTTATTGATATGCTAAGAACAAATATAAAAAATACAAATATAAACTACCAGGAGGCCTCCACCTATCTTGCCCAAGCCATTTTAGGGTATGCCCCCTCATAATTACAAAAAATATAAATACAATAATTAGTTTTATTCCATCACCTTTATCCAAGTTCTAATATAATTGAACAATACAATATTTCCACCCCATGATTTCATCGGTCCCCAGCCCCTAGTTCATCAGCAGCAGCCTACTGGAATTCCAGGGGACCAGATTCCGACCCAATCCAAGGTCCTAAATAAAAGTTTTTCATTACTGTACCTTACCATTACTAGCTACACCTATACAAACTAATAATGACTTTATTTCTCAAATGCATACTAAATGCTACATTTCAAATTTAATAAAATTATAACCCACTTCCAACCATAGTCACCTTAATCTATATCCTAATATGATTAACCAAATGCAATCCTTTAAATTATTTGATTTACTTCCCTTCTTAGTACCAAATTCTATTTATTTTTAACTTTGCTCAGGAATTCCCCTACATTCCTGCTATCTTTACTAAAGATTTTCATTAAGGCTATTTTTCTATCCAATTTAAACCATTTCTCATTTACAAACTTTTTCCTCCAGAGTCCCATCCCTTTGCACTGAAAAACTATATGTTCCATATCTTCCTTTCCCCCACATATTGAGCACTGATTCTGAGGAAATGCTTTCTATATTCCTTTTAATCTCCACACGCCTACTGTTAACCATGTAATGCCCTCTCTTTGTTCTTTATTTGATTTATCAATATACTTCTCACTTTCCCATTTGTTTTTCATCTGTATATAAAATACTGAAGATCTTTTGTCCACTATCTTGCTAAACAATTTTTGTATTTCTATATCTTCCAATCTCTTTCCTACTACTTTCCAAAAACCCTTTTCATTGTTCTCCCTCCTCCTCCAAATGTCCCCCATTCCATTGTTCTCCAGAATTATCCTAAGACTATTACTCCACCCATTGCTCCTTAGACTCTTTTTCTGAAATTCTAAGTATTTCCTTAACAAATTTCTTTATCTAAGATTAGGATTCTGAACCAATATTTGAGAGCTCTTTCCATAATCATACCTTTCCTTGCCACTCTTCCCATTTCAATTTGTGCAACTTCCTTTGCTGTTGTACTCGGTACACCTAACATTTCTCTACAAAACATCCTATGCACAACATCCACAATTTCCCATCCTCCTTCCATTTTCCCCATATTTCAATACATACAACATTTTTGCTTCAACCACCATACTGTAAATTTTTTCCAGCCACTTAACATTTATATATGGTATTTTATATTTGCAACTTCTAACTGCTGCCATTGCTCCTTTCCCTTTTGTGAAAGCTTAATTTTTTTTTTCTCCCTCCTTTGCCACCCCCATCAAGTTTAACTGCTAGATAAATGCAATCCCTAACTACATTATATGCTTTATCTCCTTTCCTCCACCTCTCATATTTACTCAATTTTGCTCCTTTCTTGAATACTACTATTTGAGTCTTCTCCTGATTTACCTTCAAGTTCCAATCATTACAGGTATTTGTCTATTTGCTGCAAGGATTGCTTTAAGCCAATTGTTGAGATAGATCCAACAACTAAATCATCTGCAAATAATAACCCTGGGATTGTGACATTATTAATAACTGGCAATGAATTGTTATTCTTTTTTATCTCTGTTAAAATGTCATCAATAAACAAATTAAAAAGCACTGGGCTTAACTTACACCTTGTCTTAACCCTTTCTCTTGAATTATTTCTCTCGTTACCATTCTTTCCCCAGCTTTCACACAGAAGGTATTTCTCTTGTATAATACTTTAAGAATATTCACCATATGAAAGCTTACTCCCTTACTCAGTAATTTATCCCATAACAATTGTAACTCTGTGCAATCATACGCTTTCTTTAAGTCAACAAATGCAATGTAGTCTTCCGCTCTTATCTTTTAAATATTTGTCCACTAATGTTTTTATAATGAATATATTATCTGTCGTGCGTCTCCCTGTGCGAAATCCCATTTGGAATTCTGAAATAATTTTATATTCCTCATCCCAATTTTGTAGCCAATTTGTCAAAATGCCTGCAAAAACTTTTCCAACATTTGATAATAATGCAATACCTCTGTAATTTTTTGGCATATCTACATTTCCCTTGCCTTTGTATATTGGGTAAATGATTGCTTTGCTCTAACTTTCTGGTACACTCTCCTTTGCCATAATTAAATTAAACAGTCCTGTGAGTAACTTAACTCTGTTTACATCACAACACCATTCTTTTATAAGTTCTGGTGGGATACCATCTATTCCTGTTGCTTTATTCTTTTTCATTAATTTCACTTGTTTAACTACTTCTTCATCCCTCACCTCACTATCCAACATTTCTATATAACCCATTCATTCATATTTCTAACTTTGGCGCTGTTTTTAAACCACTATGCTCATCAAAAAGAGTTATAAAATATCTTATCCACTTTCCTGATTTATGTTGGATTTAGTTACAAACTTGTTACAAGTTTTTTTTAACATTTTCCATATCCTACCAATATTTCCTTCACTTAATATCCTGATTAAATTCTTCTCATTTTTCCTCTTGCACTCATGTTTCTTGCTCTCTATCAAAAAGTTATAAAATATTTTCCTCTCTAAATATTCTTTCTTTGACCCCTCATTCCCTGCCTCTCTCCATTTTATCAGCATTTGCTTCAGCACTTTTTTTGTTGCTTTACATTCATCATCATACCACTCTTCACCCCTATCCCTAACTCCTATCCTGTTTTTCATCCCATCTCCAGCTCTTTGCATTAATGTATTTATGGTATTGGTTGCCTTCTCCACTTCATTATTTTTTAACATATAACTTATTCCATGTTGGTATATTTGAGTATACTTTCATTCCAGAGTCTGTTTAAATTTATTTCTCTGATCCTCCTCCCATTTAAAAGTAGTATATTGACTAGTCCCATTCATCCCTTCCCCTGAATTATCCATTACATACTCTGATTGAATTTTTAAATCCACTACCAACGGAAAATGACAACTACTTGAATTAAAATTATCTTAAAATTGCTCACAACAAACCCCATGTTGACTGCCCATAATACATAGTCAATAACAGGCTGACCATTATTATTAACAAAAGTAAATTCCCCCAATACATCTTCACCATATTTACCATTCAGAATATCTAGTGCATTCACTTCACAAAATTCCAAACTTTTTCACTACCCCTATCACTTTACTTATCTTTGCTATGCCTTACTGTTCTTTTTTAATCATTATTTCATTGTCCCATACCATATCAGTCCCAAAGTCCACATCTCCCTCACCTATTCTGATGTTGAAATCCCCCACTATTATAATCTCTGCATTCATATACTTCTCTCTTAAATTCTCTATATCACTTTCCAGTTGCTTAAGCAGATAAGGGTTATGGTACTGTGAAGATCCTGATGGATTATACACTACTCCTAGGCATATGATATACTGGTATATCTAAGAAATGTAAAATGGATGCTACAGTGACTGACGTTTCAGAAAGTGAAAACTGAACATAAACATGATGTAAGAGAGGAAGATGTAAGTGCCTGTGTGGGCACAATCTCAAATATTTCAAACAATTTGTCACTATGATCAGATGTCCAAAGACAATTTGGTAAGTTTTAAAAGTATTGTACACAATTGTGAAAGCTTGTTACATAGTAACTGTATTTGTAGCACATTATAGCCTTATTTAATAAGGTATTTTTGTATTAAAATTAAGAAGGTTGCAAATTACTGTAGAAAACCAGTTTTTAAAAAATTAGAATGACACCACTGCATTGATTAGCATAAAATATCTCCAAAAAGATTAATTAGAATAGTTACAGCCATAACACTTTTCAATTATCATGCAAAAATAGCAAATGCTTTATTTTACTTTCATTTAAAAAAAAAATTAGAAGATTTCTTTCTGTATAAAACACATCAAAAACATGTTTAATAGTTGTAAATGATGGTCAGCTAATATGCTTGATCATTTTCTCTTATTATTTTTCCATAGTTACAAAGGGCTATGAACAGATTTTTTCCCTTGTTTATATTGACTATTTTGACAATTTTTAAAGGCCGCTTGTTAAAATAAGGTTTTACTATATGTTAAGTTTTCTAATAATGCAGTACTGTTTATGGAATATCTAAATCTTTCATAAATTTAAAGTAGCAAGCTCTCATATGGGTGATTCCATGTGGAGGAAGATTACAACAACTGATCTCATATTTTTCAAATTTTGATATATTTTTAATAACACTACAGCATATAAAGATAATTTTTTTTGTGAAATATGGACATCCCTAGGTCTAATAGTTTTTATATAACATTTTTATTAAAATTTTCTCCTTTATAGAGATATTGCTCTCGAGCCTATTAAAACAGAAATCTGGAAATAGCTCATTTTAAAGCTCATAGTTTGTTCAATATAATTATTTGTAAAATATAGTCATTAATTTACAAGATTAGGGAAAAAAAATCTATTTTATGCATAATTGAACAATTTCCCCATAAAGGCAAAAGAAAAAAATAGCAAAATTGCAAATTAAGACAAATGTAGATTAGTTCTTTCACATTAGCCATGTGTAGGACATTTTATTGTTGATTTGGTTTATTTATGGATGCTCTTTAACATCTCAGGTAATCAGCATCCCATTCAATTCAGGGCATAAATGGCTGGTAAATTTTGCTCAGAGGCCTCTTCTTTCAGACTTGAAGTTCTTTTTCATGCCGTAAATGTACAGCATGGGACCCACGGCTTTACTTCCCTTGCGAATAAAGCCATACTTAGTACTTTTACACCCGAAAAAAATCCATCGACCATGGTTGGGATTGAACCTGCCATCTTGGATTTACAGGGCAATTATGGTTACCACTACACCACCATGACCAACTGTGTAGGACATGGAAAGGAAGACTCATATATGAAAAATTTGGGTCACAGCTGGATTTTGAGCCACAGATCTTCAGCCTTCCTATTTCCACATATAAATTAACCTCTGTATAGTGGTTAAACCAGAAACCCAGGTTAAAACTATTTGAGCATTATGAGTTGTCTCGTAAGAAATAAATCTCTCATTGTAAAGAAAACCTTAGGGAGGTCCTAGGATGTTTAGAATCAGTTGAGAAAGGTTCAGAGCTCTGTGTTTGGAGGAGGATGTATTGCTCAGTCAGAGCTTTGGCATGGTTCAAATCCCAGCAGTGACACAAATTTCACATCTGATTCTTCATTTCCAACTTTCCTACATAAAGCTCGTGTGAAAAAACTATTTCTATATGTAAATTAATTCTTATATAGTTGGTGGTTAAACTAGAAGTCTGGGTCAAAAATATTCATAGCATTAGAAGTTGCTTCTTAAGGAATAAATATCTCATATTAGAGAAAACCTTAACAGGTCTCTGGGGTGTATAGAATCAGATAGAAAGGTTCCTTGTTGTATAGAATCAGATAGAATGATTCCTTGTTGCATGCTTGGAGGAGGACACAGTAACTCAGTTGGTTAGGCATCAGCCAGAAGGTTGAAGATCTGTGGTTCAAATCTCACCTCTGACCCAAATTTTTCAAATCCAATTAATTCTTCCTTTCCAATTAAATGTTATCAGATTTGGGTAGCAAGATATAGAAGTATAGAAAAAAATTAATTTCATACCCAAAAGTAGAGTCTATAGATATCTTGCATTCCAGCACTTTCAAGTTAATGTAGTATAGCTGACTTCTCTTTCAAACACATGACCATATATGGATGTAATAGTAAGATCCACAAATTCCAAATATAATTTAACAAAATTATTTTTTTATGGGAGTTCTTAATGGAACCTAAAATATTATTGACAAATGTTTTGTCAGAACAATCAGCTGATAATTCTGTATTTATTTTATCCTGTGGGGAAGTTAGTCAAATATGAATTAATTGATTAATGCCTTTGTTGAAATTTTATATTAAATACGGCATTTATAGAATATATGTTATTAGCTATAATATCTACTTTATTTTGGGTTAATGTCCTTTAAAAGTTTTGATGGTCACAAGATTATAATATACAATAAATTTATTGCAGAAAGAAAAAAATAAAATAAAACATTCTTCAGATAGTCATATATCTTTTTTCAAGTTGTAAGATTCCTTAGTATCCATTTTAACATGAAATGGCCTGTATTCGGAAAGATATGGCATGATAACCAGTAAGTATTATCTGATCAAACATTGCATGTAGATTTAATCTCTCTTTCCACAGAAAGTGCACCTTACAAACACATGCAGTATCAGCTGAGGTTGTAGAAAATGCCAATTATTGAAATCTTTTTGCTGAGGTATATATTTGTGCATGTTTTATTCTTAAACTTGTCAAGTGGTTGTTTTTATAGGGCTGTTTGTGGGAGAATTGAGACTACAATACAAGGACTTCCCCCTCCCTATCGGCTGAATAAGCCGCTAATGAGCCTTATTACCTCGCCAGAAGTGCGGCAGCCTGGAAAGGCTCCCAACTACAGCGTCAATTGGACAACAGGTGGGAAGCACACTCGTGTTTGCTGGGCTGCATGATATAAGTGTTTCTAGTGGAGACATTTCCTCTGGGAAATGGCCTTCTGTGAAACACATTATGTCATTTGAAGAGAGAGGCTCCTTTTCAATTCCATCCTTTCCATTTTCACACTTTCATTAGTTGTAAGGTAGAAAGTTGTGTAGTTATGCTGTGCACCTGGCTTAGGAAAGTACAACAGTTCATGTTGAACCTGGTCTTAGACTTTATCCTATATGATAAACATCTTGGATATTTCACTGTAGATTTCAGGATTTTGCAAATATATTAAAAATAGTAAATAGCTATTTTGGAAAAGTCTTGCTTTTAACTCCTACAGTCAATAAATTCAAATGGAGTAATGACAACATGGCTACATTTATTTCAACTTTAATTATCAACATATTTCATATATTTAAATTATATTCTGCCATTAGTTACAACTTTATCAATATACAAGTTAAATAAAGAATATATAAGAGGCCAGAGGCATGTCTTATTTCTTTATTAATGGTTACAGTTAATTTACTTTTTTAAATTTACTTTCTATTGTGATTTTGTTTCTTATATGTGTAGAGTGGTTGGAATCAACCAAGCAAGCACATGGCAGGAAATTTTAAAAAGGAATAGAGATCAGGTAGATGCATATGACTTCATTGATATTGAAAGAAGTGGTTGATCAAATGGGACAAATATGGTTAAGTAGTATTAGGAGTGTGTTTATTCCAGTGACATCATTACAGTAAACCTTCAACAGGCACATGGATCCTATGGGTCCAACATGCTTGTATAACACACAAGGGTAATTTGATTAATACAAGATATTAGATTTGATATTGGATATTCTTTGATAAAGTATAAAATAAAGGTATATTTTTGGCAATAAAATAAGTATAAAAAAGAAATAACATTAGTCACACACACATGCATATAGCTGATTCACTCTGTTTGTTTCCCCCACGTTCTTCACTGCTATTATCTTTTTCAAACTTGAGCTGTCTAAAGTTCATCAGAAATTTATCTATTCTCACCCCCTCTTTCTTGCCTGCCACAGAGCATGAATCTCCCTGTGTTTGATCTGGTATAGAGTCATGATAAATACTTTTCCCTCTATTAATGTTAACCACCTGCCTTGCCCCTAGTCTGTCCACATGAGCCAATGGTAGTGAGTTTGGCCCCTGTTTGGATGCAGTGCTCCATTACTCATTTCAGATTCTAATTAAAATATCTTTCTGCATTGTGCAATTGTCTACAGTTTTGAACCTTCTTCCTTATTTCCCTTATCTGCCATCCAATTGAACTCATCACTATCATTCCCAGTCCTTTTCTTGATTTGAATGTCCATGTCATGACCCCTCCAAACCTTAACTATTCATGATAGCAAAATGCCCTAATTAAAGTTGGACTCCAATGAATAGTTTGCAGTCAGTATTTCATTATCATTATTTAACCCTTTATGTACTCACTGTAGGCTCTGAATTCCCTCTTAATTGCACAATTTGCCATGCCCCTCTCCAGTCCCAAAATCCCTTTCAAAAACACCTATCCTTACTGAATCTAGGTCTGCCATATGTTTCCATGCACAAATTTCTGCTCTTTATGTCATCATGGACCTAACTGGTGCTAATAAGTATTTCCAGTAAACCTGTAGGCACATCTGGAATTCTTCTACATAACCTGAGAGTCTCAGCTGTTTTCACTCCTGCTTAATGCTTTGTCATATCAGTTGGTCCTGATGGCATAGTGGTAACCATATTTGCCTCCTAAAGCCAAGATCGTGGGTTTAATCCCAGCTAGGATAGATGGTTTTTTTTTTTTTGGGCATAAAACTCTTAAGTATGACTTCCTTCGGAAAAGAACTAAAGCCATGGATCCTGTGTCATAGATTTACAGTATGTAAAAGAACCTCAAGCCTGAAAGAATAGGCCTCTTAGCAAAATTTATTGGCCATTTCATGCCCTGAATTGAATGGGATGCTGATGACCTGAGATGTTAAACAGTGTCCATAAATAAACCAAATCAACAACTTTGTCATATCATTATGTTAGTCTATCTACTGTACATTGTAAAAGTAATGCCCAAGTATACATAATTCTTGATGATGTCTAGCATCTGTACTATATATGTCCACATCTTTGACTAACTACAAAACAATCCATTCTTGAAAGCCATTGTTTTTTTCTTATTCAAATTAATGAATATTATTAAATAAAGAAATAAGTACTTTATTATGTAAGCATGTAGCTAGGCTTCTACAAGAGGTGTTCAAAGGCACCTCCCTCCATTTGAATGCAGAATGCTGCTTGGAAGATACACCTGCCTGAACATTATATAGGCTATGACACTGTGCAGCCTTGCATTGACTCTGTCAGAGTTGCCAATGAGATGTATCCACTGGAAAATATCCAGTAGGTTTAAATCCAGAGAATGTGTTGGCCAGTGCATAGTCTGCCTTTACCAATTCATCTATGAGGAAACATCCTATCCACCTGTCCCTAGCTGCAAGACTGCAGTGAGAAGGTCCTCCATTGCTCTGGTAGAGGATGCTTCTCCATGTAGGCAGAGGAATATCTTCCAAAAACTCTGAAACAGTGTCCCAAAGGTAAGCTGCATATCTTTGGGACATATATATGTAACAATGTCATTGCATTTTTTCAAAAGTATAAGGTTCCAATGTTTTGGTACCAAGAATCTGGTACATTGGTACTCCACTGTACCTGGTGGTGTCTGTCATGTAAGGCACATGGATTTTTGCTACTCCATATGAGCAGCATTCAATAAGTTATCTATCTGAAAACCTGACGTTGAAATTCATCTCATTATTTTTCACTTTAGTCTCACTTGACTTCCACTTAGTCTGTTTCACTTCAGTTGATTTAATTCCTTCAGAATTTAAGGATATGTCTTGATTTTCCAACCAACTCATAACCCCCTCCTTCAAGACACATCTTGATCTCTTTCTACAAAAGAATTTCTTCAGAAAGAGAAAATAATCACTGAGGTCCGGCCTGAACTACAGTGTGTATAGTTAAGTTCCAAGTACCTTCAGTCCTTGGTAAACATTCTTGTTTTTGGGGATTTGTAGCAAGGTGCGTTATTGTGAAGCAGCAACATGACTTACTTCAGTTTTCCATGTTGTTTCTCTTTGGTGGCCCCATTGTAACTACTTAAATATAGATTTGTAGTGGATTTATTTGGCATGGAGCACCCTCTGTATTACAAAATATGGTTGCTGTAACTTTTATGGTGGATTAGTTCACATGGAATTACTTGGAAATGGGCAGCCCTTATGTTTCCATTGTATAAACTCTTTATTTAGTTATCGGATTATGTGATGAACTCATTTTTCATCTACAGAAATAGATTTTTGAGAAAAAATCATCAGAATTTTTTTGGAGAAGTTGCAAATTCTAACTGAATTCCTGAATTCTTTTCCATCTAATGCAGGTTGCTGATTTTTGTAATTTGCAGGAAATGGTCTGAATTATGAAGTCCCTAGTGTCCATTATAAAATTTGAAGATATTATGTTCACTAGAGTGTAATCAAAACATTTATGGTCACTTATACTCTCTATATATGTAAAATCAAAGTCAATTGTAACAAGATTTGCAACATGAACTGTTGTAGAGATTCTAGTTTGCTTTGAGTTGCAAACTGAGATAAAGCAAAATAGGAAAAATAATAATGTAAAGTCTGAGGTTAAGTGGATATTTTAATAAGGTTTTTTTTTTTTTTTTTTTTTTTTTTTTGAAACATAATCTGAGGATAGAAAGCCAGAAGATCTAAGCTACAGCATCATGATGGACTGTGGAACAAATTACAAAATTTAATGCCAGTTGCCAGCATTTTTACTTTATTGTAAATATCTGTGATAGAAGTGAATGGATATGTAAGATCCATATATCTTTCCTTTCCTGAAGCCTTTCTGTTTGAGCATGTCACTGTATATAAGTAGACATTGCACTTTGAGCAAACTGCAAATGGCTCCCAGTTGAGTAAGCTAGCCCCTCCTGGTTGAGCTGCTATAAAGAGTTATTTTTGGCCTGTGCAGGGCCAAGATCGCTGGCTCCATGTATGAACAGGTTCCCTTTCCATTTCTACTTTACAACTTTAATCGATAATAGTATAAACACAATATTTGTTTTATTTCATAATGAGTACTATTCTATGTCAGAAATTGTTGAATATAATGTCCATATACAGTCACATATTTCTCTCATCTTTTTATAAAATTTGCATTCATTCACAACAGCATTGCTTCTGTAATCTTTCAAATTCTGCTCTGACAGTTTCTTTAAGTTTCTATATAGTATTGGGCGGTTATTTCTGTTGACTTTGTTTTTTCTTTTCTTAAATTTTATATTATTTTAAAGTCAGTTCGCAGTTTCGAATGACCTTAACTTCAGCAAATTTTTAGATTCCACAAAAAATTAAATCACCAATTTGTTAGTAAAGAAATGGAATTTTAGTATAAATAGAATAAACAAGGAAAGTTAAATATGACTATCACGTATTATTCATTAAGAAATTAGTAGTTATTTTGTGTTACAGTATAGCACAATAGCAGTAAGTTATCAATAGTGAGGAAACATGGATATCCACCAACTATATGGAAATATACACTAAAAAGGCAGTTTTCAGCTTTTCAGTCATCAACAACTACAGATCATTTAGATCTTAAAATCAATAATGAACTACTTAAGAGAAAGAATATACTAAGCATCTTGGTATAACACTTGACAAAAAATTTTCCTTCTCTGAACAGATTGACAGTTTACCAAGAAAGTGAATTAGAAGAACAATTTATTAAGAAGAATAGCATGCATCAAATGGGGAGGATCCATAGTTTCCTAAATGACACGTACAAAAGATACTTAAACCCCAAATCTGCTCTATGGAAGTGAGATAATATCCACAATAAACAACCAATGTAACACTGGATTGGATGCAACATAATCTAGGTCCTTAAGAATAATAACAGGAGCCATTAAAACAACACCATTTGCTACAATGCAGAGCATAACCAACAACCTGCCAATTAAAATAGCACTAGATATTAAAATGCTATACTGGAATAGAAATTAAATGTTATTATTCACAGGAATAAATGGTTTCATATTTCTGACAGCACATAACGATTAAAAACACTTTAAAAAATTACATACAGAAAAAAGATTTAGACAGAATTATAAAAATAAACCTGTCATTATCCAACTGATCCTTTACAATATATAGATGTCAATAGGAAAATAAATGTGGATTCAATGGTCTCCAAGAAGAATAATCCACCTGGTATATTAAGATCGATAGCACTGAATAACTGATAGATGGTGCAGAGTGTATACAGATGGATCTCTTAAAAATGGAAAAGCAGGCTTTGGAATATACTGTGAAGAATTCTCTCAATGTACACCTTTGGGACAGTATGCTAATAATTTGGATGGTGAAATAATGACCATTAGAGCAGCTTTAGAAAATCTACTGTATAGACCTAACATAAAAAAAAAATCTTAAGTGACTCCAAAGCAGCACTACAAAGTATAATGAATTACACTTACCCACCAACATATGCAATAAATGAAATAAGAAAACTATATCATACAATCCTGATCAGAAATAGCTTTACAATGGATCCTGTGCCACATGGGATCAAAGAGAAATGAGATTAATGGATATCATTGTATGATTAGTTGAACTACACACTCTTAAAGCTTCACTTACTTTTCATAAATGTATGGAACCGGTTTCGAGAACATTTTGTTCCCATATTCAGCCATGCTAAGGTTCAACTTTGAGTTGAACCTTAGCATGGCTGAATATGGGAACAAAATGTTCTCGAAACCGGTTCCATACATTTATGAAAAGTAAGTGAAGCTTTAAGAGTGTGTAGTTCAACTAATCATACAATGATATCCATTAATATGATTGGCTTCACTGTGTTAAGTTCCAATTTTACATTTAAGAAATGAGATTGCTAATATTTTAGCAAAATAAAAAAGCCACCATAAAATTAAAACCTTCTTTTGAACTAGAGCTTTCCTCTAAATTGAAACTCATAAAAATATTAGTAACTGAACAAGGACAACAAAATATCCAACAAAAGCTTGAAGGAAATCCTTTTGAAGATCTAAATATTTTCAAACATCTTTTATTAAAAACCAAGAAAAATTGGAGTTGCCCCATTCCACTTAATTGATGGACATGATTGCTTGTCATTAAAAGTCAATTTGTGCTTTAAAAATTTGATGTAAAAATGGTTTTAGTTCAGTAATTGAAGAGTAGAATAATAATTTAACAATATCCCATCTACACGGTAGGCAGTCTACCATTTATGCAAATGTTTTGAGGAAAGTGGAGAGGTATTGAACTACCCTAGATCAGATAAACCTTCATTGAGCGATGAAACTAGAGTTGCGAGTGTAAGCTGATTGAGGCCAGGATCGATGGAATTTTTGGGCATAAAATTCCTAAGTATGGCTTCCTTTGGAAGGGAAGTAAAGTCGTGGGTCCCATGTCGTAGATTTACAGCATGTAAAAAAACCTCAAGTCTGAAAGAAGAGGCCTCTGAGCAAATTTTACCTGCTGCCTCAGGCCCTGAATTGAATGGGACCCTAATGACCTGAGATGTTAAAGAGCATTCGTAAATAAAACAAATTAAATTAACGTGCTCCATGTGCACTAGGTGGAATGGGAGTATTGACAGAAATTTATCGAACCAGAATTGGCCTCTTTAACAAAAGAAAATAAAAGCTGGTGAAAATGTTTCCTATGATTGAGCAGCCATGATTTGATATGGCTTAGTGTTGATTTTCTTTGAACCCATATTCTTCATTTGTTTCATAATAAATAATTAAAAAATAATTTTATTTAACTTTAGCAGGCAAAAATATTAATTGTTACATAATATAAACTCATTTATATATTTTTCTATTCTTTAATGTTGATGAAGAATTTTATAACTTATGATGATTATGGACATGGAACAGATTGTTACAGAATAGGGAGAATAGAAGAGGAGAATATCAACCAGTGTTTGGTAGCACAAGGAAAAATTAAGAGAAGAGAAACTTGGATATCTAAAATCCAAAATATTCTACAAGAGGTTGACATGGGATCAATATGGTATGAGGGGAAAAGAATAGAAAAAGGCTTTTTGAAAGAAATAACAGGAACTGCAAATATTGAAAAATAGGAAGTATGCATTAGTCATAATTTTAAAAAATTATATAGTACACTAAAAATGTTTGAGGAAGAGAAAGATACCTATGATAAGGCAGGAAGGAAAGGAGTGGCATGGTTTAGAACAGGAGTCATATATTAAAGTGGAATAAGAAATGGATATATAAAGGGGAACTGTCCTGTGTGAAGAACCAGACAGTACTTGGCATTGTATTTTAGAATGTAAGCAAACCAAGTTTTGGAGGGAACAGTTCCTTTTACGAAAGTAGGATAACTTACCAAGTGAAATGCCAAAAGAAATTTAAATTTAAAATCAAAAGAAAATATGAAGAAATTTGGAAAATACATAGGCAAGGTAAGACAAAAATAGTTATGGAAGGTGGGCAAGACAAATAGGAACAACAAGGTTGACAATGGCACTATCTCCATCACATACTCAACCTGGTGTTAATTGTAATTGGGTACAATGCGATACAATGGAAAGAAATGCAACTCCATAAATTGAGGGTGATTAAGTGGGAAATTTAAATGTTTTAATAGCAGTAATTGAGAATATGGAAATATAAACTGCTTATTGATTTTGACATGTTAACTTGTTTGTGAAAACAGCATGAATTTGGTTCTATTTTTATGTTAAAAGATATCTCCGTGTAAATTAGAAATTGTAAGAAATAAATTCATTCATTCAAGTGATGAAACTAAGCTTAACATTTGTGACTGTGCTGGAGTGCTGGCAAATACTGAAACAGA
This sequence comes from Metallyticus violacea, assembly GCA_030762175.1. Taxonomy (NCBI): domain Eukaryota; kingdom Metazoa; phylum Arthropoda; class Insecta; order Mantodea; family Metallyticidae; genus Metallyticus; species Metallyticus violacea. Next base: position 11,159,821 of record CM060845.1, on the reverse strand, counting down.
GTCATCAAAGAAGCAGTAGAATTAAGAATAGAAAGCAACATCTTTAATAGAGATGGTGGCATACAGATCAGCCAATTATGGACACAGCCCTGAAGATGCTGAAAGACTTCTAAGCCAAAAAGCACTAATGCTCAACCATCACCCCTGGACTTCCAACACAAATCCTTGGAATCACCATCTATACACTCCCATAGGCTAGAGCCACATTCCATGCTGGACCAATCAGAACTTAATCACATCCCACCTAGGAAGATGACTCCTTATTGACTCACTAATCAAAAAATGCTTACCTATATAGAGTTTTCATCCTGTCCACAATTCACTTCTACTGTCCACAGAGGTGCAGATGACCAAAGCTCCAAGCAATTATAATCTATGAAGGCTTTCTCATGAACAAAGTGTTTAAAGAACTTTGTTCAGGGAATTGTACATCATATTAGATTCAAGCATTATATAACATGTCTCTTACATGGACTTTTAGAAGAATATCCAGATCATAGGTTCCAGTTTTGTGAGACCTGTAAATGAGATATGAGAAAATGGTGCTGAAATTTATTTTAAAATAATTTGGAGCGATAAAGCAACTTTCATATTATGTAGCATGTCAACAGACAAAACTATACTTTTTAGTATACAAAAAATCATAAAATTGTTCTTGAAATGAAACTAAAGAAAACTGGTGTAACTGCTTGGGGGTTATATCTCTTATCAACCGCCTGTGGTGCCTCAGTAGTAAAAACGGGCGTTAAACACTACTCAAAAAAAAAAAAAAAAAATCTCTTATCAAAGGGGCCAATGGGCTTTGGTTTTTTAATGGTGCTGTCACTGCACCTGGAAATGTTTAGTACGTATGTCATTTCAGGGGTACAGATGCACCATAACAATTAGAACCTATTTTAGGTTAAATAGGATAGTTCTATGCTGCATTAAGCATAATATGTGTGAAACTATCTGTTGATGGGGTGTTTGCAAAATTATTGGAAAGCAAGGAGCAATAGAAATGCCTAGATGTCACATCAGTAGGTTTTTTTCTTTTCGGGACTAATGAAAGATAGTGTCTGTGCTGTAGAATTGCAAACAATGGAGGATTTGAAAGCAGATATTAAACATGCTTTTAATCTAGATTCTGATAAAAACGCTGTGATTAAACGTCTCAGATCATCTTTAGAAATATGTAGATGCAAAAGGAAATTAATTTAAAAAACAATATAACAAGTACCATGGGGTTATTTGAGTTACAGGCTGATAGTGTGTGCTTTCATACTGGAAGGAACTGCCTGTGGTATTCAATGGTAAATAGTAAAAACAAGCATTAAACACTTCAAAAAAAAATACTGGGAGAAGCAACTTGTAGTTAGTTTTGAGGGGAGACTTAATCAGAAAGTGGTTTTGTAATCTTAAAAGAAGTTAGGAACAGAGAAGTTGTTACATATACAAATGAGTCAGTATTAGGTGACACTAAAACTTCACTGTTTTAATAATAAAAAAAAAGTGAAGTTTTAGTGTCACCTAATACGACTCATTTGTATATAGAAAGTGGTTTACTCAATGCTTTCATGGTGTGCTAATTATTCATTATGTCTTAATGTTTTTATGTGCGATAGTTATGTGAAAATGGATTCTTGTAGAAAAGTGGTTAGGTGATATGCAAGAAAATGTTCTGACAATTATGTTACAGTTAGAAGCACAGTTTGCCAGTTGTTAAAAAGTTACAAAAGACAGGATCTCTCAGTGACAAGAAATGTGTTCAGAACTACCATGTTCTTGCAAAAGAAAGGTTGGATAAAATACAGGAACTTCCTATGTAGATGCTGGTAATGTATTGCCTCTTAGGGGTATCATTTTCAGCATCTTGTTTATCACAAATTAGTCCTTATTATTGTAAGTATTAAACACAGCATCATTTTATGCCTTCAGTAACAATATAAATACTACAATAAAAATTCCTTACTTTAAACTTGGTGACTATCTTCCTTTTTCTGGTTGTTTTGACTGCATTTTCGCATGTAGCTGTGCTCAAGTGACCCAAAGTTCAAATAACCTCAATGTAGTCTCAATAAAATATCAATTCACATTTCAGTTAGTATATTTGTAATGGATATTAACTTTTGGCATATTCTGTATTTAGTACATTATTTTAATTCCCATTTATTCGCTGTTCCTGTATGATTCATTTCTATTAAATTAGCACCTTTTATATTCTCTACTACACCTGTATGAACTTACCTTTCATAATATATTTTTCTTTCACTCAACTGGCTTTGGGCACTATCTTCCTTTTTGCCTTATGACATACTTCCACATATTTTTTAATGCATAAGTGTGTCTGGAACAAACAAGCCCTATATAGTACATAAATTATTTTACTTCACTCTAATTAATCACACTGGTACACTAATATAATAATAAAAATTCAAAAATAAAGCTTGCTCATAACAGCAAACTGCAACTACACATCCATGTACAGCCATTAGTGTGGGAACTGTTTGTAACAGGTGACTAGCAAGACCTTGGCCCAGCTTGGCTGTGCTCAGCTGCAGATGCAGGCCAAAAATAACTCTTGGTAGTACAGCATGAATTGTTCCTGGTTGAGCATCTAGTAGAGCATGAGGTTTGCTCCTAGAGAAGCACTTTGCTCCCAGTTGAGAGCCTAGTAGAGCATGAAATTTGCTCCTAGAGAAGCCTTTGCTCCCAGTTAGAGCCTAGTAGAGCATGAAGTCTGCTCCTAGAGAAGATGTTGCTCCCACCATGCTTGTCTCTCATTGTTTAGCATGTCAGTGTATCAGTAGAGGGAGCTGCACCTTATATATGCTCATAAGTGTGTATTCTAATTCAAATGTTATATTACTGAGATTAGCAATAAAAAATGAACAAACAATTAAGTGTAATCTAGTCAAGCTAACACAGTATTTATTTTTTCTACAATGAGTGCAGAAATAAACTTTTGTTAAGGAAAGTTTCTAAAAAAAATATTTTGGTTTATAATTAACACATTATTATTACTACTATTATTATTATTATTAATATTATTGTTGTTGTTGTAAGAAAATCTTTCTATAGTAATTGTTTGTTATTGGTAATTAATATTAATTGTACATATTAATACTTTGAGTGCCGAGTGGTAAGCGGCATTACTTATTGAACTGAAAGTCCAGGTTCAGTTAGACCAACTTGGTCTAGTAGTCAGCATTGCTGACTGCTGTCTTGAAGGCCTGAGTTTGATCTCCAGTACTTGCTTAAAAAGTTTCTACATTAGGGAAATCTGGAATGTGGTCGTAAGGAAAATAGGGGAACTATTAGAATTTATTAAATATGTTCACTCTAATTCTTTTTACTTATACAACTTCAATGAGTGTACATGTGTATAAATAACAGATACTTCTAAATGAATGTCAGGATTAATTCCAACCTGGAAATTACCAAGAAGATATACTTATTTTCTGACAAAGCAGAGGGGCAATGGTAAGCCTATCACTTCTTTTATCATCTGACAGGGAACTAAGGTATTATTTGGCTGTAAAATGACAGCTAATTTTTCCCAGAGAACTCTTTTTTTTTTTTCCAGGTATGAAATTCTTTGATATGTCATTAATATAACAACATGAAACTTGCAGAGTACTTACTCATAAGATTTTTATGTTCTGTAAAATCTTTTGACCCCAGCCAGGTTTGAGCCCAGAGTGTGCTAACCCTAGACCACTGAGATGATTGTTAATGACAAAATGGAATGCTAACCCTCCTGTTCAGAAACCATTTTAGGCTAGAGTAAGATTGACAAGTATGAGATGCAACCCGTCAAGTTTCCAGCGTGACCATGTTAGGCAGGCATTAAAATACAGGTAAAGTTTTTCAATGTAATGACCTTTTACTTAAATACATTTCTCAAGTCTCTGAATTAATATTTCTATTCTATTAAAGAAATAATCTGAAGCTTTGTCTGCAAAATGCTCCTATACAGCATTCCTCATGAATCTCCAATATCCATACTCGAAAGCCAGATTACAGTTTTGAAAACAGGTAATAGTTGCTGGGGGCAATGTCTGGGCTATATGGTGGATGATCCAGCGCTGGAAGCCACACGTGTTCACAGCAACATTGGCAACAGCAGCCATGTTGATGATAGCTGCAGCAAATGAACTCCTTGACTCGGCATTTCATGCCTATTTTCCTGATGACACTGCACAATTGAGCAGTAGCTTAGCATGGTATTTCTCAGTCACCATTGTGTTTCTTCCTTTAAACTCTATCAAAATTCCTGTGCAGTACCAAAAAATTGTTGTCTTGATCTTCTTCATGAACCATAGTTTCATCGCTATAATGATGGAATTCCAATACTGTGCCCTTGTTATCATGGAAAAGGTTCAACAAATTCAGACAACATTCCTTGTGCACTTGCATTTGAACTGCTGACAGAATTCAGGGTACCCATCCTATACTAACCATATGCATATGCAAATGTTGATGAAGGATGCAAAGCATAGTTGTTTTAGAAACCCCCAATCTTGTAGCAATTTCTTTTTTCTTCAGATGCCTATCATTGAAAATTTCCTTCCGGATAAAGGAGTTGTTTTTGTGAGTCAACATATCCACCAACCTACTCTCAAAGGGTTATTTTCATTGCCCTCTTTGCCAAATGAAATCATTTTGCCACTTTCACAAATAAATATGTGGAAAGTTTCCCCATAAATACTGTCAAAGGCATTGTTAAGGTCATTGGGTGAAAACACTTCTTTAGTTAAAAATTTTACCACTGCTCTGTATTATATGTTAAATATCACACTGTATTATACAACATTCTCATTCAAATGAGCTACTCCTAGCAAATAAATAACATAACTGGAAAGTATGTACAAGATATGTTTCAGTGGTGTTTACATTACTGAAACATGTATCAGATAGCATGAACATCACTACAATAGACTTCTGTGTTAGGTCAAAAACTTATGGATTGCACCTCATACACCTCACACTTTTAACTGTTTACCCAAAATACATTTTGGTGCTGCTGTACATCATTGAAGACGTTCTATAATGTTTATCAAGTTTATGTCAGTTTTGGATGTGGACATGCATTATCAATAAGATTTTGGCACATGCTTTTGATAGTTGCAAAATTAACTGAGGCATATGGCCTAACACAATGGCTATACTTATCAATAGAACAGTTTCAGACTTATCTTACAACAGCTGATGCACACTAGTATGTGATCATTTAAATAGGAGTAGTAGTAGTAGTAGTAGTAGATGTAGTAGTATATATTTCTCATGCGCCACACACAGATTTTTTTTTGAATACAAAATAGACACAAATAAAAAAACATTACTTTTAAATATAACAATTAGGAACAGTGCCTTTTGGTTCAGACCGCCAGTCCCCAGTTCATCAGCAGCTACCTACTGGAATATCCAGGGGACTGGGCTTCGATCCAACCAATTTAAATAGAATAAAATTATTTTTAATTTTTTATATACTACTTAAAAACTTTGGGCCTTTTAAATATGGCAGTCTTATTGATTCCTCTCTATTGTTTCCAAACACATGACAGGATCACAGTTTTTCATATTTTTTGGAATGCTAAAGCAATTATTATAGAAGTTTAATTTTTTTTTGTGTATATTTTTTCTTTGTAGTATAAAAGGTTAATTAATGGTTACAGATGTTTCACTAGTCGCAGCTTAATGGAGGAAAACAGGAATGAAAGCAATGTACTGCATCATTATATATATAGTGGATATAGGCTTAAAGGTCATTGCATGTATACTTCTTGCTTGAAACATTTTACGGTAATATAGTAAATATGTAAAATATTTTCTCATATCGCTCAGATGCACATTTTTTTAAAAAGAGAAATCCAAAGCAAAGTGAAAGTTGTGAGCAAAATGATATATTTGTACTCTTTAAACATTATTTTTAAATGAACAAAAAGTACAAGGAAAAAAAAAAAAGAGATATTCCAGCAAAGTTGTTTGCATATCATAAAGGAAAGAAATTATTAAATTACAACCTGAATAAAAATACACATTTTTATGCTCTAATTTAAAGAATAAAACCCTTTTTCATAGTGGTATTTAAAGATTAATTAAAAAAAAATCAAGCAGTATGGCTTCAACCCTGCAGTGCAACCACACTGTGATAATTTGTCATCCTCTCTTTTATTTAAACTTCATGATATTATCAAATCTGAGTATATTTTAAAATGATGGAGTTATGAATACGAAGTTTGCTGATTTCTGTATGAGTTAAGAAAACAAAAATTTTGTTATCGTAATGTAATGTTTAATAAAACATTTCATATCAGAGGTTAGAAGGTTTTTAGTACTTGAAAGATCTATTGCTGCAAATGAGAAATCAACATATGTGACATTCAGAACTGTGTGCAGGGACATATGTATAAGTATAAGTACATGTTTACATGCATACTACAGTCATACAATTTTTTTGGCTGTAATATATCTTTGAAAGAGTATTTATATTTGGGCATTTTTGCATTTGTGAGTGATGAACAAGGATCTATTTTTTAAATTTATACTGTCATGGAAAGTAGTTACTATAATAAATAAATGCTTATTACTACATATTTTCATTACATTAAACTTACAGTATATACAACTTTTTGGAGTGCTTGTTATTTTAGAATTCCATATAACTAACACCCAGGTTACTGTGTATATTAGATACTACTTCCCTCTATCTTCTTATTTCCTTCATTATTTCATTATCCTTTATTATAATCACTTTCAACCATCACTTCTCCCTTACCTTCCCTACATAATTACAAAATTTCTCCAAAAGCACCTTATATTAATTCCAAAAAAAAAATTTATAAACATTTCTCTCTATAAAATATCCCATTTCTTTATCCATGCTTTTCTCCATACTTTAGTTTCTGAACATTCTATTATGCAGTGTATATCCTTATCTATTTTCACAAATAATGGGGTCGATCCTGGTGAAGTGGTTACCATACTTGCCTTCTACGCCCAAGAATGCAGGTTCGAACCCGGCCAGGACCAATGGATTTTTTCGGGCCTAAAAATCCTAAGTATGGCTTCCTTTGGAAGGGAAGTAAAGCCGTGGGTCCCGTGTCATACATTTACGGCACGAAAAAGAACCTCAAGCCTGAATGAGAGGCCTCTGAACAAAATTTGTCGGCCTTTTCACACCCTGAGTTGAATGGGATACTGATGACTTCAGATGTTAAAGAGCATCTGTAAATAAATCAATAAAAAAAAAACAAATAATGGGCACTAATTTCTTTTTTCAGTTTTAATCCAGTTAACCCCATTTATTCCTGCTCTACCCCAAGCAAATCCATCTCTTCCCTTTTTATTGCAAACATCTACATATTTTTTTGCCCCATTCTTTCTTTAATATCATATGACATTTCAAACAACTCTTGTCTTTTAGACTTCTCCATATTACCTGCTTTTTGATGTCATCTATCCATGATTTCACTTTATTCCATAATCCTTGTTTATTAGTTATCTGGTTAACTCTCCAATTCCAAGTTTATTTGTGATAACCAACTTTTTCACATTTAGCTTTTTCTTGAGTCCTTAAACAATCTAACTATATCGTCATCTTCCCTTATTTCTATCTTATACCAATATTTCAATATAATGCATGTTCTACTACCATACCTTTCCTGCCAACTCTTCCTAATTCAGCTAACTTCGGTAATCCCAAAATCTTTTACAAAATGTTCTATGGATATAACCCATATATTCCCACCCTTTCTCAGTCCCCCATACTCCATACATAATTTTCAATTCAACCATAGCCATGCTACATTTGGTATCTTTTTCATACAGATTCTTATGCCATTGCTATTTAGTTTTCCCTTGTCTGACATTTTCTTCCCCTGTTCTGTTCATCTTCCATTGCTATTTAACCTTACTGCCAACTAGTCTAATTTCTCAATTACTTCAATTTAGTTTCTCTCCAGCCACCATCTTTTAATTTTAGTGCCTTTTTAAAAACCATGATTTTTTAATTCTTTACAATATCTCACGCTTCAACTGCATTTTTATTGCTATTGCTGCTAAATCATCCACAAACAACAATCCCAGAACATTTCTATTATTAATTGTTGAACAATGTGTACTCTCCTTGCCTGTTTCTTTTACTATATCATCTATAAAGAAGTAGTTACTAAGTACTGGGTCATATGTTGCTCTGTCACTCCTTTCCTGGCAGCTGGCAGGTTGGTTGTCAGTGTGGTAACTATATGCAAATCACATGTAATATCTGTGCAAATTGTTGCAGTTATAATTGCAATTATAATGAAAATAAGTACATATATTTGAATCAGTTTAAACTTGAAAGCATATAAGGTTACTGTTGTCCATGAAAAACAATCAGGTGATTCTGATATTCAGGTAAATTTCTGTACTTGGATATTATAGAATGTTAATGATAAACTAATGATCCACACTTAATATTCTTTACTGATCAAGCATGGAAACACTTACATGGCTGTGTTTCAATGCAAAATAATAGGTATTGGAATATGGAAAAACCTATTTTACACAAAAAAAATCCTTTGTATGATGAGAATATTGGTCTATGCTGCGCAGTAAATGTGTACAGAGAAGCATATCTTTTTTGAGAATACCATTAATGCAGAAAGAGGAATGGCATACAGATAGTATGTGATTTTTATTTTTGAGGGAAGTTGAAAAATGATAGTGTATGGAAAAAAAACACACACATTAGAATAATTGAATGAAATTATCAGGCAAGAAATTGACTCAATTTCCAAATATGACTTTATAATTGTGAGTGAAAAGATAATTTTCTAAACTGATGTAAGAAATGTGTGGATGTAGCAAGACAACGTTTCCAACATCTGTCATAAGGTATGTGCTTATTTTCATTGTAATTGTGGTTTTAATTGCAAGAACCGAAATCAGTTAAATGAAATTACATCCGTTTCACTACAGTTTACCACCCTGACAACACCCTCACCAGCTGCTATGAAATGGGCAACAAAACCATAAAAAATCTGATATTTTAGTTAATTAAGAAGTTTCTAATATGAGTTACAAGTGTAAGTCTTCTAGCAAATAAAAAATTATAAATGTGAGCTAAATAAAACGTTTTCATATTTGAAAGTTTTGAAAAGACTTTCAAGTTTGAATCTTTATTTCCAACTTATGTCCTACATACAGTTAGTGTGAAAAAACAGTTTTAACTAATAAATGAACCCCTATATAGTTGGTGTTTAACTAGAAACCTGGGTCACAAGTACTTGTGGCAAGCATTATAAGTTGCTCTTAAGGAATAAATCTCTCATAGTGGAGAAACTTATGGGAGGTCTTCAGGGTATATAGAATCAGATGGGAGAGGTTGTGGCTACATGCTAGGAGGAGGACATGGTAGGTCAGTTGGTTAAAGCATCATCCCAGAAAGCTGAAGATCCATGGTTCAAATCCCAGCCATGATCCACATTTTTCAAGTCTGATTCTTCATTTCTAACTTTTGCCACATGCCATTCCTTTTTCCTCAAATAAAGATAACACCTTATATTTCCCTCTCCTGCTGATGCCTGCATGAGCATTTAGATTAGGAAGTATACTTAGAAAAGCATCCAGAAAGTGGCTAGGAGTCTTGGTTTTCAAATAGAAGAGAATTCCATAACATTTCACTTTATTATAATAAATAATATAAACAAGCATACATAATTAATTTAAGAACTTTTGAAAAATAAGACATTTTTAAAAAATTCTGTTGGAACTCACACAGTGAAGCTTGTTAAATATAAATTATAATTAATCTATCATCTAACACACTCTTATGCTTCACTTAATTTTAAATATGGTGGGACCGGTTTCGAAGAGACATCCTCTTCATCTTCAACCAACTTGACGACTCTTCAAGTTGGTTGAAGATGAAGAGGATGTCTCTTCGAAACTGGTTCCACTGTATTTAAAAGTAAGTGAAGCATAAGAGTGTGTTAGATGACAGATTAATTATAATTTACAAGCATACATAAGCTCACAAGAGTTTGCATACAGCAAGGCTATTAACTTGAACATACTCTATTATTTAGTTCCATATATAATTTTTAAATACTCTATTAACTTTGTCCAGGCTGCATTAATTACCCATAACAGCAATATGCTTTCATGGCTAAGCACTCTTACTAAAACTACATCAAAAGTGTGATTGTTCAAATTTGCAAATACGAAATGTTTAATGACTATGCACTTTAGCCATTAAATAGGCATTAATATAAAACCAGTGCTTGCCTACCATTTACAAATACAGAAATGTTAAGGGCTAAGCACATTAGAAAAATTACATAGAAAGACATTAATATTAAACCAGTACTAACCTGCAATTTACAAATATAGAAAAACCTTAAAACCCAATTAAATGAAGTAAAAAAGAATTAAATTTACACTATAAAACTTACATTCTACCTTGGTCAGTATGTTAGGCCTGAGGAGAGAGCAATGAACCTAACAATTATGAATTACTGGCCAAATGATCTGAACCCCTTGAATTCGCTGTTTCCTTGAAAGCAAGAAACATATGCTTGAAAGGCCAAGCACAAAGTTCTATGTTATTGCAATTCTGGAAAGTCCCATGCTAGTCTCGACCAACTGGGAAAGGACAAGGTTTCTGGGTTTCAACATGAATAAGATAGAGAAAGGAAGGGAAAAACAGGTGTTAGGCCCAAACCTGCACATAGGTACATCATGCAAAACTGGCACAGGTTTTATTTACAGCAGATCTTTAAATATTTCAGTTTATTCTCTGTATTTGTTTGTTCAAATATTGGGCTTTCCTTCAGAAAATAGTGTATCATATACCCTAAAAATGTTTTAAACAATTGTAAAATAATTACATAAAAGAATGAATGAAAAAGCAACTTTCATGATGTTGTGGATTCCTTAAACACATCCTGCCTTTGTTTATTTGTTATGGTTGCATGCATAAATGTGACTAAAATTCTTTAAACAAGTTTTAATATGTGATTGAACTTTTAGGACAAGAGGGGCCTGAGATAATCAACTCTGTAACAGGCAAAGATGATCGTGGGGTTGCTTCCCGTCTCTCAAAACAAGGTTTGTTTAGGCGGTTCCTCAATCTTGTTGGACGAGTAAGTTCCATCACAGGTTTAGCATTTGGTTCCTGTCCACGACAGTATTCAGATGCCAAAGATGCTGTACAAGACTATAAGGTAATTATCAAGTTCATTTTTCCTATCCAGAATTTTTCTTACAAAGTATATATGGTATTGTGTAAGGAACTGATTTATTACACTTAACATTTGAAAGAAGAAATGTAATTGCTTTGTGAATGAAATAGAGTGGGAAAGAAATGAAAAATGTGTATTTTGCCATTTTTGCGTTTAGATTTACTGGGATTCTATAACATTGTACATAGTAATAATTTTAGAACATAGAAATTGTCCAGTACAGTACAGTACAGTACAGTATGGGGTAAATGTAAAATATAAACAATACAGAACCTTTACATACAGTGAGAGCAGTTTAAAAGTCCCACAACTTACACTGACCAACCACTCTCATGCTAGCGCCATTCTCTTCCAGTCAATTGTGAGCAGGATTTTGGCCAAAATCAGGCAGTTGTGTTGTGAAGTTGAGAGTGAGATTTAATTAATGGAAATGTTCACTGCAGCGCTAATGTTCATCTGTAAAAAAAAATAATAATAATAATAATAATAATAAAAAATTAATTAATTAAAAAAATCCAAGATGTTATTTGCTGAGAGAAAAAAACTTGATGAAATAAGAACTTTCATTAAAGCTCTCCTCATTCTCCATATTTTATGATTTGTAATGTTTATCGTTGGAGAAAATTGAAAAAAGAGTATATTCAACTAACCCTCATAAACTGGAGGAACTCATACATCCAAAACCAACTAGGTTCATTAGTATGAGGAAATTATGTGTTCAATCATAATTTCCTATGGAGTTGTGCATTTTGTGTCAGGCAAAATCAGCATCAAAACCAAAACTTGTTGTAAGGATGGCGAGAACCAAATTCTATTATTTAATATGTTATGTTTAAGGGTTAGGGTGTATTGAGACCAATAAACTCATTTTATATAGTGAACTCTTAAGATAATAGTGCAAGTTATAAATTAAGTTGTGAAGGTGAATTTTGAACATCAGGCACAATGAATGTTAAAGAAATAGAATAGCTGATTGATGTAATTTTCAAATCATCTTTCTATTAAGTGCTAGTTATTGTTATACTCTATGTGTTTAAGATTTAGTTTAATGTTATTTAGATGTAGCTGACCCAAGTGATATGGGTTCCAGTAGAAAGCTGCTTTTGAGACAAAGGCAGGAGTACAGTAGACAATTTGTTAAGAAAAGCAAATAAGTTGTAAAATTTATCAAATAAGCGAACCTTCATAAATTCTTTGTATTAAATTCTAGAAAGTTCTAGTTTGTAAAGTAAAGAAATTGAAAATATGCTTATACAAAGTGAAATAAATTCTTTAATTTATTCTTTAATAATAGTGAAATAAATTCTTTTATTCATCTAAGTTTTAAAGCACTTGAGGGCTGTGAAGCTGCACAAGAAAATACTGAGGTCTAACTGCCAAATGACTGAATTGTATATCAGGAATTTTAAACTGGTCATACCTGTAATGGGTAATTCTCAAAAGATTTGAGAATGAAAGCAATAATGTTGGAAAAAAGAGACTTTTGACTGTCCCATCTATTTGAAGTAATTTCTACCAGACTAAGCAATATCCTGTTCACTCAAGACACTTTTTGAATGCTGAATACTATGTTTCTTTTGCTAATTCTACAAATAACCCTTCATGTGCAGCCACCACTTCCATGGTCTGGTGATAGCTTGTAACCATTAATCCACAGGTCCTGGGTTCAAATTTCGGTCAGGTTAAGCTATCTGGGATTTTTGGGTTTTTTTTTCCTTAAGCTCAGAAATTTAATGTCTGATAGCTGTAAGGCACCAAGGATCCCAAGCTTATTTGTACCATTATTAATTCATTTCATTTCATTAATGACTACAGACTTACACATACAGTATTCACACCCAATCTACAGATATCACAAGGAGACCAATGCAGTCAAAGTGGCGGCGGCGGTGGTGGTGGTGGTGGTGGTGGTGGTGATAAAGCAGGTTTGTGCTGTAGGGGAAATGAGATAAGCATTTGACAGGAATTCAATTGTTTCCTGTGCGGTGTGGGAGAGGGTATTGTCATGGGGCAATAGGATTCCAATTAGGTCTATCTTTGAATGCTTCAATCTCAGTGCATTGAGGATGCTGTGCTGATATTTTGTGGAGTAACTATGCTTTGTCTGTCTAGCACAGCTGACAACATTGATGCTATCTGGGAAGAAAGAGCAAAACACTTTTTTTAAATAGTGTTTTATGCCCATTTTTTCTACTGAGGCATCACCGGCAGTGGACATTGATGAGATAAAATTATAAATTGGGATTTTTTTTTTAAATAAGAAAGTTGTGTGTTCCAGGCCTAAATTTAGGGTATCCCCCGGCATTTGGCATTTATGAGAACTGAGGAAAACCTGGAAAAAACCTCAAATTAGAGAGAATGGTTCTGGCGGGAATCGAACCTAGAACTCCTGCTTACAAATCTGTGTCTTAACAACTTCAGCCTACCTATGTCAGTAGATCATCTTCATGTCAACACACCTTGATCTCTTCACTATTGCTGAGGATTTTCTCCTGGAAAGACCTAGACCAGTGATTGTCACTTATTTTCTGACCACACTGGTATATCCAGCTTTTGTCACCTGTTATGATGTTAAATATGTTTTTTTTTTATCTTCCTTATCAAAATTTTCCAGCAATTTCTAGCTCCAGTGCACTTGAGCTCTGTTTCATTTATCTTTGAGATGCTATAGGGTCCAGTAACTGAAGTGAAACTTTTCTTTCAAAATCCATTTACTTCTGCTGATTCATTATCAAGACTTCCTTAATTTGGCATGTTTTCAATGATTATCATCCCGTAACATGCATTCTACTTCCATTGCATTGTTTCTATTGTTGCTTTTGAAGGCCTCCTGCATGGCCTTCAAGATACCCCATTCCTGGCTTAAATTCTGCTGACTATCAATAAGTGGTGGCTTGCAAAGAGCAGAGATCCCCAAATGCATGTGCAATCTTTCAAGGTATTTTCTCTGTTCTAAAATAACTTTAGTTATAAAAAAAATCTTAACATGGAAATGCTCTTATTTGAAACCCATCCTCATACACAGTCCAACAATAATTACATTCACATAAACAGGTGTGCTGATGCAGCACATTACCAAGGCATCACATGGGTGGCTGAGGTCATTAAGGCATACTCATGAGTGGAAGGCCTGGGATTTGATTTCCACCAGAACTGCCCTCCCAGACAGATTTTTTTGTGTAGGTTTTCCTCAGTCCTCATAAATGGCAAATGTTGTGGAATGCACTAAACTTAGCTGGAATGCTTTCTTCCTTTAAAAACAAAATCCTTACCAGTTTATCATTTCATCTCATGCATAATCATTTTTATGTAATTTTCATATTGCATAAAAAATGGAGAGTTATAACCCCATTCTGCATAAATATTTGTATTTCACAGTTTGGCACACAGATTGATGTATATTCCACTCACAGAAACAGAATACAAAATAGAATACCAACAGATAATAAAGACAGCTATAACCATTGGTTTCAACAAAGACAGTGATCTAAATTATGAATAAATCTAAAAGACATAAAGTGATAAGGGAAGTTTCCACACTGGAAAACACAAAAGAAGGATACAAATTCAAAAGTTTCACATAACATCCAGTGTACCACAACAAGTTCAAGAAAATTTTCAAAGAACATGGGATAATGTTAGCCCCAAAAAAACAGATATAATATCAAGAATTTATTAGGTTACACAATAAAAGACTCCATACCAACAGAACAAAAATCGGGAATTTATGAAATATAGTGCGCAGATTGTGAGCAGAGCTACATAGGCAAAACAAAGGGAAATTTAGAAATTCGGAAGAAAGAACACTTTAGGAATATTTGGTTTAAGCAAGTGGATAAATCAGCAGTAGCAGCTCACTTTTGGATCAAAAATCATGAAATAAAATTGGAAGTTAAACTGCTGAAGCATATAGAATTAACCATTTTGAAAAAAAAATTTCATATTAAAAAATAAAGAAAACCTAATGAACTTCGAGTTTCCTCCTATGGATGAATTCAGCAGGTCCCTACTTAAGTCAACAGATGCCACACAGGAACATCCGGGTGCCTAGCCATCGTTTTGATTAACAGCAGTTCAGTGAGAAGATGGGGAGGATTCTCAAGAAAGGCATCTTTTTTTTTATGTAAGTGGAACTTAGTATAAAAAATTAATACAGTAAACACTATTTAAAAAAATGTCAAGGCACACTCCTTCTTGCCCATACTGCTATCTAAACTTCAATCTAAATATAGGTACATCTACGTTAGCTTCTAATAGCTGATTGTTAACCATTCTCAAAAATTTCAGAATACTCTCATAAAATATTTTAAGTATCTATGGTCCTTTGTATATTTATCAATTGAATAGTAGACTTTTTACATAAGTACTACTTTAAAGTAATTTTGACAGCTGTATCTTATTGAATAAGTTTTTATAGCTTATTGAATAGAATGCTATATATATATATATTAATGCGTTGATAATAAATGCTGAGTTCTCTAGTTGCTATGAATGTCTTTATTATGTTTGAATTTTCCCTGATTATGTAAAATATTTCATCTGGCCCTAGATATTGTGTATCTGTCTATATATTTCACTATTGGCTCATTTATTTAACCTATAGATAGACAGAGGCTTGATGAACAGTGCAAAAGCAGTTTAAGGGAAAGAAGATATTCTGGATGCAAGGTCACCCCAAAAACATGGTACCTTTTTTTAAGAACTGCACCAGTTTTCTGGCCATTTTATGAACTGTTATTAGACAGTATCATTAGTGCACAACCCTGGCAACTCAGTCTAGAGTATAGATCCAGTGTTAAAATCAGTCAAAAAAATGAGAGTTGGAAACCTCATGGACAAATCAATTAGAGACATGACTTTACCCCAAATGATTGATATACTGTCTTATAGTGAAAAGTTGGTGTTTTAATTCAAACATTCAAAAGAGGCTTAAAACTTTGCTAAAAGGTTATAACATACAAGCAAAGTTTCTAGATGAGAGATGAGTTAATCTGGGTATTTATTGGAAGTTACAACACATTGAATTCCAAGGTTCTAGTGGCAGCATGGAATTACAGCCATTCATTATGAGAACATGAGCTAAAATCTTTTATTGTACTCCTACTTCTTTTTTGTTACTTTCTTTGTTTTTATTTCATTGATCTATAATTTAATATTGCTGAACAAAATATTATGTGAAAAATTATAAATAAATTGGTAGCAAAAGAACACCCTCGTGCTGTAAATATGGAGTATGATACAAATTCAAAATGCATAATTTTCATTTCACTACCTATTATACATTTCAAGTTTATTAGTATTCCTAAGTCTATTAGTTATTCACTGCCTCCAGCAAAGGCTGGCATGAATCACTGTGATATAAAAAACTAAATGTACATTCTCTACTCCATGTTATATAAGCAAACTTAGATAAAGGAACACCTGGAGACGTGCTTTTAAACAATTAAGAATAATGAAACTTGCTAGCCATTTTATTTATAGAAGTAATTATGTACATAATTAATTATCCTAATTCTACTAAAAATTCAGATATCCATGATTATAACACTTTAAACAAAGATAATTTTGCAATCATTAGTCTCAAACTAAAATTGTTTGAAAAGATTCCAAAATATACAGGTATAAAGCTATTCCAACAATGCAAAACCCTCACTCACTTTAAAAGTAAATTAACTAAATTCTTAATAAATAAAGTGTATAGCGTCAAAGAGTTTATTAAAGATAATAAATAGCTATTTAGGCATTCTTTGCTCACTATCTAGTATGAAATTAAAAATATCCCTCTTGTGAAATATACCTAATATACATCTCTGTTATAAGTTTAATAATAGTCTCTTGTATATATAACTACTATAAAAATTATACATTATTGGCATTGTTTTGCATTAAATGTCATTTGACAATGTTATTTTGTATGAATGAATATTTGTTATTATTTCTTCACATTTACAATATTTCCTTGAACCTTCAGTGCTTGTTAAGCAGGATCCTATACTACAAACACCCTGGTTGTTGTGACAGCGATCCTACATCACTCTAACTTTACATATTATCAAGTGAACTTTATTAATAATTCTCTAAAGGTGAGCATCTTCCCTCATTGTTACTTTATTACCTTCTACCTTTGCCTTGATCACTTTCCTCCACCACTTTTCTCTTACTTTCCCCACATAATTTTCAAACTGATTCAGAAATTCTTTTCCAAAAATCTGCTTGCAAATTATCCTTCTTCTTGTTCATATTTCCTCTCTCCATCCTTCAGTTTCTGCACATGCTAATTAATGGTTTTTGTCTACTTTACCACATAATGGTCACAATTATTTGTCAACTTTCCCCTCACATAACATCATTGTTGCTGTTCTTGCCCATGCCTTACCCTCCCTTCCCATTTTGTCACAAATCTCAACATATTTTTCCCTGTATCACTCTTTCTTAAAACTCCTGTAATACATCAGAGTACTCTTATCTCTTAAGTTACCAAATATTTTCTGTTTCTCTATATCATCAATCCTTGCTTTTAATTTATTCCACGTGTCTTGCCCATTTGGTAACTATAAACCAACTAGCTCTTCCAAACCAATTTCTATTACAATTTCCTTTAGTCTATTTACCCATTTACCTTTTTCTTGAGCCCCCAAGACTTTAATGCTGCTAGAGCAATTTTTAAATTTTAGGTTTAAAGTAGTTGCCATCCTCTGCTCCTAATGGCCAGATTTGCCTGATTTTCAGAAAATATTTTTCTTGTTATATTTAAATGGCATATATAGAGTTTCATTGCGAAAAAACATATATGAATGAATGCAACTAGAGCGATTTTTCAATTTTGGAGTGCACAATCCCCCTCCTAATACTCAGATTTCACTGATTTGCAGTAATTATTTTTTTTTCTTGTTTTATTTAAACCGAGGTTCATTGAGAAACAAATATTAATGCTGCTAGAGCAATTTTTTAAATTTTGGTTTAACCCCCACTAGTTTTTCAGGTAACCCCCGCTACCAATAATCCGATAATCTTCAAATTTTCTAATTTGATTTAAATAGTTTATGCTGAGTTTTGATGTGAAAAAACAATTATTGATGCTGCTAGAGCAATTTTTAAATTTTGGGTTTCAGGTAACCCTCCCCTCTAAAGGCCTGATTTCCCTGATTTTTAGAGAATATTTGTCTTATTCTATTTAAATGGCATACACAAGGTTCATTGTGAAAAAGAATAATATACATATTAAAAAATGTATACCCCCAATTGCCATGATTTTCACAAATTACTTTTATCGATATATTATGAAATTTACTGAGTTTTTGTTGAGATAAAGCAAAAATTGCAGCCATTTTTTCAATTTTTTGGGGAATTTTTGCTGTAGGTTCAACCCCCCCTATGGTTCAGTTTTGCTGTTAATGAAATCGAATCATTTATTATTTGATAGCTATGTGCCAAGTTTCATAGAGAAAAAACAAAAATTGTTGCAAGCACTGGAGCGTTAACAGATTTTACGGGTATAGCTGTAATAGCTTCATTCCTCCGAAATTTGCTAAAATGGGATACTGCACATTTTTTTTTTTTTTTTTTTTTTTTTTGCATAATTTCCCAAATTACAAACATATTTTTCCCAGCACATAGGAAGTTTCTTAATTCCATTATTGAAGAAACAGAGGAGTGGGATTGTCAGCCAATTGCACCAAATGCTCCAAAACCTTCATCACTGCTGAATTGCCAACCTCCCAATGACCCAAACTTATGGTTAATGCCAAGTCTGGACTTTAGGAAGGGTGCTCTAATGCTGTTGTACAATAGATTTTCTTAACTTTTCCTTTGTGAAAGCAGCTGGTTGCTTTGAGAGGAAGAGCTTCTCAAATCACTTGTTGATGTCATTTTTGCTGACAGTTGACAGTAATAAACTGCATTGACTATTCGACATTCATGAAAAAGGATGAAGCCTTGGGAGTCTCAGGAAACTGTCAAAAAAACCTTCCCAGCTGACAGGCTAATTTTTGCTTAGACAGGAATAGATTCCCCATTTTTCCTCACTCCTTGCTCATTTGTTTTGACTCAGGAAATAGTGGTGTATTCATGTTTCCTGGCAGGCTATGATTCAATGCAGAAACCTCTCTGCTTGATCCCATTGAACCAAAAGCCTCTTGACACTACCAAAGGAGCCGCCCTTTGATCCTCAGTGAAAATTCAAGGAATCCATCTTGCTGAGAAGTTTTGGTAATGCAAGTCATCAAAAATTATGCACTGAACATTTCCATAACTTATCCCAACTTCAGAAGTGATTTTAAAAATCACTAAATATAGGTCACAATTGGTAAGGTTTCACATGGTCAGAATATTTGTTTCCATTATTCTTGTCTGAGGTTGACATAGATGACTTTCATCTTTGACAATTTCTCATTCTTTTTTGAAACTTCTGTGCCATTCATACCTTATGTCTTACACAGCATTATTTTTACCCCCAAATTGTTCCCCTAATCTTCGCAAAATTTTTACTGTTTTTATGTCATCGCACACCATAACATTTAATAATAATAATGCATTGCACAATTGACAATTGTACCACTTGCTTAGACATGATACTACTGAAAAATAAAAGATTTTGTAATGCAAACTATTTTCCCCCTACACCTGAAATCCCACGTCTCAGCGATTCATTTTGCAAAATTCCAGTTTATATTTGATTTACCCTGCATTTAAATAAGAGAAAAAAATGTGAAAAATAGGAAATTATACATTAATGTAATAAACCTGTTCACACTAATGCCATTTACTTACATAACACAAGGACACGTTTTTGAAGCTAATTGCTTCCATTATTATACATCACATTAATACATTAATGTAGGATATATTACCACTCCATTGTCTATAGCTTTGTAAGTACAATTTATTTACTTAAAATAGGAAGTTATTTAGAGAGTGAAGAAAAAATAGTCCAGGGAGCTCAATAAACAATTTAGGGAAGTAACTTATGAGGAAATTATGAGAGATAATGTTTTTGATTATGTGAATGAATCCAATATCCTGACAACCACTGTATTGTCAATATTGGATCAGTAAGAAAATCAGCAACTAAATGAAAGATAAATAGAGATTGAGATTTAATAAAGCCAAATGATTTAAATTTTCTTAGCTATAAGAAAACTTTGTTTCTTTCTTTCAGATGGCAAAGGAGCAGCTGGTTTTAGCATTCCATAAAGCTGAACTGGGAACTTGGCTGAAGAAACCAATAGAACAAGACCAGTTTGAACTAGATGACGGTGTGTTGAACAACCACCAATGACTGGAAGATGGTTCCATCGGGGTTTGCCTTGCAGAATAGAG
Source organism: Metallyticus violacea (assembly GCA_030762175.1). Classification (NCBI taxonomy): domain Eukaryota; kingdom Metazoa; phylum Arthropoda; class Insecta; order Mantodea; family Metallyticidae; genus Metallyticus; species Metallyticus violacea. The sequence goes on along the minus strand of CM060845.1, from coordinate 11,139,296 downwards.
CAGTCGCTCAGTCCCCCGTCCCAACTCGCCACAGTTGCTTCTCGAAGCAGTATCCACACTTGGCACCAGTAAAGGGCAGATCCTGGAGAACTATGTGTAGCACTTCCGTCATTCTTGCTCACAACTCATCTTCTCACTTTACTAAAATAGTTGAGATTCACATATAAATATTTAGTGATACTTCTCAGTTAATAGCATCTTTCAGATGCCTGCCAGAAATTATCTCACAAGCTAAAACATAGACAGTAGCATCGCAAGGTATCACCAAACAAATATTTATATGAGATTCTAAGCATGATAATTGGGTTTTAGTGCAAAAATAAGAGGGAAAAAAAAAACAGCATGCTATATGTTGCATTTTGTATTAAGTACAATATTTTTTGTGACCTGCATATATGCTTTGATTTTTAAAGGCTTGTTTCCTCTAACATCAGTCTTTTTTAACCTTTAATACTGTACAATCCAATTGCTCAATCTTTTTGTTTAGATGCACATATCATGCACGACTTTTCATGACAATAGACTATTTTTAAGGGCTATATTCATAGACAATCTTAGTGTGGACCAACTAGTGACTTCTGGTGGATTAACAAAGGGCTAATATTTTATGTATTCATAAATTAAAACTTCAAATACTAAATGCTATAGTCCAGCTCAAATTTTAGTCTCAGAGTAAAATTGGATCATCTTTGCAAAATGCCTGATGGATAATGGATTTTGTGTATAGCATTTGTGAAATGAGACAACAGAAAAATACATTTTCACCAAATGGGATATACTATATTTATGCTTATCTAATGCACACTTTTTTTTTTACTTAATTCCAGCTCTAAAATTTAGGTGCACATTAGAATTGATGTTGCATTAGATTTGAGTACAAATCTAAACCTCTTTATCTTACCAACTTTAAGCCAAGTCTTCTTGTCTTTCGCTAAGCTTTGGTTTATTAGTGATCTTTATTGTTACTAACAGAACAGTTAGGTACTAATTGCATAAAATTTATCTTAATATGGATGACAAAACACAAAGGATGAAACATGATTCAAACCAAATGTAATTCTTCTTGCCAAGAAATATGGAAATGGCATGCTGTGAGGGAGTTTGGTATAGGAGAGAGTAATGTCTGCTTGTGATGCTAACATACACTGGCAAGTATTACTGTAATAAAGCATAAACCTAGTTGTAAAGTGTTGCAGTATACTGTAATAAATTTAAGTCATGGCAAATGTCTGTTTCAAGTATCAATTAAACTTTTTTTTCTCAAGAGTGCATTACATTTTCAAGAACTTTTTTTAAATTTTGTATATGCATTAGAATTGAGAAAATGCGGTGGTAAAAAGCTGCCTTTCAGGAATGGATATAAATTTACCAAAGATAATTCTAGAAGATTGATAGAACTGGTTTTTTCTAACCTATAAACAATGCAGATAACCCTGGTTGTCAGTTTCAATTCAAACATAAATGCTAATAGCACTTTAACATTATGCTCGGGGTTTCTCTCAAGACTTGACCATCAACAGGCATTAGTAAGCTCCATAATATGAGATGTTATCATTCAACTTCCTCACAGTTGCAATCCATCTCTCCTGCAGAATTTACTAAGGCCATTTCAGTATTTTCTGTAGATTCTTGGTTTCAAAACTTTAAACTAATTTTAATTAATTGTGTAGGCCATCACATCTGTACTGATATGATATAGGTTAACATAAATACTGTTACCAAGTTTTGAACAAAATACATAGTATTATAATTCAAGGTGCTTTTTCAGGAGGTATTTACATGTATTTTACATAAAGTACCCATTCACTTTTCAAAATGATTACTCTGACCTTCACATAGTGCTTAAGTCTCTCTGACCACTCATTATTTGCACAACATGTAATTCATTATTTGCACAACATGTAATCTATAATGGAAAATCTACCACTGTCTTCATCCGGGAATGCTGTAAGCTTGCAATGTTGAGGTATCTGCTTTTGGAGGCCATTTTTCAAGTACTACTGATAATTTATGGCTGAATGGGTTCAAATTGGGACTGTTGAAAGGCCAACTGGCTGCAAAATGAAGTTCGGTACTTTCGAAGTCACTCTAAAGTGCTTCTACTGAATCTTCTGAAAATTGCAGTGTTCATTATTGAATAGTGTTGCTTAAAGGCTTAACAGCAGTCTCCAACACAGAATCTTAGTGTTTTTTGGCTGAGGTTTTCACTCCTTTTTCACAGAAATGCATCTCAGTAGCACCATTGTCCGACCTTACCATAGTAAAAACAAGTTGATGACTTCTGAGGACTCTTGGAGCTTTGTCTTGAACTTCTTTTGAGGTTGAGACATAAACTTGATAATTTTGGCAGTTGAAGGATTCTTCAATTGTGTATAATAATAATAATAATAATAATAATAATAATAATAATAATAATAACAATAATAATAACAACAATGATTATTATTTGATTATTATTATTCCCCCTCACTTTTTCTTTTTCCTCCCCAAGAATTAAGAATTTTCCTGTGCTATTTGCCTGCAAAATGAAGAAAATATTTTGATTTTAACTTCCTCTGCTGCGGAACAAGAAAGTGACCAGTACATGGCCAGTAAGCTCTCAATTCTAGGTCAATACTCTGACAGGCTTTCACCAAATATGAGCTGCCACTGCATCCACCAGCTTCTTTATCTTTAGAGTGCATGACAATCCTATCTTGGGTGGTCACTCATGGTTCCAGTTTCAATAAACCTGTTAATAATCTGGTAGACAAAAATCCGACCAATTTTCAACTTCTTAAGAATTGTGAAAATCTTAGATGCTGATTTTTCCCACTTTATGAAGTGCTATAACTGCCACACAATTTTCATAATCACCCCATTTATTACAACAGCTCTCTTCTGCAGCTCAACTCACAATGCCACCCCATTGCTTTGTTACAAATATGGCAAGTGCCTTCACAGCTGGTTGTACAATCTGCCTCAAAGTTTGTAACAGCATGATATGACTAGGTACATTGTGTACTGCTACTTTCTGTTAGTTTCTGTTACAACAGCTGACATATACAAGCCTATAGTATTTTCTTTAGAAGCAAAGAAATTAACACTTCACCTGATTCTGATTTGTAGATTGGAAGGATGTGTGTAACTATATGGCCTTGTATTGGACATACTGGCAATTAGCCACTTGAACCCATGTGATTAAAACTGCTATTACTTATTGAAACATTTTTTTGTATGTAATGTAGAAAATATGTGTAAACGTTATGAAAAAAAAAGATTAAAATATTTCAAAGCACCATAGAAATGTCATATTATATTTATATATTACAAAATAGTAAATAGTCATTTATCTATTTATCTTTGAGGCTATTTGCACCATAGATTGATGCACACATCCCCATAGAAAATCCTAGAGGAGAACATCTCCATGCTTCGTCATTTTATGTATTTGAGTTTGTGGATATATTTTTATTCTCTGTTACTGTCACCCTTATTTGTATCATAGAAAGAAATGCTTTGTTCTCTTCTGTTCAGTTACAGAAAAATTTCCTTTTATCACATTTCATATTTGTAATCTAAATTACAAAATTAAAAACAAACAAACAAAAAAAACCAGGTGCATGCTCAGAAGCAGGTTTCAGTATTGTGTAATGTTTTTATAAGATAATACATGGCTTGGATATTTAGCATCTACTAATACCATAATATTAGTCTAACTTACATTGAAATTTATTTAACATTCAGATAGCCTGGATTAACATGAAATCTATGAATATGGCCCTATGTTTAGAGAGTGATATACATGAAAAAAAAATTTTGTTAACACCACACCTTTTTTCTTTCTGTGCAGTAGACAAAGAGCTGTGTGTGGAACTTATTGTATGAATTATATAATTTGTGTGACACTGTGAGTTAATAAGTTTCCCATGTAACTTTATTTGCTGATGATTTCTACTTATTTGAATATACAGTTTACTAATTTATTTGACCTAGAGTCTGTATATATTTAGAAAATAATAAAACATTGTTACATGGGAATCTTTGCAAGTTTTGTACAAAACAGCTCAAATTAAGCATTTGAAATTTCCAGTCACATTCTGAAAAATTTTGTTTTTAAAAAAATGAAGCTTTAAATGCATACCTTGCACTGCAGAGTTTCTCAACCACCGTAGAAAACAAATGGTATTGACAAAAGTTTCACTTAGAGATGCTGCTGTAAAATTCATGTTAAAAGCAGTAAATGAAAACCATAATCAAGAAATTTTAATTTCAGTTAGACAAAAATAAAAGAATATAGATTGGGATCCAGAAACAAAAAAGCTCATACAGTTTAACTGTGCCTGGAAAAATTAGAAAAATGAAAATGATCATAAATTTAGGAATGGGAGTATCCTTGCAGGTTAACTTAACAAGCTTCCAAATTATAGTGTTTGAAATACTGGAAAGATGTCATAATTTGTAAGAAAACAACATTATGGAATTGATTAAATACCGTATACTTGTTAGAATTCTGAACTCATTTTATGAACGCTTAACTAGCTCTATCTTTATAATAATACTGATATCACTATAAAATAAGTGAATTTTTAATCAACACTTTGGTCCAGAAACATATCTCTAAATAATATATTTCAGTAGTAAAAATGGAACTAGTACTTGTAACCTTGATGAAAAACTATAGAATTTTATGATTTGAGCACAGGAAATTAGAATTTGGAATATAATATTTAAAAACTATATAAAGAACTATCACTGTGAATACAATTGTATGATTAAAAACATTTAGGTTATGTCGACATAAATGCTCTTATTGCTCCACTACTTATAAAATGTGGTACCGGTTCCAAAGACAAAGGTCTTCCAAATCACTACCACATTTTATAACAAGTGGAGCATTAACAGTGTTTAAGTCGACATAACCCAAATGTTTTAATCATGTAATATAATGATTTTTCTTGGTGTTTAAGACTACATTCCAACCTGTATATGAGGGCAATTCAAGGTGTTTAAGACTACATTCCAACTTGTATATGAGGGCAATGCAAAAGTAAACCTAAAAATTGTAAAAATAAAATTGAAATTTCATGCCAATGACATTCATAAATTGGCAGTACTATTACAAATGCTTTGAGGAATATTTTATAGGTGACAGTATAGTGGAGACAAGCAATCATTATTATAATATCAGTCTGACAATAGCCATTCAAAACTTCAGACATTCATCAAAGAAAAACAGTATTCTTTTATTTGGATTTTGAATAGCTAAGGTGTGAAACCTATTGAAATTCATTGACAAGTGATAATTAAGTAATGTAAATACATACCAAAATAAAAATGATGTGAGTTCTGGCACATTGAGTTATGACAGCAGAGAATAAAGCAACAGTTGAAGCCTTAGTAAGGGAAAATTGTTGTGTAACAGTAGATGAACTTGCAGAAATTCTGAGCATTGCTCATGGCTCAGCACATGACATTATTCGGATGTGCATTCAGATGAAGAGGTGCATGAGGCAGGGCATGAGTGACTGCACACACAACAAAAATAATTTTTTCTAGATGAATTCATGCGACTATGTAGAAAAATGATACAATTGTGTACCACTTCTGCTCAATAAATTAAATGTAAAAAATTTTAGGTTTTCGTTTGACTTGCCATCTTAGCTTTAAGACAGTAACTGAATGAACACATAAATAGATCACATAATGAATTAATTTATTAATAGTTTAATACATCATTTAGAAAAATTATTATTATCACCACATTAATGTGTATAAAATAAAAGATTTCATCTCTACTAGCAGTGGGGCCAATAACTTTGACTAATCCGGAAGGCACTAGTTTCATCGTTAAATAAACCAGTTATACTCTCGAGACCTCCATTGTATTTCCAAAAGACAAGCAGTCTCCCTAATATCACAAGCAAAACAATTTAACATTATTATTATTATTATTATTATTATTATTATTAAATATGTAACCAAAATATATGCAAAAACAGTTAAATTAAATAGCTCAAGGTTCATTTGTAGAGTTGTGTTTAGTATAGTTTAGTTCCTGGAGCATTCCATGAGTTTGCAAAGCAGTCACAGAGACTTACGAACATAGAATTTGTTTTACAATCAGCACATTAGCATACATTCTACATTTACAAAAAAGATTATGTCCATCTGCATAAATGGTTACAATAAAAATGAAAAAACAACACCTAGAATAACTTAGCCAAAACAACAAATACCCGAAAAGCAGATATAGGCAAATCACACAGTAACACAAATTTTACTACATACATATTGACTACACATTTATATAAAATCATTGCATTTATTGTCACTCATGTATTCCTTTACAGAATAATATGCCTTTTTACACAGGTATTTTCTAAGAACAGATTTGAAGGATTGTTGATTAAGGCTGTTTAGGCTAGAAGGAAAACCTTTTGTACTAATGCATTTGTAATAAACTCCTTTTTCATGGCAGGAAAGTGTTGAAACCGTCTATGTAGATTTGCTTTTTGTCTAGTATTCTTGTCATGTATATTTTGATTTTGTACAATTTTTTTTTATTTCTTATATAAAAGTTCATGAGGGATAATGCATATTCACATGAAAGAGTTAAAATTTCAACTTGCCTAAAGCGGTCTCTGCAAATATTTAAAAATATTAATTTATGTACATTTTTAAAAAAAATGTTGCTTTTATATGCTATAAAATTTAAACTCAGTTTACACATACATAGTTTGAAACATGTTTGTAAGTTCCTTTCACAGTGGGGAGTGCAGGGAGGGGGAGAAAGTATTTACCTAAGAATCTGAGCCCTAATAATGGTGTTTATTAGATCTACCCACTTTTCATAGCCATCTATATCTAATTTTTCCTAGATAGATATCCCTATCATATTTATGTTTATATTTAATTTTAAATTTAGAATTTACCTTATTTCAATAGGTAATTTATCCCATTTGTATCTGCAGTTCGCTCAAAAATTTAATTTGCTCACATTCCAAAATTATATTGTCAGTCTTGGTGGTCTAGTGGTAACCATACTTGCCTCATAAGGTATGGATTTAAAACTGTCCAAGACTATGGATATTATTAGAGTGTAAAAATCCTAAATATTACTTCCTTAAAAGAGGAGTAAGGGTGTTGGTCCCATAGATTTATGACATGTAAAAGAATCTCATGCCTGAGAGGCCTCTGAGCAACATTTATTGGTTGTAATCTTAAAAGAAGTTAGGAACAGTGAAGTTGTTACATATACTACTGAGTCAGTATTAGGTGACACTAAAACTTCACTAACTGATTAATTCTTCAGAATGTTTCAAGAGCATCACTCTCATCTTCAGCTGGGGACTGACTAACTCTAGCAGGTGACGTAGTGGCATCTGGTAGTTCCATTAGACAACGGAACAGGAAGTCCATTGGTGTAATATCAAAATTCATCACTCCATGTTTATTTTTTAAAATATAAATCTTTTCCCATATTGCAAATCCTTGGGATTGGTGGTAGCTTTTAACAGTTTGGCTTCTCCTGCAATGTTATGATCGTAAGTCCAAAAGTGATCTGCAACTGCCGATTTATCTACTTGTTTATATCTTAAATTTCTGAAGTGTTCTTTGGTCCTTGTCTCCAAATTTCGTATTGTTTTGCCTATATATATCTGATCACACTCCAAACAATCTATCTGATACACTCCTGACTTCTTGCTGGGTGGAATAATGTCCTTTTTGTTGCTGTTCAGAAGCTTTCCAATACTAAATTTATTACTTTATTACTTACTTTATTATTATTTATACTAAATAAATTTAGTATTGGAAAGCTTCTGAACAGCAACAAAAAGGATGTTATTCCACCCAGCAAGAAGTCAGGAGTGTATCAGATAGACTGTTTGGAGTGTGATCAGATATATATAGGCAAAACAATACGAAATTTGGAGACAAGGACCAAAGAACACTTCAGAAATTTAAGATATAAACAAGTGGATAAATCGGCGGTTGCAGATCACTTTTGGACTTACGATCATAACATTGCAGGAGAAGCCAAACTGTTAAAAGCTACCACCAATCCCAAGGATTTGGCAATATGGGGATTTATATTTTAAAAAATAAACATAGAGTGATGAATTTTGACATTCCACCAATGGACTTCCTGTTCCGTTATCTAATGGAACCACCAGATGCCACTACGTCACCTGCTAGAGTTAGTCAGTCCCCAGCTGAAGATGAGAGCGAATGCTCTTGAAACATGTTCTGAAGAATTAATCAGTTAGTGAAGTTTTAGTGTCACCTAATACTGACTCAGTAGTATAACATTTATAGGCTTTTTAATGCCCTGAATTGAATGGGACCAAATGACCAGAGATGTTAAATAAACCCAAATAAATAAAATTAATAAACAGTGATACTGCATAATACTAACAAAATGATGATGATTTCCAATGACCCAGATATTGGAGTTACACCATTTTTCATCTTGCATCATAATATAAGTTTGTTATATCTTATGCTCTTTGTCTCTCCTTATTGAGGGCACGACATTGAAATAGCTGTTCTGCTTTCATGATGACACCTGGAATTCTTTAATTGTTCAGCACATACATTAAAAGAATAAATACTAAAGTTAATCATACTATGTGTGCGAATGAAATCTGTAGATAAGCAAGATAATGTATAAAGATGGTGTACTGAATTTTTGTGACCAAATCCTGTTGTTATTTAAAATCGAAGTTTTGCCCAACATGTGAGATTCTTCTAGGTTGCTCACTATTAGTTGCATCCTGCTCATTTATATGTAATTTAATAATGAATTGTTCAATTAATCTAGCATTTTAGTTTAAATTATAAAAGTCTTCTTTTATAGTTTATTTTTGTTAAATTATAATCATTTTTATATTTTATAGTTTATGAGCTGTAAAATTATTATGTTCAGTGAAATTAATTCAACAATAAATTATAAAATTTGGAAGTATACATTCCGGTATAGGAAACAAGGTGCCAGGATGGAATATTGCAGATTTTATTTTATTTAATTTTTTTTTTGCCCATTTATATATCCAAAAACGGGATGAAAGTACTACTTTCTTGCTTCTCATTGGTTGCAGTTGGTCAATGGAGGCATGTCCTGTTCATAATGTTTTACAGATGCAGTGGACTGTCTGCCATTACATCTGTTTAAATTATTTGGTTTTTTGAATATTTCCATCATCCTTTGTGTAAAATGATTGCAGGCCTCTAGTAGTTCTGAGTTGTCGAAATCTATATGATGTCCTGTTGATATGACATGTTCAGCTATGGCTGACTCTTATTGTTGATTTAGTTTTAGGCTGGGTATGTGTTTCATTCTGGCAAGTTTTAACAATCTGCCTTTATGTTAGATATATATATATATATATATTTCCAAAGTCACATTCAGTTCTATGTACACCGGTGTTAGAGGCTTGCTTATCTTTGATTGGATGATAAATGATCTGAGTTTTTTTAGAAGATGTATACTGGATTTTAATATTGTTTTCTCTGATAATGTCAGCTATAATGCAGTTAGAAAAGTCGGCAATGCTGAACATGTCATATAAACATGCACAACTACTAGCAACCAATCTGCAATGATTTTACACAAAGGATGATATGTGAAAGCATAGAAATATGCAAAGAACCAAATAATATAAACAGAAATTTTGGCAGAGCTCCACAGTGTCTGGAAAGCACTATTAACAGAACACATATTGGCCAATTATGGCCACTGAGAAACATCGCACAGCTGACAGAGAATAGTAACCTAGAAGAAGCTCACATGTTGGGCAAAATGTATGTTTAAAATCACAACAGGATGCAGCCTTCTCTGGGAACTTGGTAACCAATGACAGACCATAAAAACCAATACAGCTATTCCATAAAAATGGCTGTGTTTCGTTTGAGAAACAGGTTGATGGTGATGAATATTGGCAGTTGGCATACTTATTAAGCCATATTATTTTTTAAAAAATAAACGCAGTTAATTCTACTTAATATTTATTGTGCAAATATTTGCTTTCAGATTATGCTTTAAGGCTATACGACTGCCAGGAATAATAGAGTTGTTCTACATAAACAATTTTTGACATGCCTGAAAAGGGAACTGTTTTCATTTGGATCAAGCTAATCTTGGTGAATTTATGGAATTATCTTCAGTAATGCCATGAGTGCTGATAATTTTTCAGTAATTTAATTGAGGTTAATGAATGTTTGTAAGCTGAATGAAATTATCTAATAAAAATTATATGCAAATGGATTTGGTAAGGCAATTGCAATGCAAGAATGAAACTATTTTTTTATACTTGTGGAATAATCATTGAAATGATTTAGATTACATATTTGATCTTTCTGAAAACATACCTAATTTTATTAGCCTTTATTCCAAGTTTAACTGCAGGGAGATTTAAATAAAATATAACTGAACACTATTATAACAGTTATCATTTATTACGCTATTTTTGTATCAGTTATGTTATATTTTGTGTTGTGATGAGAACTTCTTTTCGGAGGCAGTGAGATAATCGAGTGGAAATGGAGGTAATAGAATGATTGCATTGTTATTAGTTTTTGTTCCAAGAAGGACTACAAAGATATCTATGATTCAATAATTAAAAATAAATAAGCATTTCTGGTTAAAATAGAAGTTCATAATAAATTTGTTTGTTTGAACAATGAACATAGGAGAAAAAATTCTGTCACATATTAGTTTTTGAGCACTACGCTTTAAAACTATTGATTAAGTTCCATTCTGATGGATTAATAAGATATCAATGAGACCGTACATTGGCTGAAAGGCACTCACAAGCAATTATTGATTTAGTCATTGTGAATTTACTGTATTGTCAATTTGACACCAAATATTACCTAAGTGCTAAAAAGAGTAATTTGGTTGAAGTTGATTTCAATGCTTCCAAAAACTATCAATTTAGTTCCATTCTGATTGGTGAACAAGGTATCAATGAGACCATTTATTGGCTGAAAGATACACACATGCAATCATCAATTTAGTCATCCTAAATTTACTGTAATGTAAAGTTTGACCACATATTTCTTATGTGCTAAAAAGTGTAATTTGGTTGAGGTCGATTTCAATGCAACTTGATCTGTTGAGTAGCACTGTTTGGCAAGTCCCATCACTAGAACTTAGATATTATTTATTGTCAATAGACCTGTTACAATTTCTGACACTAAAAGAAAAGAACAAAAATTGTACACCTATTATGCACTTAAGACAAACACCAGCTGTACCACTCATAAGAATGTGGCAGAGCATACAGATAAATAATATTAAACAAATCTTGTTTAGTATTGAAAAATATTTTATCAATAATATGTTTACATATCAATGATCTGATTCTCATGTACATAAGCAAGAGACACTGTAACACTTTAACTTTCATTAAAAAAATATACAATTGTTAAAACCCTACCCTTATTAGAATGTGTATGTATGATTGCAGTTCTTCTTTCCCCAGAAGTTCTATATTCATAAATTTCTGCATTGTAACTCTATAAGATATATAGTCTTTTAGGGTCTGTTTGTGAAGAGGAAGCATAAATACTGAAACTCTCATCTATTTTATTTGCCATATTCACTTTAATTTATGTGAAATGTAATTTTAATTTTATTATAATAAATATAATTACTTCAGATTTATCTTGCATACAATAATCCATTATCTTTTGTTTCTTTTTGTAACACTTTGCAAGCAGCTATATTTACTCTTGATGAGTAAAATATCACCAGGCTTCATTTCACTATTTAGTTCAATGAAAAGTAAAGTAACCTGAAACAACTTAGCAATTTCTTTAGTAGTTATGCAGAAATTACTACACTCTAGTAAAATGCCATTTAATACATACCATAATGAAATAACCTTGTGTAAAGTTTCTTACCTCCAGTGCTTTATATTTATTATCTGCTATCACTTGGTTGTTGTCAGTTTCATCATCTTCACTTCCATGTCATCTGCTTTGTCTCTTTACTGCAACATGACCAATGTCATGATTTGTTCAATCAATATCTGCCACAAACACAAAAAATAATAAGCAAACAAACTGAGAGTATGAAAAGCAGATTTACTACATTCCTAAAAGGACATTCACATATATGCATTGAGAAGGACAAGCAGTATTATTTTTGTAGCCATGCTGTGAAGTGGGAACAAAACAGTAGCTCTGTTATTTGTACATAGTGTACATGGAAGGACATATTACTTTTTATTGCTGCATTAGGGTAAATAAAAGTTTGGTTTTTGCTGTACTTTTTTCCCTATTATATTTTCAAGAATAATCTCAAACTGTTGATTAACAATACCTTAATAGTTTTAATTAATTTTTTTCAAAATGAATACTGTATTTAGATTTTAACATTGAACATTCTCTTACCTTTTCATGCAACTGTCTACATATTGACAGTGGCCGCCCAAGTGCAATTCCTTCATAATGAATGTAACATCTGAAAAGCAATTTGCAGGACATATGTACTAAAATGTGCATACACAGAATATTCTGTGTAGACAAGAACATTAAAAGGTACTGCACATAACAGTGATAGACAGTTACTCTCTCCAACCAAATCTCAATAAGTTCAATCTCAGTAACAAATGTAATAAATTTTGCCCCTATAATTTTGTAGAATATCAAGCATAATTTGCAGCTAAATGTTTTGTGTGGGTGGTGGTTTTTTTTTTTTTTTTTTGTCAAGGACAAAGGTCCACAACGGGTTTTGAGTAAATCTCCAATAAGTGAAGCCAGAAAGAGTTTTTAAATACTTTGACTCAAAAGATATTAGTAATGCATGCTTCAGTGCGTTAAACTCCAAATTTAATTAATATTAAAAAGTTTTATTAAGAATTCACAGATTATTGACATTTATTCATTATAAGAAAACATTAAGTAACAAGTAGATATATGTTGGGATGTTTTAATGTTTAACTTATTGTTTAAAGAATATAAGCTTCTAAAGTAATAATAACATAAATTAAATGTACTTAGGAATAACATGTCAAATGGAAGAAAACAGTTCATATTTCATGTGTGCATTATTTTATTAAATTGGGTTAATATAATTTATGTGTGTGGCTAATAAATATGTGTACGTCATGATGTAGATTATCAAGCATAACTAACAGTTAAATGCCATATGACAAATTTGCTGTATTATAGGCTCTAGTGTAGTAACTTTTCAAAATTCATTGTCTGTCCACTTACCATGGAAATACCCACAAGTAAGGCCATAAATGTTTGCATTTCTGATTGCATTGTTGCTTCGAGGCTTATGTATATTTTTAATAATTTTTATAAAATTACCATTAATAATATCTTTTGATTTAGCTTTATTGAAGTTGGTCTGTTCGAACTGAAACAGTTCTCTTGTGAGAGTTCAATTTCCAGTTGGAAGATATTGCCTGGATGAAGTTTTTTTTTCTTTTTTTTTTCTCCTTCCCCCCTTTTTTTATTTTTCCCCAGATTTCTCTAAAAAAAAAAAAAGGTAAATTTAGATGCCAGTGCACTAAGGATTTATGTTCTGCATTATGTTTGTCTTAAAAGATCTATTAATGGCACGACATAAATTGCCATGTTATCAGCTTTGCATCCTTTGGAAAAGTTCTGGTGTATCTGGAATGAAGTAACAAGTAAACAAATACAGTCAGTTCTGAAAGTAGTGAACTTGTTAAGTGAACATCCAGTTACAGTGACTTTTACAGACATGTTAAGAATATGAAATATTTTCTGATAATAAAAATCTGCAGTTGTCTTTAAGTATTTTTTTCCAACTGTAAAATAGAACTGCTGTCCTCTCATTCATTACTGATAAATATGTACCATAACTGACAACACAATGTGGTAGAGATTACACATGATTGGATGCAGTTTTGCATCTACTTTAGTGCATTTTAGAGAATTTGTTTCTCTGTTGAGGTTACATTGAGAGAATTTCTGGACCAAAGTGTACAAAGTGTGAAGTTTAGATATTATCCATGTTCTACACTATGTTGATACATTTCAGGGTTCTATAACTAATCTACTGCACCTAACAGAGACAATGTATTGGAATTAATTTTGTTAGTGTGAAATGGTTGAGGAAGACTGTTGTGCTAGGTGCCTGAAAAGGATAGGCTGTGAAGTAAGTGGATAATCAGTGGGTTTCCAAAACGCACATAATAATGCTGACCCCCTGACAGATTTGTAGTGTATTGTTGATGTTGTTGATGTTGCTGTTGTGGTTGGGCTCGCGTTTCCCAGGCTCTGCCCCTCACTATGCCAAGTAATTGTGTCACCATGGGACGGCAGACTGAAGACCAGCTCTATTCTGTTAGATGTGGAACTCCTGGAATCCAAAACATCAGTTGCCCCAAGTGACATATCCTATAAGGATCATTAACACAAGGTGTTGCCTTGCTCCCATATCCAGTATATCATGTTTCAGAAGGTTTTATGGCAGGTTCTAGAAAATGTTGACACAGCACAACCAAAGTACTTTCATTTTGCTAAATCAAATCACAAAGCTTAACAACTACTGCAAACAGGTTATACTGGGTTGAAATTCCCTTTCCAGTTTTGCCTCTCTTACCACTTTATAGCTTTAAAGTACATGATCCATAGAACACTTGTTAAATACGAATTGCTGTTTGAAGTGGTACAAGCAATGACTGAAAAAGTTTATATTGGAAGGTATGGATCACATTTTTTTTTCCTCACAAACTTATTTTTTTAAGACTTCTGTTTGCATTATATTATAAAGCCAGTAAAAGAAATTACATGTGTACAGAGCAATTAAAAAAAGAGGGAAAGTATCTCCAACATGGTTATGTTCTGAAATAATTAATTATTAATAAAAAGTTTGAAACTGGAAGGAAAATGCTAGAAGAAAAATGTCTTCCAACTAACATGGGTTAGTTAAAACATGTTTGATATTGAATCTTTTTACTTGAGGGGGTTTTATGTTCAAATAGTTATTTAATTATTACTTTCAGCAACATCGTTTTCATCACTGACAGATAATTGGAACAGTTTTAACATAACAGGCATTCAGTATACATTGCAAACAAAGGTGATTCAGATTATTAATTTGCTGTCCATAAACTGGCTGGGAACCTTCTTTGGATCAGAAAGCTTATTTTGTGATCCTTTGCAAGAAAATAACCTGAGAGGAAATCCTTTTTAAACAGCAATCCTGTTGCACTTGTGTTAGATTGTTTAGCAATCACTAAGATTGTCATAGATTTAGTACAATTTCTCATCATGATATTACTCTAGGCACATCATAGTTCTTAAAATAAAACTATGGAACGCATCCAAGGTCCCTGGGAATTCGTAATGCTTCACCTAGTTTGAATAGGAATTTAAAAGTAAACACTAATACTTAATAAAATACAAACACAAAAACACAAGATTTTAACTTCTGAAAATACTGGTAGGAAAGCAGTTTGATAATAATGTAGAAAGTGGTAACCTTTCTTTCCTCCCAGGGGCCCTGCTAGCAAATTATCAGCTGGATATAGTGTGCAGATTTCCTTTTTAAATTAAAATCCATTTTACAGTTCAATAGTACAATTAAGAGTTGCTATTGAAAGTGATTTGCCTGTTGGGGCATTTAAACAATGCACATAATATTGCCAGTTTTAACTTTTATGAATGGTACACAACACCATTTCAAGCATTTAGTTAGAAATTAAGATATTGTGTGAATTAGGAAACACACATGCAAAATGACATGTCTGAAGAGTATGAACTGGAGATAAACTTGTTGCATGGAATTGTGTTTATTGGGTGAAAAATGATAACCCAGTAGTATTTATAACTGTAGTTTTTTTAATTCTTTTATTATTAAAATGAAACTGCAAGTTTCTTAGTTGAGATTTTATTTCCCAGAGCTCTTGCTCACCATTAAATAGCAAGTAACTTTTTATTATTTGCACCATTATTCATTAATTTCAGTTGGCACTGAGTATTTAGGGATGGGAAATTGAAATCCATGAATTTTGCTAATCTTGTAAAATATTTAACATTCAAAACTGTAATCTTTGACTTTTTTTTTGTCATTAAAATATTTCAAATTCTAACCTAAAAAGCTTAAAACTTCAGAAATATTAGTTTGAACTCTATTGTCATTCAATTGAAGCACTTACTAACAAAAAACAGTAAATTTTGTAATTTAAGTAATACTTGGATCATATATCACCTTGGGTGTCCCTGAATGTCACATTGTTTTCATTATGCCATTTAGCGAAATCTTTCAGAACTAGTTAGAGACTGCCATTACTGTGCTCTAAAAATTCTCAGAACTATGAGGCTATGAGGCTAACTCTTGATAGTTCTGGAGGTTTCTGGCAAATCACACTGTGTATCATACATGACTCAATTGTCTACTGATTAACTACTCACTATTACTCAAGCATTTTTAGTTCTACTTCACTCTTCACAGTATCACTTGTACATGTTACAGTTTATGGTTGGCATTATCCAGATACTTTTTCATTCTAAAATTAATTTGCTCCTTTTATTTTTCTTTGGCAAATTCAAGTAATCTGGGAATCTTTTGGGATTCGAATTTGAGAAAATTTAGGATTTGCCCCACCTCTAGTTTAAAGTTTTAAGAATTAAAATAAATTTTGTTTAAGTCTTTCGTGTTTTTGCAGTTATAATATTTACTTATTTATTAAACTCTCCTAACATTTTCAGAGAAAAGATCGTACAAATTATAAAAGTAGATGCTTAAGTAATGTTGATAAATTTTATATGGCAGTTTTGTGAAAGTGTCATATTAGCACATATATGATGCATGATCATCTGAAACCTATCTGTGCCAAATTATTAATATAAATGAATACAATCAAATGCAAACTAAACGCAAACAGAGGCAACAATATTTAATGAATAAAAATGAGATACTATCTTAATAGAAGTCATCCTGGGCAACTAGACACTCATCCCATTGTTTTGCTAAGTGTCTATTACTCTCCGAAAAGGAGGATTGGTTGCTACTAGAACCAGTTTTGCACTACAGCCTTGACTTCATCATTACAGAAGTGCTGAGAAGTCGAAACAAATGAACTTTGGTCAGGACTGTAAAGCAAATATGCACAGAAGGAAGTATTCTGTCATGTTGCAGACAAACCCATGAACCTAATGTGTCTCAATCAGCATTCACTGAATCCATTGTGAGCAGGCTTTTCAATATAATTTTTTCTTCACAGGACATGGAAGGTTAACTATTTGCTGTTCGATATACATTTCTCACATAAATGGCATTTATGTGACAAATTTCATTCAGCTAACAGCCCTTCTGCTGTCATAAATTGAATCACAGCACATTGATTCACTTTTAATGGGTTTGGAATCACCACCATATTTGCTCAACACCCACACAGCCAAACGATGTACCTCCTCCAAGGATGATCTATATAGTTGCTACTTTCCCCATCTATCACCATTGATTTGTAAAACAGCTGAACAAATAATGGGAACTGAGGAGGTTTCAGTAGATCATCCCTCATAAAT
Organism: Metallyticus violacea; assembly: GCA_030762175.1. NCBI lineage: Eukaryota > Metazoa > Arthropoda > Insecta > Mantodea > Metallyticidae > Metallyticus > Metallyticus violacea. The sequence continues at coordinate 11,121,800 of CM060845.1, read as the reverse complement.
ATCCTTCTGCTTATTGGGGTTGCTATATTTCTCTAAACCTATCCAGATTTAATTATGCTGAGCACCTGGATATCAGGACAGGTGGTCAGCCCAACACCTTGAGTGCCATCTAGCAGCATAATAAAACATTTATTATTGCATCCAAACGAGTCATATACATATAATGGGACATGTGATAAATCACAATATTAAGTAAGATTGAGAAAATTGCAAAATTTAGTATAATATAACGTTAAATGATTATTATATCAATAATATCTATGCAGTAGAATACAATAATATGAACTATATAATGAAAAAGTTATGGTTTAGATAAGTAATGTTTATCATAAATAGATCTCACAGGGAGATAACTAGTCAAGGTATTTAGACACATGTATATGTAAGATTACAATTTTGATATAGTTACATGATACTTTACACAATATGTACTATTAAATGCATTAGACATGAAACGGCCAGCAGTTTTGTCTATCAATCTTTAAATTTCTTTAAGATGCCATAAATCTTTACACAAACCTATGACATAAAAACTAAAAATGTTAATTGTACTGTGACTTCAAGTCCATTAAATCCAGCAATATGTATTGACCTCAGCTGGACCAAATCAGTATCTTCCAGTTTTATGTTTATTTGTTTCCCAAATCATTTGATTTGATAGTCCTTATTTGTCCACAGGTTTCCCCTACTTATCTGTTACACTTTGAGATAACATGATCCTTTCCAATTACATATCTCTTGGATATGGAAACATTCTTTAATAATATCATTCCCTTCCAATGTGATACATTTGAATTATGTACCACAATTCTGTATATGTATTTCATAATTCTTGTAATGAATACTACGATATTATTACTTTATTGGTCATTTTTTTATTTATTTTAGTAGTATATGTATATTATATGTTAAAATATGCTTTCAGTGAAAATATTTGTGCTGTTATTAGTACAAAGAATTTTACATAGTCTTGACTTGGAAGTTTACTATACTTTCCTTATGTGAATGTTACTCTTATGACAGTTATGGAAGGTTTCATTCACTTCTTTTCCTTAGGCCTTGTGCAGCCTCTGGACATGCATATGGTTGTTCTTTTTCTTGTTCTTTCACAAACTGAAGTATGTGTGACCTTAGTTTTGTTGAAAGGAATGAGTTCCCAAGCCTAGATCTCATGTGCAGAATAACAAATTCCATTGCAAGTGCTTTCAGCAAGTTCCTTTTTATCAGTTCTTTTCATTGCAATAACTGATCACCAAGCATTGATACCAGCATGGTTCAAAAAGTAATAGAATAATGTCAGTGGCCAATATTTTTTATCTTGCCACAAAGTGTTCCACGCATTTTATCAATGATGTTATAAATCTCCTTTAATACTGTTATAAAATGAGATTGTTTTTGACTTATACTAAGGGCTTCTTGTAGGAACAATGTTTTGTCATGATGTATTGTGGAAATAAGGGGTATAATTTTCCCTTTTGGCAATGTATCAAACCAATGTAGTGTTATTTGCCAAATCCAAAAAGTCTATCAAAGCAAGGAATTCAGTAATTCCATTGATAAATTAAAACCACATATATGAAATAATCAAACAGTATGTTATGTTAATGCCCAGCAGCAGAAATTAACACAACTTAATAAGGTTTCCTAGGGTCAACTTATGCAAATGCATCTTTCTATGCAAAAACTAAAGTACATGGTATTCATAAAGTCTCTAACTAAGTTTGCTCATTAATAACTGAAAAATTAATATAGCTACGTATCAATTGTGGTTTTCTGCATTATTTGTGAATTCAAAAGTTTTATTCATTTGTGATCACTTGAACATGGACTCTAGTTAACAACCCATATAAAATGCCCAGTGGCAAGATGCACCATCTTGCTAGAAAATAAATTTTGTTGTAAGTTTTCCACTTCTGAAAGGAAAAATGTAGTAGTTTATCAAGATTGCATTAATAGTAGCCTCTTGAAAAAGGAATAACCCAATGACCTCATCACATCAATCAATCATTGTTGGACTGTCTCATTTAATTTCATAAACCACATGAGGATTCTTGGATCCCCTTATCCAAATAGTATGTTCCAAACATCTTCCTTTGTTCTGTGCAGAAAGTTTATGAGTTGACAATTGCAATGCAGAAACTGCAAACTGCTATTTCTAATAGTTTGTTTAGCTATTAACAGATTTAGGATTTAAATGCAAATACAAATTTATTTTCTCATTAGTTGCAATTAAAATTTTGTCATATGTTTATGAATAAGGATATTTTTAATGATTTAAAACATATTTTACTATCCATATTTATCCATATTTCAAGGTAAAGTATATTTTTTATATATTTGAAAAAAAAAAACATAATTATATAATTAATAATTTAAAATTTATTTTACTAGCATTATTTCGTAATGCATTCTGATTTTCCCATGAAATATGAAACAGGAAATGAATCATAACTTGTGGTTAGAGGTAGTAGAATGCATTGAATGTTTTAGACTGTGACAGTGCTTCAATTGAATCCACAAAGTCCATTTATTTATTTATTTTGTAATAAAACCGTAAAAATAATATACAGCATATATCCGAGCAAACTTCTCATACATCACAACTGTGCTGAACACTCTCCAAAAGCAACACACCCCTCTATATGAAAGCCTTAAATCCTGAGGAAAGCAATAAAGTTTCAACTGTTCAGTGAAAAGTAGCATAATAAAGTTGAACACAATATTATCCAGAGTCCAGACTGCAGTAAGCTGTGCAAATCAATGTCATTTTAAATGGCAGATAAATGTGGAATAAGATCTGTTTTTTGGTTTAGAGTAGTTCCATATTACCTCTCATGATGTTGAGCAGAGCTTTAGCAAGTACAAAGCAGTTTTAAGATACAATGGACACCATTCCACAATCATAAATGCACAATTGTCATAGAAAGATTAAGATGAATCAATTAGTAATACAAAAATATTTTGTTTTACTACCAATACAATCTGAGGTGGGTGGCTCAGGCTCTAATGTTTGGGACTCACTTTTGAGAGGTCCTGGGTGTAATTCCTGCTGGGTCAACCACCCTGACCTTTTAGATTTCCCCTGATCACTAAGGCTAAAATGGATATTTGTATTTCACAAATGTTTTACTCTCCTATTTCATATAGTTTCATTCCATTGGTTCTGTTACAGGGTCAAAAGTGCCAGGGCAACGTGGGCTGGCACAGTATTATGGTGACTTGCACTTTGGAAATGTTTCTGCTCATGTCTGGAATGTAAGGGGACCTTCAGAGGGGTTCTGACAACTCTGAGGGGACTCCACCAGCATTGGAGTGTTCTATCTGGAAATGTGTTAGGGACCCCATCTGTGTTTACAAGCTGTCTCTACTCAATACAGTATCTCCCTCATTTCCTCCCTTCCCTCCTGAGGTGCCTCCATTAGGAATTTAGGTACAAAGGGCCAGACATGAGCAAGCACCAAAAGTATCCTCCTCCAACACAGACCATCCTTCCATTCATCTATCCACATTGCTTGAGGTGGCGTGGGATGCAGCTGGATGGCATTCTGGTTCTTTTTAAATGGCATGAAAAATAATCAGGTCATCTGTTATCATTATCATTTTTTCAGCGACATTTTGCTATTTATGTTGGCATGGTAAAGGCTTTCTTTGTATTCTTAAGGCCTGTAATAAATTTTACAATGTTGAAAACGGTTTGTCCTCTTATCTCACCCCATTCCAATATAGCGGCAACAGTAACTTGTATCCAATAGACCAGTTTATTTCTATTGTTGGTGTCACGTCTGAGTTGTTAAACCATCCTGGTTCTTTTTTCATTCCACCTCATGTCCATCCATCTATCCATCCATCCAACACCAACCAAGGTTAAATTCTTGTTCTGTTGTTAAGCAATGACTCCTTAACTGGACTTTTTAATACTATGAAATTTTAATAAAATACAGATTTTTTACATTATTTTGCATCATTTAATGAAATGTTTAATTCACATGTATGTACATGTTTAACCATTTTTATTATACATAAATCCCAGCCCTGGCTATTAATAAGTGAAATATTTCAGAGACTTTATAAAATCATGTATAATTAATTGACAAATACATTGACCTGTAGAAGGAAAGAATCTAGGAAGATATTGGAAAAGAGAGCCATAAGAATTGACTCACCATTGCTTTGAATGAATGAATTTATTTCCACAAGTAATATTACAATTTAATATGTATACACAAACAATACCCACAAATTACAATATCAAACTAGATATCTTTATATATATTATTAACATTGCACTTTATTCTCAAGATCAAGATTCTGCAGCATCAATCTAAACACTGTTTCTTACCTCCTTAACTCCCAGGTTGTATAGTTGTAAGAAACCTCTTATTTTTTCTAACTTTTCCCAGAAACTCACCCATTTTCAGGATGCTTTCGACACCCTTATTTCTTAACATTATTATTATTATCACTATACCCTCCTGTAAACTATCCCAAACTTTTTCCTGCCAACCCTTTAACTTTATCACATTCCAATAAATAATGCAACACCCTAATTACTCCCCCACACATATTGCATCCTTCATTGTCACTTCCTCTATATCCTTTCATGAGTATTACTCCTGTACACATCCATGCCCAACCCATTCTATCAATTTGATCACAAATATCAATATATTTCTCTCATTCCCAATTTTGTTTTTTTTTTATATATATATATATACAACCAAAGAACTTTTACCTTCCAAGCTAGCCCAAATCTCTTGTTTTTCAACATTTTCTACTTTTGTCTCGCTATTTTCCAGAATCCATTTGCATTACTTTCACCCATTCTCCATATATTCCCCAAACCTATTTGTTCTAATACCTTCCCCACCTCCCAATACCAACTCTTCCTTTCCAAAACCACGTTTGATAAATAAGACATTCCTTTAGAATACTTGAACTATCTAATTTGAGGGTACAATACTAATACTTCATTACTGTCTCACCTTTCTTCCTTATCCTTCCTAATTCTAACAAACTAACCCCCCTCGGTGAACTTTTGGATAATCCCAATACTTTCCTGCCAAACATTCTGTGAACATATCTATCTTCCTCCACCTCTCTTCAACTCCCAAATTCCACTGCATACAACATCCTGGCTTCTACCACTGCCTCATTTACTCTCTCCAACCATCTCATAGATAATACTGGGGTCTTAATACAAATTTATTCTAACAGCTCCCATCGCCTGTTTACCTTTAACTTGCGCACATTTTGTCTGTGCCTCCCATCTTCCATTACTTCCAAATCCCACCCCCAAATAATCAAACTTCTTCACTACTTCTACTCCCTTACCCTGAATATACCAATTATCTTTCCTTAACTTTATACCTTTTTTGAATACCATTACCTTTGATTTTTTCCCCATTTATTGTAAACCCCATTCTGCACAATATTTACTAATCTCATCAATAGCCCCCTGAAGTCCTATCACTATTATTGCTCCTGTTATAAGATCATCAGCAAAAAGTAACCCTGGTATTTCCCTCTTGCCAACTACTGGACAATGTCTATTTCACCATTGCTTTAATTATTAAAAATTCTCACTTGTATTATGATGACCAAGCAGATTAATAAGCATAATATTTCTGAGCAGTATTGGCCAAAAGTTTGGGTACATTAAAACTATCATGAGAAGAAAAAATTAGACATATTTTTCATTTATTCTCATAGAATTAAAACCTAAAGTAACTGTGAAATATTACTCTTATATTTAAAGTATACATAACCTTTAAATATAAGCTTTCTGCAATATATTTGAAGATGGGACCTAAGTATTAACACGGAAGTAATTATATTTAATTTAAATCTTATACATGTAGCATTTTTCAACGCCTTATAGCAGAGAATGAACAAAATATGTGCCATATTACAGCTGGCTGATATAGGTTCAATTTTTTTGTCAGCAATTATTTTAAGGCATGTATGCAGCAAATGAAGCTGCTTGTTTTAGTAAATATACATCTGGTACAACGTCAAGATATTATTCATTTTGTACTCTTAGTTATTATAGCTGCTTGCATAGATTTAATTTTTCAATGTATCAGTTAATTTATGTGATTTACAGCCATAATTTACTTTGTTATGCTGCATAGTGTTTTGTTTATTATATAGGTTTAGTAAATATGCACCCAGATATTTTGAAGTATAAGTTCTTATATAGATTTTTGTAAGGAAGCAGATATAATCACCTGCACATAATACGCTGTTCTTCGTAACACCAACTGAAATAAATGCATTATTAACTGCCTACACACAACTTTTCTCTTTATTTCTACCAAATTGTATTGCAAGAAATATTTATATATTGCATTTTAATAACTTGTTTAATTATTCAAACTTAGTTATTGAACAGTAGATGAAAGTATATATTGAACTCATCAGTATTTAAATAATTAGTTTATGTAATTAAGCCACTGCCATTTATTAGGAAAGGGACCTAAAAGCTTGTTAAAAGTGTGATTTTTGTTTTGATGCATTTCAGTACAAACATTGATCTCATTAAATATCAAATAGTGCTTAGCGTCTATGTGAAGCTCTGTTGGTGCAATGCATATTAATTTATCAGGTTATTCTAAAGCCAATACCCAGTTTCTAAAAGACGTAACTTTAACAAATTTCTTTCTTAAAGAACTGGGATTTTACTATAACAAGAATAAACAAGAAAATTGTAAGAAAATAAACAAGAAAAGGTTTAATATGACTAATTAAATTTTTTAAAAATTGTAAATCTTTAAAAAAATTTTAGTGAAGGTTCTTCAAGCATAAAGAGTGTTAAGATGACAGATTCAGTTGAATATGACCTTTGTGTTGTTCAATAGGAAATAGTCATTCTTCTATGCTTAAATGGCATTAGTAAATGCATTCTTACATGTTTTCAATTACATTCAATATTAATTGTTTCAGTTCCTCACAAGTAGTAGGTCAACTAGAAATATCCTTTCTTTCAGCTAATTCCATAATCGGTTGTCAACCAGATTCATATCTGGTGACCTAAGCGAATTGTTCAAAAAATGGATTAATTACATGGTCAACAAATGTGTTGCTTAATAGTGTTTTATAATATTGTGTACATGAGGAAGCATCATTTTCTGTAAAAACAGGTTTTTTAATAACACAATTCTGTTATGCTGGTATTATAAAGTCTTAAAACATATCACGTTGTTTAGTTACTATTTTTCATTTCTTCATAGAAATACAAGCCCTATTATAAAATTTGACATAAAACCATGCCAGATCTTGCTGAACAAATGTGTTTGGATTATTTCCCACCAATATTCTGCATTTGTGAGTGTTAACACCTCAATTTAATGTGAAATATTCTATCTGTCTAAAAAAGTTTGTCTATATTATTCTAAATTTCTGCCAACATTTGCAAAGTGAATGCGATGCAAATCTGCTTATGTTCCTCGAGTTCAAAACACATGTTCATTTTATGGGGATAGCTGCCTTTCAACAGTTCCCCACACTGTTGAATAACTCATCTTCAAACACTCTGCAACTTTATTAGCATTACAAACAGTGCAGAATTTTCATAAACTTCTTGAATTTTTGTAAAATTTGAGCTGCATTCATCTTGTTTCCTACTAATTTTCCTCTACTGGGTCACATTTTATTAGTAACTGTACCAGTTTCCCAGTTTTATTCATCGACTTACAAAATTATTTTACATAATAGGATTCATTTCCAAATCTGTATTAACATTTGAAATCTTGTAATAGCTCTGATAGAGGCTAATATGAACTTGTAAAGACAAAACTATTCTAAAATTATTTGAAAATAGCTGTCTGTATTCTAAACTACAATTGTTTATATAAACATTACTCTGTTACCGTAGCAATGAAAATTAAACAAATAAATATGGAAAGAAAATCCCAATCCCTCTAAAGCATAATGATATCAATATGAAACTGGAAACTTACTTTAAAATAACCCTATGCATAAGTCTGCTAGTCCAGCTTGAAAGAATTATGTTCATTTTTATAGCTATCAGCTTTAATAAACATTTCAGTATTTTTAGTTGTAAACCACAGGATTTCTGTACACACATCCCAAGTGTTGTGTATGTCAATTTTGCATTCCATATGTTGGGCTGATAACAAGTTTGTCTCCAGATTATGAAGTATAAAAGAGTATATAGGAACATTAGGTTCACTGCTACGTAGTCTTTTTTCACACTTTTTCTAAGACAGTGTGAAGTTTGTTTAAAGTTGTATATAGGCTACTAACACTCCAAAATCTTCTCACTTCCTCAAATATGTATACTACTTTTTTTTAAATTAAGTTTATAAATATAATATTGACCAACATTTTGCGAGAAATCCTTTAACCAAGTAACTTTTTTTTCTCCTTCCAGTCAAAATAGTGTTTAGGATAAGATATAGTGCCATTTAGTTGTAAATAGCATTAAACTTTTTTATGGATTGGATCTGTTTATCCTCCATTTCATATTGTAATTTTTGCTTAAGCTACTTAACATTTAATAAGTGCAGTGTTTTGGTGAATGAAGATATCATATACACACAATATCATTATAAGTCAATATTCATTGTGATATCTGCAACCTCGTTACATATAAAGATTGGTGAAGAAATAATATTGTGTATTATTGCCTGCACCCATATCATTCTCCTCCTTTTTTCCTCTAGATTTTTTTTTTTTTTTTTTTTTTTTTTTTTTAGCAGCAATAAAAGTGATGCATCCTGGGTCAGTCACAATCACATGCCGAACTATCCAACAGCTGGTCTGGTTGTTGAACCCTGTGTTGCAGGGATGTTTCTGCAGCCAGCATAACTTAGCTGTATAGAAGTGTAGTTAGTTTAATTAAAATCAATCGAGCTTATAAAAATAACAAACCAAAGTGACAAGCCAATATAAATCTGAAAATGATTTCCCCATGTCACTCACTCTACATTATCTCATGTTCATATTATGGAATGTAACAGGAAGCTACTGTAATATCTCTGTTCAGAAAAGCTGTAAACACAGCATGATGCTTAGTGTGCAGTGAAGGATCTGTTCTCCGGCAGAACACTATGAATGAATGAAAAGAGGTACAGGTAGAGAGCATTAATGGTGTGAGTAATAGAAGCTTTTAATTTAGAGTAAGCAGTGGTAACTGTTAAGCTTTATGTGATCTATAAACTTTAGAAATGTGCCATCATTTATTGCCTTAAAAGGAGGAAATATTACTAAAAGGTAAGAATATGACCTAAAAGTATCACAAAAGTATATAAAATAAGTTTTTATTAAGATATTTGCAATGTTTTTATTTTCTTTCATTTCTTCCATTTTCAGAACAGTTTATAAATTGCAAGATGTTATTCACTGTGTAAAGTTATAAAAATAAAGTTAAGTGAATGTATTTAATGTAGTGCTGTGCATTCACTTATTATTATTATTATTATTATTATTATTATTATTATTATTATTATTATTATTAGGTTTACTTATGGATACTCTTGAATATCTTTGGTCATTAGTATTCCATTCAATTTAGAACATGAAACAACCAATAAATTTTGCTCAGAAGCCTCTTCTTTTATGTTTGAGATTCTTTTACATGCTGTAAATTTATGACATGGGACCAACAGCTTTACTTCTCTTTTCAAGGAAGCCATAGTTTGGATTTTTATGCCCCAAAAATCCATTGACCCACTGAACCTGAGACCTAGGGTCTACAAGGCAAGCATGGTTGCCACTAGACTTCCAGGACTGACTTTATTTTAAATTCATACCTTTAATCTTTGTCAAGCTGCACTGGATATGCATTTTCAATTTCTCAGATTTGAAGGACCTATAATTGTCAGTCAGTAGAGCTCTATGCTTGGAGAAACTCCTCCTTTCTACATCACACATTGTAACAAGTATACTTCTCCAGAAGCTTTCAAATTTTAGGGGTCTGTACCTTATTTGATGGAATGGTCAATGAAACTATATTTCATATAGACCTTTTGAAAACTGAGTTCCACTGGTTGCATTGCTCAACACAAAACTGATGTGTGATTTCTCAAACAACAATCGCTGTCTGCTTTCTGTGGCAACTTATCTATTTACAAAAGTTTTGTGTTATGTGATGTTGCAATGCAGTGCATGTGAAATCACTCCTCCACTAACCATGTACTTTACATAATCTACAAAATAAAATTTCACCATCATTGCTAAAATGTTTTTTTCTATGAGCTCTTTGACAAAATTAATAATCTCACACTGTCAAAGCACTTAACTCTAGGCATAATGAACTGGACCTAAATCACATTACAGTAGACCAAAGCATACCTACCAGAGGAGAGGACAGAAAATTTAGTTGAAATCCTTTTAATTTTTTATTTCCATTTTCCATAAAAAGAAATAACTTTCACTATTTGGAGAGGAGTAGAAAGAAAGAGAGAGAGAGAGAGTGTTGTTTTCTACTTAAATTACGAGCCATACAAGTTAGAGTAGAAGATACCAAAAGACAGAAAGATACAGGCAGAGGACACTAAAATATTTGGTAGTAAACTTTCTCAACCCTTCTAAAAGGAAAATGGAGAGGAAGAGAAGAGAAGATTAGGTACTTGGAATTTCTTTCTTGTTTCCACAACTACATCTCTCAATGGCCCAAGGCTGTACTCAACAAGTACAGAACTTTTTCATTCACATTCTTTTGTCTGACAGCATACCCTTATCACACCATTATTTCAGCTTTGATATAAATCACGAGGAAAATATTTTTTTATATTATCATATCATAATGTAAGAATTGCCTACTTAATTGTAGAGCTGAAAGTAGCAGTCTAGCTGCACTGGAGTAATACAATTGAAGATGAGTGCTGCAAAGTAACTCAACACCGCTACTTTGCACCTATTTTATAAATTACAACTGAAAGTAGTGGTCATGCTATATCACTCAATTTAATAGAATCAATTTAAGAAATTATTCAAGCAATGCACATTACTTGCTGTTAATATGAATAGTTATACTTCATAAGGTACACTGAGTTAAGGAATTACTAGCACTTTACTGATTGTCCTGACTTTTATTTTTGCACCAAACTGTGAATAAAACACATTCTTGTTCGTAACATTTTTTAGATTTCTCAGGCAGCAAATTCATTCCTTATGCTAATTGCTGCTTCATTCACCTCGGAATTAAGTTCCTTCAAAGCTTCATCACTTTCATCAAATTCCATTATAATTTTCAGTTATCCCTCATATCATTAAGCAACTAAATGTTTCAATAAAATCAACAATAACTAACAATACACTAATGCATAACTATACAAACATATGAATAAATAATAATTGATGCAATATTTCTAGTTTCCATCATTTTTAACTCTCCAAATTAAAATAAATTATTATAAATTAAAAATAAGTTACATCATGATAAAGTATTATAAAAAATAGTATGTAACATACTTGTTAAAAGGCTCATTGCAATCTTCTCACAAAATGCAACCCTCATTAAACCTTGGGTTGCAACTAGTCACACTCGGATGTGCCATACGTGTCTTTCAGCACTAATATTACAATTAACTATAGGAAAAGGGCAAAAGCATAATTGATGCTTGTGGCAAAACACAGTGATAATGATAAAAATTTATTAGTTGGTGATATGTGGAAAAATAACTGAAACTATGCTTTTATATCCTATTTTGGTCAAAATATGATCTAAAGCTACAGTATTGTCAAATATGTATTATATAGCCAATAAAAACAATAAGATATGGGCTATGCATTATGTGGTGGATTCAAACAATAGGCTGATGTATAATAATCATTCAAAGGATTAAAAAATGTTTGAACAAGGTATAATGCCCATTATGTGGGGGTAAAGAAAATGTAGAGCACATAATATTTGAATGAAATGAAACAAAGAACTGGAGAAATAAATTTATTGAAAAGAAATGGGGAAATATTGACAAAAAGAGTTACTATAAAGGGGATGTTAAAAAGGACTATAAGAAATTGGGGCAATTATTACATAACATGAAAAGTAAATGGATATGGGCAATGAAAAAGAAATGCACAAAATAGAGCATAAGGGGTGAAGCCATTTCTTGAACATTATCTGAGCTATATCCTATGTAGGATATATTACCACTCCATTGTCTACAGCTTCGTAAGTACATTTTTTACTTAATTATCTGAGCTGTCTGATAATAATAACTTTTGTATTCTCTATGAAGGGAAAGGATAGGATAATAAATGTAAAACTGTTTATTTATAATATAACAAATTATTTATGCGTAAATCACTCAAATTTCACTATTTTTGTTCCACTTACTGGGACATGTTTCAAAGGCTGTTGCCTTCATCAGTACGGTTCCACTGTCAGCTTCCCAGCATGGTATTAAGATGTCGCTCTGTGAATTTTATGAACTTTGTGATGAGGTAACTGTTGTTTGAAAGATCAAAATTAACTAAATTTTCTTTGTTTTCGTTAATGAATATATTTTCCCACACTAATAATTCTGCAGGTTTTTGAAGAACATTTAACAGTTCAGGTTCATTTTGGAATTCATGTTTTTTTTTTTTGCCAGAATTGTATGCAACTGCTGATTTTTCTGTGCATTTATATTTTTGTCTGCCTTAAACCATAGCGTAATGTTCCTTTTTGTTTTACCTAAGTATTTCATATTTCAGTGTGCAACTGATTTCATAACTACCTGATTGTTTTCTGGCAGAATTTTGTCTTTTGTGTTGTTTTTAGGAGGTTTTTTAAACTGCATTTATTTACTGGAGCCAAAATTATGTTGGAATCTTTAAAAATCTTTTGAAATTTTTATATGCCCATGGATGGAATGTAAGTTTCTTATATTATGATCTCCTTTGTTGCCTTTTAGTGTGGTGATGTCTTTTATTTGTTTTTGTTTTTTGAATTTTTCTATTTTTTTCTTGACCTGATCTGTTGTGTAGTCATTTTTCTGTGCTATATCTATGATTTTTTGATACTCAGATTCATTTTCTGTCATGCTTATTGGTCGGTTTGTTAATCGGAATGTGAGTGGAACCATGCTGATGATGAAGGCTACAGCCTTTGAAACATGTCCAAGTAAGTGGAACAAAATTAGTGAAATTTGAATGATTTCCTCAATAATAATTTGTTATATTATACTTCATTTCATTGTGAAAATACCTGCTATTCAAAACTATTTATATATGTTTATGATCTAGTTTTTCTTTTAACCTTAAAGTTGCCTATTATATTAATGCCCTAGTTTTTTGGAATTAAGTTCATCAGATCTGACACTAACTCATCTCCAACCAATGATCCAACTTTCATGTAACAGCTGAGAACATAAACAAAGGTGCATGAAACACTTTGATTAAACCTTAAGTAATTGATGCTAAGAAAAGTGTTTTTTTCAAATAGTTTGACTTAGATTATTAATGCAATTAATAGAGACTGACATGTATGCTCGTTATAGTTGATTTGATTTGGATTTTGATAAAACAGAAATGTCATCAATTTATCACAAGTCAATCAAGTTTGCATTGATGGAATGTGGAAAACTGATTTAGAGATTGCAGAAATTGTAAACAGAATGCAAATTTACCACTAAATACATAACCAACTGTGTTGTATTATAATGCAAGCCTCCATTACTCATGCCATTAATGTCCTCCAGCTATACAAGATCCCCATTCATACCACTGGAAACAGGATGTATAAATTAATAGATATATAGTAGTTGCATTAATTTTGGACACTTTACGTACAAAGATTGTGTTGTGCTAAATCAACAGATGACATTTTTATTTTGTCTATGACATTTCTATACCATATTTAAGAAAGGTGAAACATGCTACATTCTGTATAGATATTAGAAATAAAGTTAATTAATATTATTCAGTAAGAATTTAAAATGATTGAGTTGAATTTGTAACACTTACAATACTAATGTTTAAAAAAGGAAAACTAAGTTTCTGGAGCTAATCGCTCCCATCATCAGTTCCAGATTGATTGCTGGCCTTGTTCTTCCTGGTGGTGGTTGGATGAACTTCTGTATTAAGATGTCACTTGGCGGGATTTCAAAGTTGAAAACGTGATTTTTGTTCTTCCAGATATAAATGTTTTCTCAGACTGTAAGTTCTGTTTTTCCTGTAATATTTTTAAGTATCCTAAACTTAGATATTCTTTTTTTTTTTTTTACACTAAACTCCACTTACATAAAATAAGATGAGTTTCGGGAGAATTTCTCCCATCTTCGGTTGCTCACCGAACCGCCGTTATATGCCAAATGTTAAAAGATTTTCTTTCTTAATTAAAATAAATATATCTTAAAATAATTTAGAAAGAAAATCACTTAACATTTGGCATATATAGAAAACCTACTCACACTATCACACTAATAGCTACATTAAATATAATAGTTATAACCTAGTTCCCCACAAACATGCAGTACTAAATAATCTTACGCACAGGTTGGTAAATGTCCCCATGAACAAAGAAGAGTATGATCAAGAATTGAGCAATTTAATAAATATAGCTAAAGAAAATGTTTTCAAACAAGAAGTTTTTTTTTTTTTTGAGTAGTGTTTAACGCCCGTTTTCACTACTGAGGCACCACAGGCGGTCAAACAAGAAGTGGTGTATAAGAAAGTAAACAGAGCAAAGAACAAAAAGAGAATCAAAGACATCAGTACACTTATTCCTAACAAGGAAGAAAATAGAATGTAAAAAAATCACTTACCACCCATCAGCCTTCTATAAATTCGAAAAGATTTTCAAAAAGCACAACATTATTTTAGGTCCAAAAGACAGTTATTCCATAAAAAATATACTAAATTTTAAACTAAAAGAGGATATTCCACAAGAGAACAAATCAGGAATATATCAGATGAATTGTAACGATTGTGAAAAAAATTATATTGGAAAGAATAAAAGAAACATAAAAACACGAGCAAAGGAACACATCAGGAACATAAATCAAAGAAAGGAGGAAAAATGAGCGGTAGCTTGGCATTCTTGGAAGGAACAACATAGTATTAACAGGAATCCCAAACTACTTAAAAATATTACAGGAAAAACAGAACTTACAGTCTGGGAAAACATTTATATCTGGAAGGACAAAAATCACGTTTTCAACTTTGAAATTCCACCATGTGACATCTTAATACAGAAGTTCATTCAACCATCACCAGAGGCACACTAAACCACCAGGAAGAACAAGGCAGGCAATCAATCTGGAACTGATGATGGGAGCGATTAGCTCCAGAAACTTAAGTTTTCCTTTTTTAAATATTAGTGATGTGTTACAAATTTAACTAATCATTCAGTAACCTCAGTAATTCCATCTTAGTGCAGCCAGCAGCAACATAATTGTTTTGTAATCATCGTATTTTCAACCAATAGAGCTCTTGTGTTCAATTGTATTGTCTAAGTACCTAAGTCAAGTGTGATGAACATTGTTGTGTCCTCCCACCATGCAATTCCTATTCTCTGCTATGAAGAACCAACTTCAAGGCACCGATTTTCTAGCTCAGAAGAAGCGGTTGGTTACAGTATATGAGGAATTATCTGCAGTACCAGAAATAGCAGTTGGCAACTAGCTTTTGTGAAGTGAACATCTTTTAGAGTGAGTTGAAAAGTGATCCTATAATTTGAAATAATGACTCCTAAGACAAAACTTGCTGATTGGTCACCAAGTGAAAGAATTGTTTTTAAATGGTGTTTAATGCCCAATTTTACAGCTGAGGCACTACAGGCGGTAAGTGAAAAGAGTAAGACAGTAACACTTCGTGAAGTAGGCTATTCCTATAAAGAAATAATAAAAAGGTTGGATGGTGGCACTACAAAATCAGGCTTTAGAAAAGTTTGCAAGTGGTACAAAGTAACTGGGAGCACAAGAACATCTTCAATAAATGGCAGAAAACCAAAACCATCTGCTCAAGCATGCCACAGAACCTGCTACCTTTCTCTACAAGATCACTGATATATGGAAAAAGATATAAATGCCATCTTGAGGACTTCTGGGCTATAAATCATCGACTGAACAATCAGACAAAAACTTTGAGAAAATGGTCTATGAGTGAGGATGCTAAGAAAGAAACCTCATCTGAACCAAAAACATGTGGAGTGGGCTTTAGCACACAGGGATTGGATGCAAGAAGACTAGGGTAAAGTCATTTGGAGCGATGAAATGAAGATCAACTTCTTTGGAAGTGAAGGCATCACATTTGTGCATCATCAAATAGGTGAGGGCAAGTTACCTGAGTGCACCACTGCCACTATACAGCTTCCTGCCAGCATCATGGTATGGGGAAACATGGCAAGGCATGATATCGGGGCTTAGCAGTGTTAGAGGGCAACATTAATGCCACAAAATACTAAAAAGAGGTCTTAGACCTAAAACTGCTTCTTACTATACGTGATTTGTTTGGAGGTGATAGTTCGCGGTGCTTCTTTCAGTAGAATGACACAAAGTGCCACACTGCCACATCAATCAGAAATGGTTCAGAGATCATCATGTTACTGCCATCCCTTGGCCAGGGAACTGTCCTGACGTCAACCCAATTGAAAACTTGTGTTCAAGATGGAAAGTTTTGGTGTCACATCAGAATTCTAGTAACAAGAGAGAGATTTTAGAGGCCATTATCCAATGGTGGTTTAGAGTGAGAACACCATAAAATCTCCAGTGTTTGTTGTACTGAATGTCATGAAGAAAGGAGGCAGTAATCAAATCAAAAGTATATCTAACAAAATATTAACGTAAAATACTTTAAAATAATTCATATGAGTGTGTCCAAAATGTACTATTTACAGCTGTTATTTTGATAAGTGGTAATTGTAATTTAGTTTACTTATTTTTGAAACATTGAACATTAAGACATGTTTGACTAGCTTTCCTGAAAATTTGACTTCAATAAAAGCATAAATTTCAATTAAAATAAAAACCGTAAGGTAATGTTAAACAACATTCTCTAAAGTGCCCAGAATTAATGCCACTACTATAGCAGTAGATAAGCAAACAATTTTCATTCTTGCAACTGCAACAAAATGTTGTTTTCTTGTATAATGAAACTCCAACCAGCAAAAATGTTTGGAAAGGCTAAATGGAACTTTTCTTGAGTCTGCTTCATCACATAAAGCAGTGAGGAGTTTTGATGAACAATACTGAAAGACAAGAGCTATTAAAAAGTCATCTAGCAATAAATCAAAAATAAGAGAATTGCTTGTGTGGAACCCATGGGAGTAACTATTTAATTTTTGGAATTCTACAGAGTAACCCATTTTGAGTATTTTTCCCTGTAAAAAAAAAATAAATAATAATAATAATAATAATAATAATATATGAGACTTATAAAATATATGGAATTTTTTCCAACTTCAGCCTTTCTGTATTCATTCCCAATTAGAGAAAGAAAATATGTTGAAGAACATAAAATACAAACAAATGGAGAAATCAGCAGCAGCATCTCATTTCTGGACAGAATAGTGATAAAGGAAAACTATTAAAATCAGTGCAGGGACCTACAGAATTAGCAATATGGGAGAAAATCTACATTTACAAATACAAAGACAGATTAATGAACATCGACATTTCTGGGGTGAAAATATAAACTTTAAATTCATCATACCTCCACCAGAGCAGAATACATATCCCCATAGCATAATAAATTATCCAATAGTCGACAGGTAGTTGAAGATGCGAACAAGGTTAGTGAAACATATACTACTTATAAACACGTAGAGCCAATAAGAGTGTGTAGTTTGACTCAATCATACGTTGATCTTAATCATATGATTAGCTACACTGTACAAGTCAATTAGCATTTCTAGTTAATGTTGAAATTTGTTTCCTAGCTGAAAAATATGAAAAATAGAACTTTATGCTTCAATAGCTATTTTTCATACTACATATTTACCAACGTACACGTTGGTCCTGGTGATGTAGTTGTAACCATACTTGCCTTCTAAACCCAAGGTCACAGGTTCAAACCCGGCCAGGATCAATGGATTTTTTTGGGTGTAAAAATCCTAAGTATGGCTTCCTTCAGAAGGGAAGTAAAGTTGTGGGTCCCATGTCGTACATTTACGGCACGAAAAAGGAACCTCAAGCCTGAAAGAAGAGGCCTCTTAGCAAAATTTATTGGCCATTTCATGCCCGTAATTGAATGGGAG
The DNA here is from genome assembly GCA_030762175.1 of Metallyticus violacea. Classification (NCBI taxonomy): domain Eukaryota; kingdom Metazoa; phylum Arthropoda; class Insecta; order Mantodea; family Metallyticidae; genus Metallyticus; species Metallyticus violacea. The sequence goes on along the minus strand of CM060845.1, from coordinate 11,103,655 downwards.
GCTGATGACCTGAGATGTTAAAGAGCGTCCTTAAATAAAACAAATAAAAAAAACAATGTACACTAATATAAAATATTTCATGTGATTTACCATTTTTGCACTCTTTTTCATATCCTTGTTTTCATTTAATGGGAATTAATTTCCCCATATCATTTGAAGATTTATCCAAAACTTAAAGAATTGTACAAGAATTTGTCTTCCTTCTGAAGATTTATCAAAGATTTCTCTAGGAATCTTGCAAGAATTTGTCTCCATGATTCTCCTTTATTCAAGTGGTGTATTCCTAGCTTTAGTTGTTTATTGAATTGCTGAATGGTAGACCATGTTACACACACATTTACACATTTTTCTTACAATTGAGCTTGACATGATTTTTCTCCCAAGTCTCACACTATCCACTTCGTAGTCTTTGATAAGATTTAAAGTCCTAAAAAATGTACTAATTTGGTAGGGCTTATAATGAATCTACCTAAATCTTTAACACATATAACCTTATTTAATCAAAATAATGTAAATTTGACAATGTATTACAAACTATTAGGAAAGTGCTATTGCCTTACTCATATAAAATATCGACTTGCCAAAGTTATCTTAAATGTCTCACTCATAAGGCAATGCATAATTTTGTTAGCAGTGGAATAAATAATATTCCCTCTCAGAATACATGTTCAATATTATTAATTCTACATCATCCTGAATAGCAATATTTTTGCAAAAACTGCATTTATAAAAATCTTACTTTTATTTTTTGCTTGGTTTTCTGTTTTGCAGAAGGCTGAAATTGTACTACCAAGCCACTAACAGTCATACTACTCATATCCATTATTTTAACAATTATCTCATGAACAGGGATACTACCATTCTGGCAGAAATGTGGTAGAAAGTATAATATGCAAACGTTTATAACAATAAACTTTAGAACCAAATATACTCTGAAGATTTAAATAGAAAGGATATGTAAATGACTAGTTTTCCACCCCTCTATATTTTTAATCAATTCAAATATAGGTACATAAGATTTATGTAGTAAATCTTTAGCTACAGGTGACCAAGGTCGTTAGGCACAGACTCATCAGTGGAAGGTCTGGGGTTTGGTTCCAGCCAGGGCTGTCCTCCCTGACAGTTTTTTTTTTCCCTTCCCCCTCATAAATGGCAAATGGCAGGGAAGTGCCCTAAACTTAGACCTGGAACACTTCCTTCCTTTAAAAAAATATTCCTTTCCCAATGTATCATTTCATTCATCAGTGTCCATTTCCTATGGTGCCTCAGTAGTAAAAATGGGCATTAAATGCTATTAAAAAAATATAATAAATCTTTATGAATGACAAGTTGGATTACTGAAGTTTCTCTTATTTTTAGAGCAATTATAATTTTAAATAAATGTTATAAAATAATATTCAAGAATACTCAACAGTGATTTAAAATGCTCTTTGGTAATTTTACTAGAAGGATATAATATATGTTGAAAAGAACAATCTGCAAAAGTACAATTTTCAAACATTTAGGAAATAGAAATGGAAGGAAATCTAGGTGTTAGACAAGGTTCTATCATATATCCTAGTTTATTTAATATGTTTAATGTGCACATATATGCACACACATGTGCTTATTTGAAAAAAAATTAGCATATATATATATATTCAAATTTATTGCAGAAAGAGAGTTTTCATAATAGTGCCATATATAAATTAGGTAGGTTTCCTTATGGAGATCGGGGAAAGGAGGGTGATGTAATTTTTACATATTCGAACAATTAAGCAACTTTTGTGTAAGATATTTTTCTCTATAATTAAATATCTACTATACTAAATGTATGCTTTTGACAATGAGAGCCGTAAGTTGTCACAAATTTTGATTCATTAGTTTAAACGTTGGTCCAACAGATTAGTGCTCATATCATTGTCAGTTGATGCTGCTGAGTAAGAAGTTCAAATAAACCCCACGGCCTACGTGAGCGGACGTGCATGCTTCAGTGATTCAAGGTTATTATGATCTCGTGATGTTTAATCTGTCCGTGGCTCGTGACGAGAATACCCCTTATCATTCTCACTTTCATAACTGTTAATAGACCTGCTACGAAGCAGTTAACTGAGGAAGGCGTGTGTTATAAACAGATATCGATTATCGTGTAATAGAAATGAATAGAGTCGTAATTTTCGGAGCGACGGGAAACATTGGACTGCATGCCATCGAAGCTGCGGTAAAGCAGGGAAAGAATGTGAGGGTTTTTGTGCGAGACCCAAATAAGATACCGGAACATTTGCAAAGTAAAGTAGAAGTGATTCAAGGTGATGTGACAAATGAACCAGAAGTTCACAAGGCCATCGAAGGTGAGGATGGTGTTCTTGTTGCTTTAGGAACACGCAATGATGTTAGCCCTACGACAGTGCTGTCGGAAGGAATGAAGAACATTATATCCGGCATGAAGAAAGCAGGAGTAGAACACGTTTCCGTATGCCTGTCAGCATTTCTTTTGTATGAACCCGAAAAGGTGCCAGCTATAATGAAAGACTTGAACGCAGATCATCAACGAATGTTCGATTATCTTAAGAATAGCGAATTAAAATGGGTTGCGGTGCTTCCGCCACGTTTCACGGATAACCCAAGTGCAAAATACACTGTTACCCACAACTCCTCTCCAGGTCGCACAATTGCGAAGTGTGATCTTGCAGCATTCATGCTGGAAAGTCTGTCAAACCCTGAACACTACAACCAAGCTTGTGGTATAGCAAATGTGTGAGGAACTGAGGACGGTTGTATATCCTATACAACATTCGGGAGTTTAAGAGTGTTAATAATGTGGTGTCATTAACCACCAAGACTGGGAAAGGACATTAATTATATATGTTTCAAGTTGGAATGCATATTTTATATGTTCGTAATCATAGTTAACCTAAAAATCTGCTACAGAGGTTAGGATATTTTTGTATGGATGAGAATAATGAAATGTGCTTTATCAGACAATGAACAAAATAAAGATTCCTGTTTTTGCAATAAGTAATGCTTAATTCAGATTGGGATAGCATATGTATCATTGAATTATAATTTGTGAAATTCCTCATGCCATATCCTTTATCCATAGGTTTAGAAATGTCCAATTTCTAATGCATAATTTTGCCTTATAAAACTTAAGAATACATTACAGAGAAGCAGGATTCCTTCATTGAATGCATAATCTTTTTGAGGTCTAGAGACATGGCAATAGAACATTTTCTTAGAGGTACTCAACTTACATGGATTGCCATTGTCATAGAAAACATATATTTCCATTTATTGTAAAATAAAAATAATGGTGGTGCATGATATAAGAAATTTGTGCATTTAAAATTTAACGTATTTACTTGTAAAATGACTCATTTAAACAAAATAAATCAATACTGTCACTAAAACAGAAAAATAGCTTTTGTAGGGTAAAATTGACAATGGTTAAAATGAGTCATCAACAATACAGTTTAGTGTTATTTCCAGCAGAATGTCAGATTTCACTCATATTTTTTTCATGATTATTTTGTGTGTACTAAAATGTTGTCTTTCATTACTTTATGATATGTTGATATAAGGCATACAATTTAGTAATGTTTTAAAGTATTCACAGCAATTAAATATTGCATGTTTAATTGTGAAACTGCTGAATCTTGCTGCCTCATCTTGAAAACCATGATTTTCAATAAACTTACCAGTCAGCAATAGCTGCTCTTTCTTTCTCTAATCAAAAAATCATAATTTTGCAATAGGACCTAAAATACTAAAATCTTAAGAATTTGCAGAAATTAACTACATGGTAGAAAACATTAATTCATACTGAAGAATAAGAACTGCATTATGAACTTTAAAATTCTGCTGTTAGAAACCTGACATTATGCATATTATACATCAACATGTTCACTACTGGAATAGTTGGTCATCAGCTGAAAACTGCCATGGATGGCCGAGGTCGTTAAGGCATGGACTCGTGAGGGGGAGGTCTGGGGTTTGATTCCTGCTAGGACCAGCCTTGCTGACAGAGGATTTTTCCAGGTTTTCCTCAGTCCTCAAAAATGGCAAATGCCAGGGAGGTACCCTAAACTTAGACCTGGAATGTCTCCTTCCTTTAAAAAAAATCCTTTTCCAATTTATCATTTCATCTCATGCATAATCAGTGTCTACCTTCTGTGGTGCCTTAGTAGTAAAAAAGGCATTAAACACTTAAAAAAAATCAGCTGAAAATGAGAACGAAGGCCCTCAAAACATGTTGTGCTAAAAATTGTGTTACAAATTTTCAATTTTTTAAATCTTAAAATTTGATCATAATTTTTAAAAATATTTTTCTTCTATTATTTTGGCTACTTTATTTTTATTTTGACAGAAACTAAAAATGTCTTTTTTGCTTCTGGAAAATCAAAATTTATTAGCTGTTATTCAAACTTTATAATGTAAATTTTTTCCCCAAGTTTAATTCCTTTTGTTTTAAAATAACTTGACTTTCTTTTTACAATTTCATGACAGTTGCTGATTTTTCTGTTTATTCTTTGAATATGTAACTCTAATAGCCATGTAAGAAAACGGCAACATGGATTATATATTTGATTCAACTGTTCGTTTTGAAAAGTACTCTGGTCAACTGGAAGAGGTACATGAAGAAAAGGAGGACATATACACACTACTGTGGAATTTCTTTAATATAAAATTAAATATAGCTGGAATTGTTTGAATCATCTGATTCCAAGTATCACCTAAGAGAAAGTTCTTGTTTTCATAATGTACTAGTAATATCAAGTAACATTTTTCAAATCTCCATATTCTTTTCACTTCTTCATTATGCTATAATTTTAATAATTTATAATGCTAATTAAATAAGTCATAAATGTTGAAAGTTTGTTAAGAAATAGTTTTAAACAATAGATAGGAATTTAATGGAAATTTTACTTGCTTCATGTCTACTCACTGACCATACCCAGCAGAGAGCCATACATTTTTAACTGTGCTTAGCAGCAAGCAGGGTCAGGAAAATATTTACCCTTTGAAGCGCTTCCACATAACCATTAATATTTATTGTACCAGGTGCATTGAAATGATCTGGTTTACTTCTATCCTTCGGTAGTAATGATATTTTCAGTATAGGCCATTCAAATCTTAAACTTTCATTTCCTGCACACACTATGCTTTTTGAAAAGGGAATCTCCAACAAACTAGTTATAATATTCACTGCTAGATTCACTAGAACTAGAATTTAATTTGCCCATTTTCACTTGGTAAAAATAGTATAGATACATGATAAACTTAACACAAACGTTATATTAAAATTACCACTAAATTCACTGTTTATAAAGTGTTATCTGAATCTGAAACAGAGCACTTTATTGGTTTCGTAGGCCTCACAAACCAACCTGACAAGCTGGGAATAGATTGCTCATAACTATGGAAATCATAACATCAGTATGAGACAAATTCTTGGTGGCCTTAATTAGCTACAAAGACTAATTTGGAACATGTTTTTGGAGGAGGGAAGATTATTCAAAAGAATTGCAAAAATGCAACAGCAACAGTAGTTACATGGTGAATGAATGCTTGAGATTAGTAAACAAAACTTTTAATGTACAAAAAATAAAGGAAGGAGAATGAAAGGACTGTAGGCCCAGCCTAACCTACCTTTGTAAAAGCCATCCCTGGTTAACAGTACTATTAAACTTGGTAGTCCTCCTGAAAGGGCCTCTCAGACACCCCTCCCCCAGTGGTCCTTGGACCACAGTTTGAGAACTAACTCATTCTATTACTTTTCACATAAAATTTTTATATACTTCTCTGTATGTTTTCTAGAAAATTATTTGTAAAAGAAAGTGCTAATTGCAAGTAAATGTGGGTGGAAAAATAAGCATGAAAGAATCTGTTCTCAATAAGAGTTAGCCTTGTTGTTTGGAGTTTACCAGCAAATAAAAATCTCTCTATTTCAAATTATTCCCATTATCTTCAGAATTTACTGCTAGTCCTAAGAATATTTAGAAATGTGAATAACACATCATAATTACTGAAAATATTCTACATGACTACTAACTACTATCCATATATCAACAATTACCAATGATTCTCAAATTACATTTTTTTTATTTTTTTTTTTTTATTTTCACATTAGTTTTGGCACCTTCTACTAAGCCATACATACAGTACATACATACACATTTATCATATCTGTGCTTTGAAGCATATATATCGTTCTGAAATATGTCCTGTAATCTAACTAGGCACATCGATGGTTCATTTACTATAAGAGCAATGAATGTGATTCATCATGAACACGTCACACATAGCTAAATATATAGGCATTTCATTTATCACAATTAAAGTGATATGTAACATTTTCAAAAACTGTATAGCAGCTTTCACTATGTATTATTCTTTATTCACATTTTATCTATGGAACTACATAGTTTAAATTACTTCCAGGTGTTGCAAAATATCCACTAGAAATCTTCATAAGAAGAAGATTAAAAACAAAATCATAAAAACTTATAAGCTGGTTTAACATTAAAAATATAACACAGTGAGTAGTGTAATGCAGCCTTTTGGTATCAGAAATAATTTGATAGTGTACTTAAGTGAATAAATTATACTTACAAAGCTGTATACAATGGAGCGGTAATATATCCTACATTAATGTATTCAAACTGTTCACACTAACTCCATTTACTTACAATGTCCGGTATTATGTAAGTAAGTGGAGTTACTATAAACAGCATGAATGCATTAATGTTGATAGCTTATGTTGAGAATTAAAATTGCTATGGTTCCTTATATATAGCTCTTAATAGGTTTGAGTATCTGTAAAAGTGAAAATATTTTTTGAAAATGTGTGTCTTTTAATCAAAAGATGTCTTTCAAAAATGTGTTAAGTCTTATTATTACATTACAGGTTTGCAGAACTCTCCACAAAGAAATAAGCATTATCCTTAAAAGTGGTTGATTGGTTGGTTGCTGTTGGCCATTGGGGATGCTAATATTTATCATTTTTCCCCTAGCTTCCCAATAAAGAGCTGGCAAATTATTTTTCATTTGTTTGTTGCTATCCAGTTGGCTGCATTTCAGTAAATGTTCTTTGTTTTTTAAGATAGTATTCATGTCCTTACACAATGGTCAGTAGCTGTCCTTGATTAATTTCATCCTTAAGAGATGTTCTGAAAAGCAATTATGTCCAACAAATAAGTGGCATTGGGCAACTGCAATTTTTCTTGGTTTCAATAAAAGATGTTTGAAAGTATTTAGATCTTCATATGGTTTTCCTTTAAGATTTTGTTTGATATTTTATTGTTCTTGTTCACTTATTAATCTTTTTATGAGTTTCAATTTAGAGGTAAGTTCTAGTTCAAAAGGTGGTTTTAATTTTATGGGACTCCTTTTTTAGCTAAAGTGTTAGCAATCTCATTCCTTTCAATCTCACATGGCTCAGGACCCATTGTAAAACTATTTCTGTATTTCTGATCTGGATTATATGATATAGTTTTCTTATCTCATTTATAGAGTATGTTGGTGGGTAACAGCAATTCATTATACTTTGTAGTGCTGCTTTAGTCACGTAAGATAATTCCTTTATTTATATTAGGTTTATGCAGTAGCTTTTATAAAGCTGCTGTAATGGCCATTATTTCACCATCAAAATTGTTAGTATACTATCTCAAAGGTATATATTGAGAGAATTGTTATAATATATGCCAAAGCCTGTTATTCGTAAAAGTTTGTTTTATTTTCATAGAGCAAGGAACTTTTTTGTTTAACCAAACAGTTCTGAAAGTTGACCATAATGAATTCTTGGTACATCTGGGTGCAAATCAATTTGTGGACCTCCATGTAAATAATCTAAAAAAATTTGATACAATGTGCTATTTAATGAGAAACCTTTCAATTGTCTAAATAGAAAGGTTGTAAAGACATCTGTACATCCACATTTAAAATATGAAATAATATTTTGGGGTGACTCACCTGCTAGCAGGAAATGCTTTATAATATAAAAAAATGATCATAACATTAGTGGTGGAATTAAATCTTGGAACATAATGCAAACTATTTCATTAAAACCTTAGTTATCCACCTCTTTATTATCTGATATTCAAATTTTCCAACAGTCTTCCTACTTATTAACTTAGATAATTTTTTTTTTTTATTTTTTGGTTTATTTATGGATGCTCTTTAACATATAAAGGTCATCAGCATCCTGTTCACTTCAGGGCATGAAATGGCTGACATATTTTGCTCGGAGGCCTCTTCTTTCAGACTTGAGATTCTTTTTCGTGCCGTAAACGTACAACATGGGACCCATGGCTTGACTTCCCTTCCGAAGGAAGCCATACTTAGGATTTTTACACTCGAAAAAATCCATCGATCCTGCCTGAGTTTGAATCTGCAATTTTGGGTTTAGGGGCAAGTATGATTACCACTAGACCACCAGGACCAACATGTGTGTTAGTGTCACAACATTATGGGACATAGCTAAAAACAAAAACAATCTAGCTGGATGATGCAAAAAACAGAGTAAAGGTGTTCCAATAACTGGTCTTTGCTAATGAAACAAACACAATCGTGTCATGAACTACTTAATATTACTCAATATTTTCTGCATTCACTGACTGTTTACAGCATTTCAAATCTGTCATGACATTTAAAATTGCTAACCTTGTGTATGAGGCTACAGTTATTGTGAGTAACATTAATGGCAGTAGCATATAAGAGATAAGTGTCAGAATCACATATTCTGTAAGAAATGGTTCTTGAATGAGCAGAGATGTTAATGCCTTTTTTGGAGCAAAAAGATGACACTTATTCTCATACATTGTTTTAATTTGTAAAATTAGAATGGACATCAGAAAAAAATTACTGGTAGTAAAACTAAGAAAAAACTAAGGGACTTTTCAAAGGTCATAAAAATAAAATAAGAAAACTAATTTTATGATTGTCCATTTTTTTTTAATTAATTGCTCCTCCATTCTGTACATTAGGAGATAAATGAGGTTCTATTGTATACAGAAATCTAGAAATTCCTACAATACCTTGCATATGTATAAAAAACTGAGAAGCAGAAATAGATAAAACACTTAAATAGTTGCACAAATTTTGCTACATTTTGAACAACTGATATTCTTCTTCAGAGGGAGAAGGCAAGAAAACGAAACGAAAAATAAAGTAGCTCTTGGAACAAATTAGCTAAAATAACAAGAACTAGAGAAGCAGAAATTGATAAAACACTTAAATAGTAACACAAACATTACAATATTTTGAGCAACTTGTGTTCTTTTTCAAAGGCAGAAGACAAGTGAAGGTGATAAAAGTAAATATGAATATTGACGTAAATTCTATCTAATCCTGTCATCTAACACACACTTATGCTTCATTTATTTTTAAATATGGTGGGACCGGTTTCAAAAAGACATCCTTGCCATCTTTAACCAACTTGACCACTGTCGTACTTAAAAGTTTGTACACCTTCAAAATTCATGTTGAAGCTGCATTGTATTCTGTTTGGACCAACTTATTGCGGTTGTTTTCAAATGGTTAGTTTTATTCTCATTTATCTCTAGTCCTAATTCCTTTGCTTGCACCTCAAACTCCTGCACGGTGCCTCATGCTTTGTTCTTGTCACAATAACTACATCATTGACATATGCTAAATGGATTTTTAATCACATTTTAAATATAATAAAATAATATTAATGAGACTCAGCGACTTTGTATATAATTGAAAAATCAATTGGTCTTTTTAAAATGTTTATAATTATTCGTATGGTTTTAGATATGTAATATTTGGGTCATAACTGAAATCAAAGCTTTATTAATCTCATATGCAATATTAGTATTTACATGCAATTTTGTGTCATTTTATTGCTGTTTTATATAAACATTAGTTTTTTTTGTCCTTTCACTCATCTTTGAACTCTGATTCAAAGGCTAACAATGACCAGCTCAGTCACCATCTCTTATTGGCCTCTTGCTGGAAATCCTCATCTTGCAGCCTTTCTGCATGCCTTACACACTTTTCCCCAAACTGAAATTACTTTACTCTTGACCAGATGAGTGATAAAATGAAAGTCCCGCTATCTGGTGACCACGTTTCCTGGTGACAACATCAATTTTGTATGTTTTCACCCTGACTTATTCATTTCCACCAGCTGCAACAATTCCACTGTGTCTGTGTTACAGAATGTGGAATATTCTTGCTGGACAACCAAGCAATTATGTATGCCTTCCTGTTTTTGTGCAATGTACTTACCTAATAGTAAAGAATGAATGTTAGCATTGTCCATAATAATGACAGAGCTAGGGGCAAAATATGACAATAATCGTTCTTCAAACTATTTCTGAACAGAATGTGTCAATTCAGATTGATACTCTTTAGCAGTCAATTTTTATGCCAAAAATAAATTACATTCTAGGACAAAACCTGTTTTTGCAGAACCAGCATGGCAAACAATAAGCCCCCCCCTCCATTTTACCAATTGGAACTTTAATGCCATCAGAGAAGTTTTCACTTGTCCAGTAGAATTTATTTGTGTGTCTGGTTTATCCACAAAGTAAATAATGTTAGATGTGCCTGCTTCTCCCATTTCATGCATAGCTTTGAAAAATATCACCCCAGCAGCTACCATGTCACACCTTTCCAAAAGAAACTTTCTCCCATCATTACACTGCCTATGAAATGCTTGCCTTCTTTAAATCCAATTTAATCCTTTATTTTAACTGCTCTCTCCATTCTTATACATTAAAAATCAAGTTATAAAGAAACCTTTATCAAAGTCTTCTAAATCAGTTCTCTCTCTCTCTCTCTCTCTCTCTCTCTCGTCCATACAGTTTTCCCTGGTGATTAAAAATGCAGAATTGCTACCATTCAGGGATGAACTTGTTTCTTTAGAAATTTTCTGCACATTCTCACACCAACACCAAGGCATCAGTCATGCATTTTTGGCACTTGGCAGCACTCTTGATACTGGCCATATGCTTTATATTGAGTGCGTCCCTCTGAAAGAACTGGTACACTTTATAACTATTTCACATGTTTATGCAAAACTACACATTTATGTGTTTTTGTGTTCCATGTTTTAATTCCATAATATTTTTAAAACAGAAACAAAAGCACAAACTGAAAGAAAATCATGGAAATCACACACCAACTCAAAGATAACAGAACACAAGAGTCTGACTTCAAATGATGCTTATTGCTTGAGTTTGACATGTGACTTTCCTTGTCCACTGCTCAACCCTCCCAGATCTGCATAGATAGCCACTTCTGAATCTAGATGGTACTGGAGGAACCAAATCCTCTGATATCTAGGTACAAAGTATAACTAAATTTGAATATGGTTTGTCAGGAAAGAATAAGTCTTGGGCCTAATCCTTGGAAGTCAATGATTGAATTTTATACTTAACACATTTTGGAAAGCAATTCTTCTTTGTATTTGGTATTACTGTATGATATATGTTAAAAAATTAATTGTTCAATTGACACACCAACACATTCTCATTATTAAAGTGCATATTACATTTATTTCTGTTTTTGTGTTTAGAGTAAGACAAGATTATATGAACTTCTATTCAACTTTTTTCTCTGATATTGCTTTATTATTCTGTCCATTTTTATGAGTAGGACTAAAAAAAAAAATGGGCAGGCTAACACTCAAGAAATGTACATTTTTATCCATGTTGGTACAGAACATTTGGAAGAACTTTTATGTGAAATAGTGTGGAAGTTTTGGTATACATGACAAAGTGGGAAAGTTATCCATATAGTTACAAAATGTTTTTAAACTTAACCATTTTAACAGCAACATTTGAAATATTCATATAGATTATTATTAAGTTTCAAACAATACAACCTATTTTACTAGAGTCACATCTAAAATAATGAGCAATAATGAAGCATTATTTCAATATCTTTATTCTTAAATACGCCTTATATTAACCATAGACTTTAGCTAGCATATTGAGCTGTTTGCCAGAATGTGTCCTGGAAGAAAGGCCATTCTGCATAGAGTTACCATACCAGTAACATAAAAATTCAGGACATTTTGACATGATAAGTCTACCATATTTCTTTATACCTTCTATTGCAGAAACAATTAATGACAATATTTGAGAATATTATATTAATAGTGGTACAAAATAACATTAAATTGAATTTATTTTGTACATCTAAGCACTGTTTACATTTGCATTACTCTATGCATGTCAGTCATACTTATCATATTGTGAAATAATAAAACATTCTTAATCATGAAATGCAACAAATTTTATGTATTTAAAATTATATTGTAACATTAAATTTGATTACAGAGATCATTTTAAGCCTATTCCTTTCATCAGTACATGGACTATTTATTAAGGAGAAATCCCTTTCATCCCTGGCATTACACTATGGTAAATAAAACTAAAACTGAGCAAATTTATGAATATTGTCCTGAATTCTTACAACATTAAAAAAATTTAACCCATTTAACATAGGCTAAAGGAGAGCTGAAGTTATCCTTTTGTTTAATAAAAATAATGAGTGAATGCCAAAATATTTTATTTATACCTTTCCAGCTAATGCTTCAACCCTATTTCAGTGTCATCCCAAACATTTTTAACAACATCCATTTAAATGCACAAATATCACCAAAATACCACATTCACCTTAATTACTTAATATAAATGTTTAAAATGCCCATCTAAAGCAGCAAATATTTACATTCGCTTATTGAACAGTTTAACAAGCACACAAGAGAATACAAGCTTCAACAGCTCATGCAAAGCAAAACAAAGCATCAATGAACTGATAGCTGATTTGATATCTATCAATTCAGAATCAAGCATACAGGAAGGAAAAATCAAGCTTCTTGCAACTTTGGAAACAGATTTACACACTACTCTCTATGATAATGAGATCATTCTCCACTGCTCTTTGTCAGAGGAAGTTTTAAAAATATTTTGATTAAAATTGACAGTTACGTAAGTTTAAAAAAAAAAATTGCCAGAGAAGAACTTTAATTTTTTCCCAGTAATGTTAAAAATAAAGAAGGTTTGCAGAAAATTCAGGCAGGACATCTTTTTTGGAACTAAAGTTCAGGACAATCCTGTTTTTTCAGGACTTATGGCAACCTAAATCTATAAGTTGTTAATTTTTTATAGAATTTATATCCTGCTCCTGTTGCATTCATATAGTGTGCAACAGAACCTCAACAACATACTTTTAGGAATGATAGTCACACAGAGAGGATACTTTTTTGTCAAGAAACTTAAATGGGTGTTCACTGTGTTTGATTCCAAATTGAATTAATATTAAAAAAAATGTATGCATTAGTTGTAGAAGTGCTATCCATGCATGAAGTGTGCGCTTTAAGCCTTCTTATCTATCACTCTTACACTGCCATATCATCCCTGTTGTGCGTAGATTAATGCAGAACACATTTTCAAATCTGATCAATAATGCACCATTTGCTGTGTGCAAGAACATATGATTCCAGCATGATGAAGTTCATAGCATTTTAGCATTGATGTGTGTAATATTTAACCACATAATTCAGGAAACATTGGATAGGAAGTGAAGGAGCTGTTGCATGGCCAGTGTAATCAACCAATTTAATTTAATGCCCCTGTTTTTTTTTTGTTTTGTTTTCCTTTTAGGGGCATGTTAGGAGTATTGCATATGTCACCCCAGTTGACAACAGAGAACTGATTGACTGAATAAAAGTTTAACTATAAACTTTCAATGGTAGCCCCCCCCCCAAAAGTATTTATGAAATTGCCAGAAAAAGCATCAAAACTGAATTTAATTTCTCCAAAATATTTTACTGGAGGTCTGACTTTTCTGATGCAAGGATTTAGTTTAAAGATAAATGGAATTTAAAATTTTAATGTTTCTGAAAAATTAAATTTTGCTTAAAAACTGATCTTAAGCTGTATTTTGATTAGTTATTAATATAACATTATTAATATTAGCAGAGTTACTGCAGAAAATAGAGGGATATCCCATGCAATTTGTATGTTCAGATAACAGGCTTTCTAAAAGTCATCTTTGGAATCATCACTAGCATTAGAAAAAGATCTCTGCTTTATGAACCACCTTACATGATCAGTTATGCACTTGGAAGCATACTAAAATATCAAAAAGACAATAAGTGTGCTTCATTCTTTTTGCCTAACAACAGACTTTGTTTAAAACAGACTTAATATTTCTTGAATATTTTATTTTTAAGGAACTATAAGAGCTAGGACAAGTACGTTAGCCTTATAGGTACTGGGAATAATTTTGGACTTGTTACTTTTAGTGATTTGTTTTTTGTATTTTTTAACTCAGTGCCTCTTAGCCCCATGACATGTTCCTTAGTAAAAATTTATCCTCTCTGTGTCACTTATCATTTCTCAAAGTTTGTTGATAAGATTCAGATAAAAACTATATTTGTAAAGTATGCATGTTGATACGAAAGTTAACTTTGATCCTGGTATCACAGACTATTTTGCTTTTGTAGCTATGTTCTGTCTTTTATATGTATATCCCTTTAGACAAAAAAGTGGCTCATTTCTAAAGTCCAACTTTGGGTAACAGTGGCATTGGATAAAACTTGATTCAATATAAGGGAAGTTTGTTTTCATTACTATACATTTCCAGTGAATGTCTTGTGCATTTCACAAACACATTAATACCCATCAAAGTTTGTCTATCACACTACAGCTGATTAGCCATGCTCCCACATGGTGTAACATAACTCTTAACTTATTGGATGTTTGTAATTAAGGTGCTCTGCTGAAGTAGACTTCAAGATTGAATTCAGACTTCAAGATTGGTTAATTGTTTTTATATGATGGTTTCATATATGCATAGTGAGTAGAATGAAAAAATGAATGAATAGTGTTTAAAGCCCATTTTTGCTACAGAGGATACTGATGATACATGAAATGAAATTATATATTGGGAAAGGATTTATTTTTTTAAGGAAGGAAAAGGCCTAAGTTTAAGGTACCTCCCCAGCATTTGCCATTTATGAGGACTGAGGAAAAGCTGGAAAAAGCTTTAGTCAGGGAGAACGGTCCTGGTGGGATTTGAACCCCAGACATCCCGCTCACAAGTCTGCACCTTAATGACCTCGACCACCGTGGTGGTATAGTGAGTAGAGGATTAGACTTTTCAGATGTTTAAAGATTTCCTTAAATGAATAAGACTGTTTCAAATCCATTAATGTATCTAACTGCCTGTTTCTATAAAATGAATACTTTTTAAAATTATTTTTATGCACATTGTCTCCAAACTATTGTGTGAGATATGCAAGCCCATAATAAATATGCTCAATACACCTTGAGAAAGCTTAACGATGGGGTGGAAATTTCATCAGTGATCTAGTACTCTCTGTTTGCCATTTGGTTTTACAATCAGGAGCAGTTGATGTTACAAGACAGAGGAAGTAATCCACAGTATTTAGAAGCGTATTACAAAGTAGTAAAAAATTTTCAGATTGTGAGTTGTACAGTACCAATGAAATGGAGATTATAAAGTCTGTAGTTTAAATGATATATGTGCCTACTTTTCCAATAGTAAAAGATTGTAACTTATAAAAAATATTGCTCACTACTTTTAATGTGACTCTCATATTACGTTAATTTGACTAACATTAGTTGTTAAAAATTGCTTTTGCTAAATAATATTTCTCTCAAAGTCAATTAAATAGCAAAACATGAAAACATAATCCATTTGTCACAATCACAAACACACTAAATTAAGTAAATAAAGAAAAATGTAGGTATTTGAATATTGGTAATTTTACAAAGGCCATAAATTCCACTGCAATGAATTATAATCACTTCTAACATATATGGTTTTCTGTATGTTATACAGATAAGCAAGGTAGAAAGTGGGTCAAAACTGAAAATATATCCAAGTGCTTCCTTGCAAAGGATAAATTACATCAAATTCAAACCCATCAACTATTGACTACTGTTTAGTAAGTTCATTCTTGGTTCTTGTACTGCTTCTAATGACTTCTGGTGGCTGGGTCAGGAAATTGGTGAGTTTGTCATAGAAGTGAGATATTAAATATTTATGGTTTTTCCTAGTTTTTTTTAAAATTAAGATTCTCTCCCAAGTAGATAGTTCTATTAAGGTATGAAGCTATTTTAACAATATGAAACAATATGACTTCTATTATATGAACTGAGTTTGCTGGGCTGTATGGCTGTGGTCCATTGGAATTCTTCTCCATCTTCCCAGACATTTTGTCTAATGGACCATAGCGTTACAGCCTGGAAGACTCAGATCACATAATTGACATCAACTGTGACAGCCTATATTCTACAATATGACTTCGTGTTTAATTTTATGGCTATGTGAACAAAACTATGCTGCTACTGTCAATTTCTTCACCTGTTTTAAATGGATATTTCTAAAACACACTTTTTTTTAGATTTGCAAATTTATTTATTTATTTATTATATATTTTTTTTTCCCCATGTATTTTAGCCTACAACCTGAACATTCTTTTCTGATAGTATGATGTTCTTTAACTACATAGTAGATTGTTAAATAGCTGTTATCTGTTTTGTGAAGCCAATTATATGCCATATGTTTAGGCAAATGTTGGAATGGATCTTCATTTCCATGAATGTTTTGCTCATTCATTTCATATAATTTCATTTCTGGGTTCTGTGACAAGGCTAAAAGTGCCAGGGTGAGGTGGACTGATGCAGTATGATGATGGCGGCTTGCACTTAGGAAACGTTTCTGCCAAGATATCTAGTGTGGAAGTGAGCCTTCAAAGGGGCTCTAACTTCTTGGAGATGGGAGCTCTGCCAGTATCATGAATTTCTATCTGAAAACTATGCTAGAAACCTTATCTATGTCTGTGCCTCACCAGCCATAGATTCTGGCCTCCCAGAGTATTCCTTATCCCTTTCTCCTGAGATGCCCTCACTGGATGCATAGGCAGAAATGGCCAGTCCTTGAGAAATGCTTAAGTACCAAAATATCCTCATCCAACTCTAGCAATCAATCCAATCCAATCAAAACTGTATGCCAATGAAGAGAGAGATCTGTACAGTGAAACCAAACAAACTGAAAGGTTGGGAATAGATGGAGAGTAATGTTTACATATTTTAAGAAAGAGTTTATAATGCACTTAACATCACATTGATCCATTACTTCAATAGATTGAATCTTTTACCTCAAGAAACATTGTGGACAGATGAAAGAAACAGGACCTAATGTGGTATATTTAAATCAGTTCTAATGTCAAAACCTTATTTCAACTATTTTTGTACAGACTTGTGTTAATTATTTAAAAACAGAATTCTTCTAGCAAAGATACATTCTTCCAGCAAATTTTGGATAATAAAATACATATAGATAGAGTAACCCTGCCTTTTGTGAGCATAATGCTCAAGACAGAACTGATCTGGTCCCAAATTTTTTTCCATTCTAGACAGGTTTCTGTGATATTCAGGTATGAATTTAAGATGAATTTTCTCACCATCCGCAGTTATCAAAAGGAAAGAGCATGAGGTATTGTTTAACACACATTTTTACCCGTGCAAAGAGAGGGATTTTGTAGGAAGCACCTTAAAAATGAATCTTCTCAGCCCCATTGTACATTGCTTGTTAAAATATCCTTTTCCTGCCATTTGGAAACAAGAAATCTATTAACATCTATTACTTTCCCATGCATCTGGTTCCAGATAATTTTGTGTCTGTTTCTGAAACTTTCTAGTCATCCATTACAAGTTTTGAATTCCTGTTTATTTAGTTTTTTCACTGGCTCAAAAGTTTGGGCCTGCAGAATAAGTCTTCAAATAGCATGAACAAACCATTGCCATAACAGTTTATTTCTTCATCCTGCTGTTTTTTATTTCCTTTTCATGTAATCATTATTAACCACAACTCACTCATGCTGTGATTTTTATTTTTCAGTGTCATACACCTGAGTTTTCTACATTAAATCTCTTACATTCCATTTCTCCTTTTCCTTTAGTTTGATAACTTTCACCTTATCACTTAATGATAATGTTGATCACAAAAATAAAGATTCTGTACAATGCTTAGCCATTCACAACAAACTGTATTGTGAGTGATGTACAGAAATTCACTGAAAGAGTTCTTCTATCTAGTCAATAGGGCATTAAAAGTATTGACCAAACCATCACAAACCTTAGTAGACTTGCAAAGAAGCCCAGTTTTTTACAGTAGTGAGCTACATACATATATTGTTGTTTCTTTGAAACTAAACACATTTTCAAAATATAGTTTATTTCAAAGAATGCATTCAAGAATATTATTAACATCATAAGTAGTGGCAGATTATTTTTGTTTCTGCAGTCAACAATTCCTGTTTTTTGGGGGGGAAAAATAAGCAATATATAAAACTTGCTACCAATAAAATTTTACAAATGGAGAGGACTTTGAAATGGATGTTTTTATTGTATACATTTTTTCATCTTGAATGATTCCAAATCCTTCCCTTCTCCGCATAATATTACATTTTGTTTGTTCAGATAATAGGATCCGTAAAGACAATAGCAATATAAATTTCATAACATAAGCTTTGTGTTTGCATTTAATTTGGGTTCTGAACATTTTTTTCAGTAATGAATGCTACAGTGATATATTCATATCTAACTATTTTTACAGAAATTGTTTTCAATTACTGTAGCTATAGTTATTTGTGATACTTGCAAATATATTAATATTGTGTATCACTTTATACTTAATGGAATGTTAAATTTTGGCTTAAAAACTAAATATAAAAGAGTGCTAAGTTAATTCAAATTAAAAACTGTAAACAAATATTAAAAATTAAAATTAAAAAGATTCATAGAATTTAAAACAAAAAAAAATTGTAGCACAAACACTTTACCATTTGTGAACTGGAAAAAAAATCAATAAAGATTTCAATGGGTATTCTTTTTATGTACCCAGTTCTTTTATGGTCAGAATAGCTATTTGCATGCCAGTTGTTGAGCATAAAAATTATGAATCAATTAATTCTTAACGTTTCATGCTGGTAACTAATACATTACTTATCATAGAACTTTATCAAATTACATTCCCCTAGAATGTTTCTGCAAATGTTGAACCCTTTATATTACATTTTGATAGAAACTGTCTTATTATCAAGGACAACTTTATCATGTTAAATTCTTGGAAAATTCAAATTGCCAAATATGAGATTTCTAACAAGGAGATAAATAGTGAATATACTTTCCGACAACTACATCCACCATTCATAACACTCATCAATTATAAGCCAATAGTATGGTTGGTAACTTGGAAGTATCTGAAATAGAAAAATGTGATAAATAGGATAATTGTATTAATTTGATGCCTGAGTTTACATTAACAGTTTTTGAATGTGATATGTCCAGTCAAAAACAAAGGTAGAGTCATATTTTCTATGCGGATACATATTTTCAAAATCAAAACATCGGATTTTTGTTGGGATTTATGTAGGAGGTACACTATTAAATTTTAGTGGATATTAATTTAGATTCCTCATTATGTTGAGGAACAGACAACACCATACACTGCATAGTAGAATGAGAAAAACCATATTTTGTAGAAAGAAAATTTGACTTAATCAGAAACGGGATAGACTAGCACTGGAAATGGTGGACATAAAAATCCTAAAGGAAAGAAAAAATGTTCAGTTACTACAAAATTATTATTATTATTATTATTATTATTATTATTTATTATTTATTAACATCTTTAGTCACTAGCATCTCATTTAATTTGGGGTGTAAATGCTGGTAAATTTTGCTCAGAGATCTCTTTATTAGGCTTAGGGTTCTTTTATGAGCCATAAATGTACAATGTAAACCAATAGCTTTACTTTTGTTCTGAAGGAAGACATACTTAGGATTTTTATGCCCCTCAAAAAATCCACTGACCCTGGTGGATTTGAACCCATGACCTAGGGTCTACGAGGCAAGTATGCTTACCAGTAGAGCACCAGAATCAACAGTTCTTAAATAAAATCAGATGAAAATGGCTGAGAAAAATAAAATTATAGGGAATAGATATAATACCATATGTAGGGTGGCAAATCAAGTAAATTCATAATATATTGAATGCTGGTAAATTTGGGTAGTTTCAAATGTAAGTAACTAAGTAACTTAACTAAGTTCAGCACAAGACTTGTTATTTACCTTTGGAAAAACAGATTATCAACATGAGTACAATCAAATAGATAAATCAGTATTGGAGAATGGATTTTATAAGGAATAGTTCTTAAGAAGGTACAGAAGCTCAAGAAACTTAAGCAGCTAAAAGAAATTTCACCACTATCAGCTGCAAAGGAAAATATTTTTTTTTTTTTTTTTTAAATTCTTGTATCATCCTTGGGCAACACAGAAATGTTAAAGGAGCTTTAAAGAATTTAACATAACATTAGCATTTAAGTTTAGCAAACAATCTTATAAATAGCAAAGAGATAGATAGCATATTATCAAAAAAGGAGTTAGGAATTTATTATATAAATTGAACAGTCTACCATATTTACACGACTCTAATGCACACCTTTTTGTCCACCTGTGGTATTCAAAATTATGGTGTACATTAGATTTGATGGCATATTAGATTCCAGCTCAGTTCATCAGTAACTTCATTCAAATTTATTGTTCATTACAATATTAAGTATTGCTGTAATTTTCAATTTCATTACATTTATTGTTGGTCTATTATTGCATAGAGCATTTGAATAGTAGGAGGGCAAACAGAGAAGAACATCTTATGATGCTACTTTCAAGTGTAAAGTAATTTTTTAAGCTTAAAAAAATGGTAACAGAAAGACAGGAAGAGATTTCAATATAGCTGAGAGCAATAATAGAGAAATATTTGTATAATATTATTGAACTATAATGGATATGAGGTATTGTATTGCTAATGAAGGACATGAGTATATATATATATATGATTATAACTTGATTACTGTATAATTAACATGTATTATTGTATTAAACTGACACTAGAATCATGACAGAATCAGATGCTCTTGTAAGGGTCTATTAGCTGCAATAAATTCTTCTTCTTATTGTTGTTGGCATCATCAACATCCTCCTCAGCTAAATGTTTACTGCTAGATAACATGGTGTTCCTTTGGGACGTATATTCTAACTTGGTGGAGGTGTGATGAAGTTAATGTTTTCATCCTCTGAAAGTTCAAAGTTCATTAACCTATCTCTGTATTTATAAATGTAGATTTTCTCCCATATTGCTAACTCTGTGAGGTAACTGTACTGACTTTAATAATTTTAATTTTTTTAACTATGCCATGGTTCTCTATCCAGAAATGAGATGTCACCACTTATTTCTCCAGCTATTTGTATTTTATGTTCCTGAAGTGTTCCTTTAACCATGTGCCTAGGTTTCTCTTTGTTTTTCCAATATAGATTTTTTTTTTTTGCATTTCATTTGGTAAATACCTGCTTTTATCTCCAATGGAATATTTTCATTAGTATTGCCATTCAGGAGATTTTTAATTTTATATCTGTTTATTGGAGTCAATCTAATATTTTTTAGAATATTTTGAAATTTGTGCATAGCCCATGGGGATATGTAATTTTTTAAAAGTTATGTTAGCTTTTCCTGCTGAAAATATTGTAGTTTCTTTAATAAAGTTTTGCATCTTGGACTTTGGTACTCTTTTGTGCACCAGTTCTTTGCTAAATCCATTTTTAATTGCTATTCTTTCTGTTTGTTTGTAATCTTTGGAGCATTCTCTCTTGTTATGGATAGGTTAATGAGCCTGTTACTGCATGTTTACATGATTTTGAGTTAAATCCACCAACTTTGATGCGAATGTCTGCATGCGTTGGAGGAGACCGGTGGTGTCATTCAACCGGTTCACCCAAGCTAGTTGTTAAAACTACTTTAGCTCAAGGAAGCTGTTTTTAATTTAAAATTTAACTTAAAGGTAACTTTTTTAAAAAAAGGAATGACAATAGATAAACACAAAATTTGCAAACTTTTGCTGTTGCAATGAACATTGTAGTAAGTAGGTAGCAATCCAACTCAATGAAACATTCAATCTCAGGCAGGGCTCCCACTTTGTGAATAAACTGAATGGGTTTGGCAAATCTGTATGCAACTTCTAACAACCAAGCAAAGAATTAAATAATGTTTATAGGGCCACTAGCATTTTAACTGTGCTTCAGTTTGGATGTATAAAATGACTATTGTATTAAAATGAAGCACCAAAGTGTAATATCAAATGTTTTCAATAGTGTTGTTAGCAATAAGGGTACATCTAAGAGGTGTAAAATGGACAATACAGTGACTGACATTTAGGTAAGTGAAAAGTTGAAGGAACATGACATAAGAGAAGATGGTGTAACTGCATTTGTGGGCTCATCCTTGAATGTTTCACACAATTTGTAAATATAATCAAACTTCCAAAGACAGGTTAGTAAGTTTTAAAACTATTGCGCACATAACTGTAAAAAATTTGTTGTGTTGTAACTTTTTTTAATTAGTAGAATATTATTACCTTATTTACTAAGCTAGTTTTGTATTAAAATTAATAAGATCATGTTAACTATTGGACAGAACCGGTTGTTAAAACATAAGAAAAATGTTTTCCTTTTGATTTGAATGTAAACTTAAACAGTGTAATATAAAATTATGATATGTAGAATCATGAATAAAATGTTTTATTTTAAATTATGATATATTTGTCTAATTGTTTTATTAATGATATACTGGGAGAGACTACCAAAATTGTGTTGCTATTATTTTCCTTCATAGCACTGGAAAATTGCTACCTGAGATTTTCTAGAGGCCGAAAATCAAGAAGGTTCACTGCACTGCACTGCACTAGTCAGTGAAATTAGTACTTTGGATGACTATCCAAGATTTGTGCATTCACATTTTTTAAGGGCTGACACAGTGATGAAAGCAATGGTGGCTTGTATTAAAACAGAAACAAGGAGTCATGGCCCATGAGATGAACATCTTCAGATTGCTGAGATGACACTTTGAACTGAAGGTTTATAACTGAATTACTGGACATTATGTTAACAATGGGCACCAAATATAGATGAAAAAATATTCACAAATGAAAAGAGCTGCAAGCACTAAAATAACATGATGTAGGCTTCAACTTCTCAAGTACCTATTCAGAGGGGCCAACATTCTGCCTCACTAATGGTTTGGGGAGGTAAGTGAGCTATAATTATGGCATTTCTGTCAAAAGGGATAAAGATAATGATCAATGTGTATTAAATCACTCATTGAAAGACTTGAACATCACTTTGTGCAAGAAAATGCACTAGAGCTTCCAGCAGGATTCAGCACCAACTCACAAGGCAAGGATTCACCTTCAGAGAAATGTTCCTGAGTTTATTTCTTATCAAGATTAGACTTCCAGCATCTTTACATCAACCCATTGACTATAAGCAGTGATCATGAAGATATGGCATTTAATGAAAGGTACCCCAATATTTAGAGCCCAAGTTTACTTGGAGACAGCAGTGGCAAATTTCCCCGGAAATAATATGTGCTGCTATTGATGAATGGTCAAACAGATCTCAATTAGTTGTAAGGGCAAATGGGAACCATTTTTAAAAATGAATGTTGCTATATGTTTAGAATATAATATGTGAATACCAGAAAAAATAACACTAGAAATATTGAAGCACATTAATGTTATTCAATAAAAACTTTGTAGCAGGGCTTATGGCCAGAACAATGTGTATACTCAGGAAGAATGACAGAAAAGTGATCAAATGATTTTTGCAAGGGAATGCTTAACTATCATGTCACCCGAAGATTTATAAATTTAGGCAAGAGTTTTGACAGCTACCCCCAAAATGTAGTGCAGATATAATTTACAAAACAGTGGATGAATGGCCATACATACAACTACACACGCGCGCGCACATACACATGCACACCACTCTAACAATTCTCTAACAATTTACCACAATATTTCACAACCACATAAAAAACTCAGATTAAACATTTAGAAAAACTAAGTCTCTTTTGTTTCAAGGAATACATATTATAACTGTGAATTCTTTTCTCTGTATTTTGAAGTAAAAACCTTAAACACCTCAAAATGGGAACAATATAAATAATTTTAATATTACACTAACCTTTGAATTTTACATTGTGTTAACATTTTACGTTTACATTCCTACCATAAAATTAAAATCAGATTACACAGAAATTATGTTAAACATTTTAACAGGTGCAAGTAAAATTTCCTATGACAGTTATTATTTATCTAGTACATGCAGAATTCCAGTTTCTTGTTATCAATTCCACACTACAATTTGGCATTTTTAGGGTGTAGAGTGCTTTAAGTGAAAGTTCTTTGTGAAAACATTTTCTTGGTACTTAAAACCATCCCCTTCATCTGCTTCATAATATTAATTATTATCTGTATATTTATTTCACATAAAAAAAATTGCTATGAATATCATGATACAATGGTGCCATTACTCCAATAGTAATATACTACACTGTGAAAATGTTTTTCAGTGCCTATTTCTACAAAGAAAATCATTCATTTATCTCTGACAGAAGATAAATTACTGGACACTATTGTTTTTAATTCTGCAATTTTCTCATAAAAGAATTTACCTCAGTTCTGGTAAAAAATTACCTCAATTTTAGGCATTTGGCTAATGTTTAGACTTCATCATGTCCAGAATAACATTAGTTACATTTTAGATGAATACCTGAGAGTTCCTGTTCCTGAACACTTTTTGGGCTTTGTGGTACCAACCATCACATATCCAACTAATGCCACATATTTGACATTAGATAACTCAATGATGATAATGCCTAATTTTGAGATACATTAATTTTGTTACAAATATAGCTCTTAAAAACAATGAGCTAAAATAATTAGTCTTGCCATAAATACTGTTAAAAACTTTTGGAAGGAATTGTATCAAATGTTTTGATGATCAGATAACAGTTTTATTGCCAAACACTATTACCCGCATTGTTGAATTTATGTGCAGTGGAAAGAGTGCATTACTTGAGCTTTAACCACAAAATGTGTAGATTATGAAAACTGTATGCTGCGATAGGATTTGAAAGTCACCAAGCAATATTTTCCAGATCTTTAAAATATTGCAAATTGGTAGGATTTCATTGAGACTGGTATTGTTGATGACCATAGTTGTTGTCAAAACAGTGGCAGCCTGTTTGGTAGAGTACAGTTCATAAACAGACAGTGATGGCCCTTGAGGTGAATGTGAGGTGAACATATGCAAATGACTGCTACAAAGTTTTGCTAACAATGGCCACTAGAAAATTCATTTTGCTTGCAAGTAACTTTGATATCGAAGAAAGTTACGGCTGTCAAAATGTCAGAGTGTATGCAATGACTTGACAAGAAGCTTGTGAGAGGGTCTCAAAGAAAGCCACCATCCTGCTCAGTAATGTTCTGGTAAAGAGCAAGCTATGATAGTGTCACCAAGTTCCATTTATGTCAAAAGAGATTAAAAACAACCACTAAAGTGTATGAAACCTGTGGCTAAGAAACTGAACACAGCTTTGTTCAAAAACAGGCATTTGATTTTGTAGCAAGATTCAGCCAGGCTCTGTTTGATAGATATGTTATAGATTTTATTTGCATCAAGATTGACCTTCTAGCAGACCAGATCTGAACCCCTGAAGTACAAACTTGGTCAGTACTTGAAGGTATGGTTTTCAAGAAAATACCTAATATGGAGAGTCTCAATGGTCCTTGGAGTAAGTAGCGGTAGTGTATGTTGGTATAGACAAATGGGCAGAGAGACTTCAGTTATGTATGAGGGCAAAAGGGGGTCATTTTGAGAATTGATTGATGCCAAACTTTTGGAATACATGAGAAAACAAAAGTAAATGAAAAAATCAGATATGACCTTATCTAAAGAAGATTATACCTGTTTCATTTGACATCATTCCTTTATTTCCCATCGTTTCTAGAAATAATTTACTTAACCTGTTAAATAATTGGCTATTATCCACAAATTCATCCCAAGGTGAATAGAACCCTTGATAAGACTTACAGAGCTATGCATAAACCAGAAATTTTTTTTGATTTTAATAATAAATTTTATCAGCAAACTTCTGGGCTGGCAATGGGTGATCCACTCTCTCCTCAGAAACTCTCTTCATAAATGCTTTTGAAATAATATTACCAAAGCCTTTTCCTTTAATTTTCAAAACTTGGCACCAGTATGTAGATGATATTTTTATAATAATGCCCAAATTCAAATTGAAAAAGCTTTAAAACTCTTAAATCTACAAGAAAATACAATAAAATTGTCCTTAGAAATTCAGGAAGATGGATATTTGCCCTTCTTAGACTTAAAATAATTAAGGACAGCAGTAGATTCACTTTTAGAATGTACAGGAAACCAATTCACACAAACAGTTATATTAAAAACAATAGTTCCAACTCCAAACCACAACAAGAAGCAGTCATCAATAGTCTTGCATATAGATTGGTAAATGTCCCACCAGGTAAAGAAGGTGTAAAAAAGAATGCCAACACATCATGAATACACACCTTTGAAATGGTTTCACAACAAATAATAGACAAAAACATCCTAAATGTAAGATAATTAAAGCCACCAAAACACATGCACACATACAAATGTAGATGAAAATGTCAAGAACAGGAAATTCAGGTATCATCCAATCAAGCAGAATTTTTTAATTTTTAAGGAGTAGAATATTATGTTGCTTCCCCATAATAAATTTAATATTAAGAATTTATTAAATCATCTCAAAAAGATGCAGCTCCAAATTACAAGAAGGCATTAAATTAATGTGAAGACTGTAATCGATGTATGTACGAAAAATGAAGAGGTATTTAGAAATTTGGGCAAAGAAACATTTCAGAAATGTTAATTATAAACAAACTGAAAAATCTGCAATTGCAGTATGTTTTTGGTCTAAGAATCACAACCTTAAAAAGGAGCCAAAATTATTAAAATCAGCCAAGAGCTCAGGGCAGTTAGCAGCTTGGAAACAAATTTTGATTCTCAAAAACAAAGACATTGTCATCAAATTCCAAGATTTTGCCACTGGACTGCCTACCATGCGCAGAGGATGGGAGCAATTGTTCATGAAATATGTCCTGAATATTAACAAGTAAGTAAAGAATAGTGTTACTATTGCACTGTTTTGCTCAAATGGTAGTTACTTAACTGAAACCTTTAACAATACTTATAGCAAGACTGGTATTTAACAATAACATTTCTATAGTAGCAATAAAATTCTATTTATTTTTTGTATTGCATTAATTGTCATTGGCATTAACTGAGGCTTTACAAAGCTAAAGATCCTAATGAACTAATGCCAAGTCAAAACTAAAAGAATAATGGTTGTAACATCCCCACATATTGTAATGGATGTTTACTTATTTGATAAGTTAAAGCACATGGGTCATTTGGTTCTTTCGATTGAGATTTTGTCTTAATAGAACATCTGGACAATTCAACATGGATGGAAAGCTTTTGACGAAAAGTTGCACTCTCTACATTGTGATAGAGAGATTATCTCCTTGTATTTTGAAAGCTTAAATGAAATCGTTGATTTCAAATCCTAAAGATCTTTAAAACCATAAGTAAGAATCAAGAGCTCTTGATGAAAAACAAGGACTTAAGAAAATATTACACTGATCAAGAAAAACAAAAATTCTTTCAAAACACTTTAGTTTTACAGCAAAGTACTGAAGAACTGCTGTGCATCCACTATCAAGTTTTATATTCTTTAATTTTAAAATTATTTTTTATAGTTAGATTAACAAAACAAGCTTTTTAATTAATAAAAGCTAAATAAAATTTTTAATTTTCTTGTAAAAATTTGGTAGAAATATATTATATAATGCTATTTTTATTGCTTTTCTCAAAAGCAATTTTGGTACTTAGTTTCTTTAGCACTGCAAGGCCTCAATTTATAGTGGTGCCTTATAAAGTCTCTTTTCAAAATTTCTGTCTGACTGAATGAAAAATATTTTAAAATAATGCATTGTCTTGGTTTTTAATTCATCCATATTCAAATATTAATAAAGTACATGGCATAACTTTAACAATGAATAGTCATATGTAGACAATAAAAATATTTTATATCATTATGTTTCAAAAATGTTTGGTGTCCAAAATATTTTTGGAATAGTGCTTAAAACATATTTTTAGTATGAGGCACCACAGGCAGAGAATAATGATAATTAAGATCCAGAAATTCATGTCATAAAAAATTAAATAATATGCATGCAAATATGTCCTTAAGAATTTCAGAATATAGAATTAGGTCTCCCATAACACTATGAATTCATAATGAGAATTAACTTATATTATCTGGAAGTTAAAGCACAAGTAAAATCAGTAATGGATTGTGATTCATAACCAACACTAAACAAAGTTTTCAGTTTAAAAACTGTCTCTCTCAAAAATCTTTTGTATGTTGAAAAACTTCTTTCCGCATCATATAAGGTTGTTGAGGTATATTTAAATGGTATTAATGTTATGCTGAGATAAATACATTTTTTATATGATGCAGGATTTTCCTTTGAAAAAATTGTTAATATTACACACGTGTTGATATCCATAATTTTTAAAACTATATTAGCCAAATTTTTCCTGTACTTTTTTTCTCTATATTACATAGATGGAATTAAATTACATTTCATATATTTAAAATCTGTTAGTGATGCAAAGGTACTGCAGCAGCTTCCAGTGATATGGTTATCTTTGTTAAACAGAAAAATGAACAGGGAAAAAAAAAAATACAAGCTTCCCTTCCAATTTATAGTTTAACATAGTACTTTTTGCTGTTTCAATACATGGAGCATCTCTTGAATCAAGATTTAATTACTCCCTCAATTCATGATTATTAGTGCTGAGCACAATGCATCAGAGCATGTTTCTCATCTCAAGCTGCCTGCTTGTCTTTATTATATTACATTTTGATTAACATCAAGATTGGAAAGAAAAAATTTAAAGGCGATAAAGTATTGAAAATATGATACATTTATAATAATAGCAAAAATATGAATATGAACTAATAAATAACAAAGACATTTAATAGACTCCAAAATAAATTATCCATATAATGTATAAGCATATAATTATAATCCCTGGAAAAATGTATGAAAAACCATGAACTTTTGGCTCCTACTAATGATATAAGAGATGAAATGATAAATTGGAAAAATAATTTTTGGAGGGTGGGAAGAAAGATTCTGGGTTTAAGTTTAGGCACCTACCTGGTATTTGTCATTGACGAGACCTATGCAAAACCTGGAATAAACATCAGTCAGGGAGGATAGTCCTGGCAGGAATCAAACTGTAAACATCCAGTTCATAAATCCATGTCTTAATGATATCAGTGATCCTGTTGGTGGTTTCAGAGCTTTTAGACCTGTTTATGACACTCAGTTGTTCAAGTAAATGTTAAAAATGCTCACTTTCTGCCTGACTACAGGTCTCATTTTGATGTTTCATTGCCCCAGAAAGACGATCCCAAATTCCTGGCACCTTAACAATCTATCACAACTTGATTATGAGAATTTTTGGATTAATAATTTAAATCACTCTGCAAGCAAAATCCAGTGGATTTAATCAGGGTAATGCAAAGGTCATCTCTATCTTTCCACTGATCAGAAACCTTCAATTCTGCTACCTGTGGGAACAGATAATAAAATGTACAGGAATGCTAACATGCATGAATTAGGGTACTTGATGATAGGTCAGTAACACATGTCAAGAAATCTTTCATGTTTGTTTTAAGAAGCCAATGTAGGGATCATTGTCGTGGGGCAATGAAACACTGAAATTCAGAACCCAAGTTGATATAAACAGCTTTTATTGTCTACATATGAGTAACTAATTTCTGAAGTTATGCTGCTTATTTTTTTAAACTTCCAGTCTGCATATTTTTACTTTCCTAGGTATGGATACAACTTTTGTTTTATTTTATTTATTTTTTTACTAATGTTTGCAATCCCATGATTTTTTTGGCATTCATTTTGACTAACAGTTATATTAATTTATATTTAATCTTTTTAATGATCTCCATGTTTCATAGCTGTGCATTAAACCTATTTAAAATTTCCTCTCATTATCAGTTTTTCTTTTCATTTGTTTTTATAAATGAAATATGACATGCACAAAACAGATAGTGATACAGAGAGTAAGGTATAAGGAATGGGACAGAATATATTAACTGATGCATCAATTAATAGATTACTAATACAAGATTAAAATTTGTTGGTGTTGAAAAAGGGACATTTTCTTACTTTCGTTGCAAATTGTTTTTAATTCTTTTTTAAACTTCTTTTTCACACTAGAACAATAACATACTGTCAGAGATGCCAATACAACATTTGTGTTTATTTAGATCTTTCAAAATAAATTTTAAAACAATATGATTGCTAAAATATTGACACACTGGTAAAAACATCCACCCATCGAGTCTTTGTTTACAATATTTATGCTTTCAAGTTAAGCTCTTAATTTGCATAAACTTCATGTTAAAGATTTATGACTAAAGATGCTGAAACATATATTCTTTTGAAAAAGTATTCATGCAAGAAAAAATAAATGATTTCTGCTAATATATCACAGAAATAAAATAACTATCTTTAAAAATTTACTCTTCTCATTCTCTCTCTGATATATTTATTTTCGCCTACTCATGATATAGTTTAATTAAAAACATTCACTCTTATTTCAGAGACTCATGGGAGCTTACAGAAGTTTTGCTGGTAGAAAGATCAACCAATGAAAGTTAATGGCATGCTGGAAGCAGAAGTATGGTAGATGTTTGCTGTCTTTTATTGAGCACTGATGTGCGCATGTTTATTTAATGTTCTGATAGTTCAAGCTTATCATCTAAATATGGCTAGCTCATATGTATCTGAAAATTGACTCTTACTCTATCTGCATATTAGAGAAAATTAACAACTCTTAAACTTACTTGCTAACATTACTGTGTTATATGTTTATGTACAAGATTTTTCAAAAGTAATATGTTGTAATAATTTAAATTAAGTATGAAATATTTGAGAAAATTATTGGAAAAATGGAATTTTTATATTTAAAAGTTTTTTTTTTATTAAAATAGAACATTTTTATTATCATTGTGTAAGTTATGTCCAGAGCCTGGAAGTTTGGCAAAATGACATTTCTATCTGAGTGGATATATTTATAGAAATGAACATGTTTTTGCAAATTTTGGCTTCTGCTGTCTGTTTTAAGGTTTGAAACCTTTTGCTTTGATATTATGAATTTTTTTCTGCAATTATTTAAGCATTTTAAAAAGCGCTTAAAATTTCAATATATTCAAGTAAAAAAAGTTTAAAAATTAAATGGCATATCCATTGAGAATCTTATTGTACATTTATTGCTTTTCAAGCAATCAAAAACTTTCTTCTCAACCCATTCACTTAAGCTCTTCAAATAGCAGAACCTTTGTTAGTGAAAGAAATACATGGGTATCTCAGGCATACTAATAGCAGGAAATAGAGAGGATGGGGGAAGTACTATTGTTTTGAATAGTCCTAGCGAATGACCTTGTATTGATTTGTGTGATACAATTCTAGGAAATTTGTTAGGGGGGGTAACTTTTCAACTACATAAATGTAACAAAAATTGCAAGAAAGAAAGATTAGTACAACTGTGCAATAACCATCCCTACAATGTGTTTAATATGAAAGTAAGAGAGATGCTAACTTGATTCCCCTGTAAATGAATGAACAGAAAATGAACTTGACCACAAAACCACTGCACATCTTCAGCTCTTTCGTCAGGACTATTCAAAACCATCTTACTTTGTCTTCATCAACATTTCAATGATGTCCTGAAAGATGAATGTTCTGTGGTAACTGGTATGAGTTCTTCTGAAATAGCTTGTTTTAAATATGCTCCAATCACTTTAGTGAAAGTAGAACATTCTTTTTCCATGCATAAAAATGTTCTCTCTGACAAGCAGATGACTATGACAGTTGATACCTTGAAAAAACATCTTGTTGCTTGTAAGCAAGAAAAATAAGCTTAAGTACTTTAATTATGTAATAAAGAAATTATTAAGTATCTTAAATGCCTATTTTCATTAATAATGTATGATATTATGCTCTGTCTTGACTTTTAATAAATGCCTATTTTAACTATATTGCTGCTTGTTTTCAATATTTTAAGTCCCTTTTTTCCTGCCTATTATAACTAAAATAAATGCCTGAACTTCCGGGTTCTGGTAATGCCATTAAAAACACAATTTTTTTTATGTTCATATTATCTAAAAGAGAATAACATTCTTAGATTTTTTCACTCCTTTAATGGAAGTTGACATTTGTCTTAAATTCTTTAACTTCCAACATTTTATACTTCAGAATAACAGATATGACTAATTCTTCAATGAATAAATTAATTCACCCTGTTTTCAAAATATTTTGTCAGCCTTATTTACATTTGCCTTGAGATCAATAAATTTTTGGAGACAAAAATGCAAAACACATTTTCTCCAGGATGTTAAACAATTCTTCTTCTTTTCCTCTTCTTTGAGATCTGAAGATCTATTTAGTTTATAACTAACTCCTGCTAACCTTGTTTTTCTGGGGTGGGTTACCAACTATATCTTCATATTTTAGGTTGTCTTCCCATGGGGAGTGCAAACTAATCTATTATTCCCCATTTAATTTTCA
This sequence comes from Metallyticus violacea, assembly GCA_030762175.1. Classification (NCBI taxonomy): domain Eukaryota; kingdom Metazoa; phylum Arthropoda; class Insecta; order Mantodea; family Metallyticidae; genus Metallyticus; species Metallyticus violacea. The sequence continues at coordinate 11,071,038 of CM060845.1, read as the reverse complement.
TCTTTCTTTATTGCCATCCTCATCTTACTAAATATGAATAATGTTTAATGCCCATTTTTACTACTGAGGCACCACAGGCAATCTCTTAATGTATGTTGTATATCATGTTGTCTATTGTTTTCATTTCTTATCTGATTTTTCAGTCTTAACAAGAGTTGCTCTTAATATTTTAGTCTCAGCTATTTCAAATAATATTTTAATTTTATGAGTTCAAAGGTAAGTGTCAGCAGTTATAGAACAACATTTGGGTAGATTGTACATGAGCAGAAACTTTCATTGATTCATTGGCTTGCTATGCAGTGAATTGTTGCCAATTTACTGTTGTTTGCCTTTACAAGACATTGGTTTATAATGGCTGTGAGAGTAAGCAATTCCACCAATTGTGATGTGATTCAATTTCTCAACACTAAATGTAAGAGTGCTGGTGAAATTCACCATTAACTGTGTGACTTATGAGCCATCTGTAATGAAACAAAGAGAAGTCAGGTAATGATGTTGTCAGTTTAAGGAAGACCATACTGAAAACAGAAAAGAAAGGCCTTACGTTCAGAAGGATGACCTTGTTGATTATGTGGACACAAAAATTCAAGAAAATTGCCATTTCACAATCAGTGCTCTTGAAATGAAACTTCCAGGCATTTCACCTAGAACACATTTCAGAATTGTAACTGAAAATCTTATATATTACAAACAGTGTGCAAGATGGATCCCTAAAATGTTGAGCAGCCTCCTACATAAAAGAAAGGATAGAGGGTGCAGGTACAATTTTGGACTGTTATGAAAGAGGAGATGTACTTTTTTTCCGTGTTGTGGTCTCATAAACTTTCAGAAAATTAGTGAAATTGTATATGCATATTGAAGACTGAGCATCAGGATGATAGCAGATATCTATATACTATTACATTGAAGTTTTGAGAAGACTAAGAGAATTAATGAGGAAAAACAACAATTTGGTTCTTCATCAGGACAATGCACCAGCTCATGTCATTGATGTGAGAACATTTTTGATTGATAAACACATCACAGTTTTTTAAATAATCCCCATACTGACCAGACCTGTCTACATGTGACTTCTTTCTCTTCCCCAAAGTGAAAAAGATCTTGAAGGAAATTTACTTTCAGTCCATGGAAGAGATAAAAGCAAAAATGGAGAAGGTACTGAATGGGTTGACAGTTAATGACCTGCAGCATTGTTATGAATAGCGGAAAATCAATATGCAGAGGTGTATAAACAGAGAAGGAGAGTACTTTGAAGGTGAAAAAGATAAGTAGTGAGATTTTTGCAAATCATACTTGTGAGATCAGTCCCATTTATTAATATTCACACTCATAGCCAGGCCTGGCATTCAGTGATTTCCATGTCTTTCTTCACTTCATTCTCAAAAGTTTGATGACAGCAAATAGTTGAAGATGGCAATGTTAAAGTAGTTAAATTACCAGGCAGAAGATTTTTATGCATTGTGTCCCTGAGCACTCTAAGTATTTGTAAAGGAATGGTAACTATGTAGAAAAATAAAAACAGCATGTGCAAAAGCAATTTTTTTTAATTTATTTTTGATCAGTTAAGCATAATTGGCCATTACTTTTAAAATGCATCCCTAATTTATATCTGCTCTCATTTCTGTACCATATATGAAATAATTGGTCTTGTACATGATTTATTGATTTTACTATCTATACACATATACTAGTTCTTTCAAACTGATTCTCAAAGTTTTTTTAACCTAATATTTTAGATATTTTATTGGCTCCAGTGGACCTAAAGAAGTACTTTGTTGCCCTTGGAATGTCATAGTTGAAATGTTATTGAAACATTTTAAGTAAATTTTCTCCCAAGTATTTAGTTCACTTGGTTTTTAAATTGTATGTAATAACTAATAACTTCACTTTGCTTTCAATCACATGTTTTTTATTCCATAAATGTACTTGTTTACATTTCTCACATATTCTTTGATTCAGTGCTTATATTGCTTTGTTTTCCCCATGTAAATTTTTCTCATTCTAAACAGTTAATCTTTAAAAAAGTTTATGTGGCGAAAAATCCAAAATAATTGTAGCCACCAGATTCAAAGAACATGGAAAAATATATACAAATAACCAAAGAAAAAACAGTGGGAGCAAATTTTTCAAATGAAAACCATGAAATTGAAAAACAGTGAAGTTATTACACACATTTCATAAACCAAATTTAAAACAAATTTTACATAAAAAGGTTTCAATAATTTATTTTTCCTCTCCCATTTTCCATTTTGACTTGTGGGATGGTCTTCCAGACTAGCAAGAATGTAGCTTATTTCTAAGATTGGGATGCCTGGAAGGTGCAGCTATATTATCCTAAGGATAACTGCCAGGGAGATGATAGATAATAATTTGGTCTAATGAGGTCAGGTGACTTTGTGGCCTATGTTTTTCAGGCATTCACCTTAAGATCTGTGGGAAAGTCCCTGAATAAAACCTCAGTCAGAAAACTAATCCAATTGGGAATCAAATCCAGGCCCACCACATAGGAAGCACGAATGCTACCACTAGACCACAGCACTGGTCTAAGGCAGCAAAACTTCTTGTATGTTTAACTCCATTTTTGAGAATGAAACTATTAGTGTCCCCTCCATTCACTTCACTGCTTAAAAATACTTACTTTGCAAGTTTGCATGCATGCTTCAATTATGTGATGTCTGTTCAATCACAATAACCATTTTGCATTGCTGTATAACTGATCAAAATAATCATAATGCAACAGTTAATTTAAACAGTCTTAATAAGAGCGGACGTGAAAATAAATAATTTTGCAAATAAAAGTAGTTTTCCCATATCTACTGCAACCCCCCTAGTGGTCCCAAACCATAGTTTGGTATAAGGTATTATAAGGTATTATTACACTTTGATATTGAGCAAAAGACAATGTAATTTTTAGGTTTATTGGAAAGTCACCATGATTACCTCATATATATTCCAAAACTAACTCAAGCATCTGTAACAGTAAAGCTGCAGTTCAGGATGGGAACAATAGGCCTCAAAAGTTGTTCTGAATTATTTCAATATGTGAAGCAATAAAAAGCTTGCCTCAAGACCAAAGATCCACAGATTTGATCCAGTTAAGGTTAAAGGGTGATGTAAGTAGATCCCATATTATATATTTACATCAAGTTAAAGAACTCCATGCTGAATAAAGAAGTCTCTAGACTTTATCAGCAAGATAATTATCAGCAATTTTCATGTCCAAGTATATCTCAATTTCCTACTAGATGCAAATGGGGTCAATGGGCTGACCACCTGTCACTCTGCCTTAAGCTGAATTAAATTCTCCTTGGTATAGCAATCTCTTTCAGAGGAGACCAAAGCTAGAAATGGATTGTGATGCTATGGTAAAATCAGAAGAGAACATTCAATAGAGTGCTTTTAAAATATGCCAATCCTTATACCAGTTTATACCAATCCTTTTTGTTTAATTGTCATGTGTTTCACTAAGTTGACTGTATTATTTTTTATATTTAAACATTATTGTATGTTAATTTTAAGAATTAAGACTAAATAAATTAAAATAATTATAATAACAGAAATAAATATGTTCCCTTTTAGATAATATGAATGGAACTATTTAACAAAGTTGTCCATGACATAACACCTCATCAATGATGAAGTATGGAGTGTTTTGTTTTCATAAAAAAAAAAAAATCATTTCATAACATAGTAGCCAGCATATCTGAGGATTTTCTTGCTTCACTTCAATTAAAATTATGCATACTTTAGAATCTCATTCATTTATTTGCATTATAAATATTTGAAATACACCATTAACATTCGCTGGTGTTTTGGTGTTCTCACTGAGTCACATGTGTCCCTGTAAGCAACCATGTATAAGATGTACAATCTATATACATTTTTAAAACAGTTTTTCTCCTCAAAAATAGTTTCACATATGAAAATAAACAATTAAAACAATCCAGAGAATTTTACTTCTTCCTTTCTGGTCAAACAACTGTGTGATGAAATATAACAATTTCCATTTGAAAATACTGTTCAGAGATTTTGAAAGACTCAAAATGTAATTCTCTAGGAACATTTAAAAATTGCACAAATTATAACATTAAAATGTTTGCATAAGCCTCCTATTGGTTCAGAAATGTTGTAATAGTTAACTCCTAACTGTGGTTAAAATAGTTACATTTTAGTTTACATCAATCTCTTCTTAAACTAAAACCTGAAACATACATACCATGCAAATTCAGCGGTACACCAGATACATTTTGTTTTAAAACAAAGTTTTAGTTCAGCAATAATGACACTAAAAGTAAACAAAATATTATTGCTTAGTTGGAGAATGTAATCACATCATACAGAACTGCAGAGTTAAGTGAGTACTTGATTCATATTCACACAAGCTTGACAGATTTTTCTGACCTCCTTGGCTGTCAAAAGTATCTTCACTATAAAAATTATATGTTAATAACCAAGTAAAGTTGCTCAACAACAGAAAATTAAGAACATATTTTTGTAAACAATTACAAATACTCTCATGTAATTAATAATAATTATTTGAGATTTGAGAAATTTTTAACAAGATTTGGTTAAACATACCAGTGCATTTATTTCTAGTGAAATTAATCTTCACCAATCATATGATTCATGGGTAGGATATGACCCTGGTTGCTGCGTATGTAGCTGGGTTATAGCAGGCGGTGGTTTTATCCCTTCATACTGAGACAAAACCTCATTGTACATCTGTAAAATATGAAGAAAAATTAAATTTAAATAAAAACAAATGCCAAAACACTGACTTAAATTTTTTAATTTTACTTCCAAACTTTCTATTTGGTTTATTTACATGAAAGATTTAAAGTGAAATCTGAGAAAATTAGAAAAACTGTTCTCATATTTTTAAAAAAATTTAATATATCTTTTATACTACTGCAATATATAAAGACAAATGAAACTCTGAGTTGCATAACAGCACAAACATAATTTTTGGCACTATATAAGTTCTATGTCAGTGGTATTCAACCTAGGGCACTCATGCCTCCAAGGATTTGCAAGGGTTTCTTTACGAATTTGTAAAGTTTAATCCAATATCTACATTGATACTCACACTAACGAAGATTTAGCCATGAATTGAATGAGCTACTGTCTCAGCCCTCATAATATCAGATCACAAAAATTTAAATTCATAAAATTGAAAACTTAATAAGAAGTTAGAAACAGTAAGATTGATTGATTATACCAACTTCTTAATGTATATAATTTAGGTTCATAATATAATCTAATTAACAGGTCCTAAACATTGAAGTTCATAATATAATAAGATAAATTTTCTATGATATCTGTAATATGGTTCCTTTATTTATATAACAGAATGATTCCTCATTTTATAGTTTTAAACTGGATCGCTTAATAAGCAACAAATTGTTTTATTTATTTTAAATATAGTTATGTATAGTTTAATCAGGGAGTACAAGTTTTGAAGATAAAAGTGTCTCTAGAGGTACATGGAGGAAAAAAAAGTTGAATACCATTACTATAGGTTACAGTCAAAGTAGCAGAAAACATATTATTGTGTACAATTGCTGGTAAATGCAAACATTTTCCAAACTGCAGATAAAATTTTGAAATATTTTTAGTTTACCATTTTTTCCAGTCACATTGGAAAAACATAGAGAAACATAGGCGCATGGTTAAAAGAACATTTCAGGAACATAAAATACAAGCATTTGGAGAAATCAGCAGTGGCATCTCATTTCTGGACAGAAAACTATGACATATTGAATAAAACAAAATTATTAAAATCAGTGCAAGGAATTACAGAATTAGCAACATGGGAGAAAATCTACATTTACAAGTACAAAGATAGTTTAATGAACTTGGACACTTCCAGTGATGAAAACATAAATTTTAAGTTCATTACGCCTCCACCAGAGCAGATCACACATCCCCACAGCATAATGGTTTATCCTCCAGTTGACAATGGGCTGATGAGGCAAATGAAAACCGTTAAACAAATAAGTGGAGCAAAAGAGTGTTAGTTTGACTCAATCATACAACATTCTTATGTGGGAAAATACTCATAAAGAAAAACAAGGAAAATTTGGTTAATTTTGATCTCCCAAACAACAGTATCCTCATCAATAAGTTTGTAAAATCCACAGTGACATCTTAATACCATGCTGGAAAGTGGGCATTGGAACCATGCTGAAGATGAGGGCAACAGCCTTTGAAACATGTCCAAGTAAGTGGAACAAAATTAGTGAAATTTGAGTGATTTCCTCAATAATAATTTATTATAAAATAAATATAGTTTTCAGATTTTGACTCCAAGGCAAACAAATATAGAAAAAATAATGTCATATCCAGAAGTACAGTTCTTTTTGTATGCCACTCTCAAGTCAAATACAGCTGACTTCTTAAGGCCTTACACAAACTTCATGGATGCAACTAGGAAGACCCATGTGTTTAAACAATAATAACGAACAGATATTTTATGAGAGTTCTTCTTGATTGAACATCAAAATAATGTTGATATATCAGGTTAATGATAAATTTGTAGCATTTTTTGGCTGTGCTAAAACTTTTATTTGGTATGAATAATGTTTAGAAATGAATCTAATATATACAGTTATATTATAATATAATAGTTATTATATTCCTGGAGGGAAATTCAGGTAATTGCCTTTGTTATCCCACAAGATACGTATATCATTTCCTGTGGATGGACAGAAACTTTTTACACAAGGTGTTGCTTTTTTGTTAGGACTCAGCCTTTCCTTTTTTTTAATGTTGACATAGAGGCACCACTTTTCATCACCAATAATAATCTTGGATAAGAATTGTCAATATTGTTCACAAGCTAACCAATGATGAGCAAGCAGAAATGCACAAATGGCCACCCACTGATTTTTATTGTTTTTACTTAAAACATGTTGTACTCATACATAAAATTTTTCATGATCTTCCTGAATGTGGTCAATCGCTTATGTCAAAGTGGTTCTTTTTGAAATGACAGAACCATTATCTTGTTGTGCTTTACCCAATGGAATCTTCCTCAATCATACAATGATCTTAATTATATGAGCTTCACTGTACAAGTTCCAATTATCATTTTGAGTTAAGTTGGAAATGTTTATTTATTTTTTCCAGTTGACACTCCAACTTTCCTCAAATCTGCAAAATCTGCAAAATTTAAGGCATACTTACAAGCACAATGTTCCAAATAATGATTGACAGATGACAAATTGTAAATAATATCTTAGCAATTCAGTGTTCCAAAGACGAACAAAAATACTACAAAATTATGCATCAACCTAATATTATGTTTATGTTTTCATCCCTGGAACACAAACTTAAGTTCATCACACCTCCACCAGAGCAATATACATTTCCAAAGCATAACAAATTATTCAGCAGTCGATGCTTAGCTGGGGATGAAACATGTAAATGTAATTGTATAAAATATAGTGAACTTTTGTAACAGTGATGTCAAATATTAACATTTTAAAAAAATTGAGATGAGATTGTAACACATACATCACTAAAATTTCATAAAATGAAAGATTAGTTTCCGGAGTCATCGCTCCTATCGTCAGTTCCTGGTCGATTGCCAGCCTAGCTGTTCATGGTAGATTGATTCGTCTCTGGTAGAGGTTTATTGAACTTCTGAATTAGTACATCACTTGGTGGGATTTTGAAATTAAAAACTTCCTCCTTGTGCTTCAAAATATAAATGTTTTCCCAGATTGTAAGTTCAGTTTTCCCTTTAATATTTTTAAGTAATTTTGGGTTTTTATTAATGCTATGTTGTTCTTTCCCAAAGTACCAAGCTACCACCGATTTTTCTTGCTGTTTTTGGTTTATATTTCTTATGTGTTCTTTAGCTCCTTTTTTATGTTTCTTTTGGTCTTTCCAATATAAACTTTTTCACAATCATTGCAGTTCATCTGATATATTCCTGATTTATCTTCTTGTTATAGGTTATCTTCTTTTTGTTTTGAATTAAGGATATTTTTAATGGAGTAATTCTTTTTTGGAGCCAAAACAATATTGTATCTTTTAAAATTCTTTTGAAATTTATGAAAGGCTGATGGGTGGTATGTGAATTTTTTGTATGTTCTATTTTTTCTTTGATAGGAGTAAGTGTAGTGGTGTCTCTAATTGTCTTTTTATTCTTTGCTCTGTCTATTTTCTTGTGCACAACTTCTTGTTTGAAGCCATTTTCTATAGCTATATCCACATATTATTCATTTCCAATTCATATTCCTCCTTGTTCATTGGAACATTAACCAGTATGTATGCAAGACTATTTAAAACTGCATGTTTGTGAGGACAGTTTTGATCCATGCAGTTTATATACACTATATTATTCATTTCCAATTCATATTCCTTCTTGTTCATTGGAACATTAATAGTCTTGCATACAGACTGGTTAATGTTCCAATGAACAAGCGGGAATATGAATTGGAAATGAATAATATGTGGATATAGCTATAGAAAATGGCTTCAAACAAGAAGTTTGCACAAGAAAGTAGACAGAGCAAAGAATAAAAAGACAATTAGAGACACCACTACACTTACTCCTATCAAAGAAAAAATAGAATACACAAAAAATTCACATACCACCCATAAACCTTTCATAAATTTCAAAAGATTTTTAAAAGATACAATATTGTTTTGGCTCCAAAAAAGAATTTTTCCATTAAAAATATCCTTAACTCAAAACAAATAGAAGATAACCTACAACAAGAAGATAAATCAGGAATATATCAGATGACCTGCAATGATTGTGAAAAAGTTTATATTGGAAATACCAAAAGAAACATAAAAACAAGAGCTAAAGAATACATTAGGAATGTAAACCAAAAACAAGAAGAAAAATTGGTGGTAGCTTGGCACTTTGGGAAAGAACAACATAGCATTAATAAAAACCTCAAATTGCTTAAAAATATTAAAGGGAAAACTGAACCTACAGTCTGGGAAAACATTTATATTTTGAAGAACAAGGAGAAAGTTTTTAATTTCGAAATCCTGCCAAGTGGTGTACTAATATAGAAGTTCATTAAACCTCTACCAGAGAGGAATCAGTCTACCATGAACAGCGAGGCCGGCAGTCAACCAGGAACTGAGGATAGGAGTGATGGCTCCGGAAACTAGTCTCCCATTTTATTAAATTTTAGTGATGAATATGTTACAATTTCGACTCAATTTTTTTAAAATGTTAATGTAAATGTAAATTTAAACAATTAAGTGGAGCCAATAAGATTGTGCAGTTCGACTCAATTATACAATGATCTTAATTATCTACATTTAAAACTTATAAACTTACTTGAAAGTTCCGCCTGATAAATTCTTCTTCAGTTTCTGTTGCACCATTTTGCCTATAGCTATAATTGTAACCTCCTCCACCATTTTGCAGAAATGGATTTGTCGGGGCACCTGTAACATTAATGCAATATAAAACTAATAGTTTTTAAAGCACAAGATCTTCCTCATATGTCAACCTTGTGGCAATTTGATTTCATTTTTATAATATTCATGAGCATTGTTCAGAAAGTTGTCAGACTTGGAAAGAAATAGAAAGTTTAATTAATTAAAATGTAAATTGGAACTTGCATAGTGAAGCCAATCATATAATTGATATTATTGTACGATTTAGTTGAACTACCCACTCTTCAAATAATTGATTGATTGATTTATTTATGGATGCTCTTTAACATCTCAGGTCATCAGCATCCCATTCAACTCAGGGCGTGAAATGGCCAACTAATTTTGCTCAGAGGCCTCTCTTTCAGGCTTGAGGTTCTTTATCGTGCCGTAAATGTACGACATGGGACCCATGGCTTTACTTCCCTTCCAAAGGAAGTCATACTTAGGATTCCTCTTCAAGTAAGTAAAGCATTAAGAGTGTATAGTTCACTAAATCATTCAATAATATCAATTAATAGAAACTTTTTTTACCCAATTAAAACTCAAAAAGCATAACAAATTAACATAAAATTTTAAGTATAACAGATTGTGTATAAAATTTAAAAGGGGAAGGGCAAGTAAAGATATTATGAGTAACATTGACTTAAGACAAGAGGTAAATTAAGCCATACTCTATTTAATTCAGTGATGACCAACTTTTATTACTCTCCAAAAATTGATTAAGCATATGCATAGAATTGTTTATAATATTTTGATAATAAGTAACTATTGCTACAGGTCTATAATTTGAAACATTAAACCTAGTCTGCTTTCTTAATAATTGTATAATCTTAGCTATTTTTATTCCTTAGGAAATATTCCATCATTAAAATCAGAATTTCTTTAGAATTCTATTTATGCTTTAATTCCAGTTGACTTTATTTTTTAAATAATTAATAGTATTGATAACTTCTAGTACATTTGCTTGATATAGAAAGATACTATTAAACACTGATGAGTCAAGCATGGAGTAATCATTGGTGTTCACCAGTGAACATTGCTCTCAGCTATGTTGAACCCTCTTTCTGCCTTTCTGTTATCATTTTTTCAGAATAAAGAATTACTTTATACTTGAAAATAGCATCATTCAATGTTCTTCTCTGTTTGTCCTCCATTTTGTGACTACCTACTATTCAAATGCTCTATGCAATCATAGGCCAACAATAAATGTAACAAAGTCAGGAATTGCAGCAGTACATTTGATGTAAAAATTATAAATTTGAATAAAGTTACCACGAATTGCAGAATGAATGGATTTGCACTCGAATTTAATATGAACCACAATTTTGAATATTATTTGGACAAAAAGATGCCCATTAGATTTGCATAAATATAGTAATTTCACTAAGCCAGGGTGTTTGTATATTTTGGGAAGGAATGTGGTATGATGACTCAGATTTGCAAAGTTTTGGAATTGCTGACCTCAGAGGTGACTTATCCAAAGAAAGGAAATGTTGATAATCTGATGGTGAAATTTCTGGAGATTATGGTAGGTGCACTAGAGTCTCCCAATAAAGACATATAGATAAATTATTGGTTACACATATATGTACATTATGTACGACACATCAATGGCAATAATGAACTGAAGCTATTTACAGATATGTATATACACACATGGTTCTATATATATATATATACATACTCACACCCTGATTCCCATTAGTCCCTTGTATCATCTATACTGCAGAAGCAGTGACTAAGGAGAAAAACCATCAGTGCTGTTTCAAATTTTGTTTTCTTGTCTATTGCTTTTAAGTAATTTGGTAATTTATTGTATAATTTGATGCTCATATGCATTGCACTGTTTTGAAAAGCTCCTGTGTAGGTTCTGGTGATGTGTAATCTGTTTTCTGTTTTGTGTTATGATTATGTATTGCGTCATTTGTTTTCAAACTGTTTGACGTATCATTTTTGAATAGCCTTAATGTCTCATAGATGTATATACAACCAAGAGAAAGAATAACTACAAAATTTGAAATAAATTTGCAATTTGGATATTTGTCCATTGCATTCTTTCCTTCTACGCCCTGTCCTAGGGTTCATCACTACCCTAGGACAGAGCAGAGAAGGAAGAAATGCAATGGACAAATTTGCAAATTTAATTTCAATTTTGTAGTTATTTTGATACACCTCTACAGATGCTATTTGCATGGTCTTTTGACTTTACGCTTGCAAAAGAGGAAGAATTTTAAGATTTTTAACAGTGGTTTGCAGGAAGTTCTTATACATGACTCAGTTATTATTCATATTAGTCTTTTCTGGGCTATGGATAACAGTTTGCAGGGGGAGATATATAATGATTTCACAAGCCACCTTACCTACAGTATCAAAAATTATTGAATGCTTGCTAAAGGACCAATTACAAGATTTTTTTGAAAAACATAATTTATTTTTTAATAATCAATTTGGATACCGGAGAGGGAAATCAACCATATTGGCTGTTGATGTATTTATGGAAAAAAACTATCAACCTTTTGAAGAAGGTAATTGGGCACAAGGAACTATTTGTGATCTAATTAAAGCTTTTGACTGTGTGCAGCATGATATTTTATTCAAGAAACTAGAATTCTATGGGATAAAGGAACAAAGCTTAAATATTAAAATGTAAATTGGAACTTCCACAGTGAAGCTAATCATATTAATTGATATCATTGTATGATTCAGTTGAACTACACACTCTTAAAGCTTCACTTACTTTTCATAAATGTATGGAACCGGTTTCAAGAACATTTAGTTCCCATCTTCAGCCAGGCTAAAGTTCAACTGTTGGATCATTCGTTCAGCTGTAGGAACATGTATTCTGCTCTGGTGGTGGTGTGCTAAACTTGTAGTTTATGTTTTCATCTCCAGTAATGTCGAAGTTCATTAGACTGTCTTTGTATTTGTAGATGTAGATTTTTTCCCAGGTTGCTAGTTTCGTAGGTCCTTTGATTTTAATAATTTTTTTTCATTTATTATGTGTCCAAAAATGATATGCTACTGTTGATTTCTCTATTTGTTTGTACTTTATGTTCCTTTAACCATGTGCCTATGTTTCTATTTGTTTTACCAATGTAGATTTTTTCACATTCTGCACAATTTATTTTGTAAATACCTGTTTTTTCCTCTTGTAGAATACTGTCATTAACATTATCTATCAGTAAGTTTTTAACATTAAATGTATTAATTGGTGCCAACCTGATATTAAAATCTTTAAGAATATTCTGAAATTTTTTTTGTTGTCCATGGATGATATGTGAATTTTTTAAAAATTACCTTATGTTTTCTTGCTGAAAGTGTTGTGGTTTCTTTTATATGTTTTTGTCTCTTGAATTTCTGCAACTTTTTGTGTACTAGTTCTTTTTTAAAACTTTTTAACTGCTGTTTCTTTTATTTGTTTGTATTTGTTAAAATATTGTTCTTTGCTAATTTATAAGTTAACTAGCCAGTGTGTTAAACTGTTAATAACTGCATGTTTGTGCACTGTGGGGTTAAAACTGTCAGCTTTGATGTGATTATCTACGTGTGTATTCTTTCTGTATATTCCAAATTCAAGATTTTCTTGACATTTCGTTATTTTAATATCTAGGAATGGCAACACATTATCTGTTTCTATTTCATATGTAAATGTTATGTTTATGTCTTGTATATTCAAAAGTTTTAAGGCATCATCAATGAGTTTTTTGTTAACTATGGCAAATATATTGTCTACATATCTGTAGATACCTTAAATAAGTATGGAAAAGTGTTGATGTGTGTTTCAAATCTACTCATAAGAGGTTAGCTTATTTCCATTTCTAGCTAACCTCTGGGTGTTATAAAATAACAGGAATAAAACTTTTCAATTCATTTCCTTTAGAAATAAATGCTGTAAACATTCAGCTATGCAAAGAGAGAGTATAAATGGTTAATTAAACATCCTTTCTACAGCATACAAGAATTTGGAGTAGAAAATAAGAGTAACATGAAATAAAAGTTACAATGTATATAATGTAAATAAGCTGTTACTCTTCATCCATAGACTTTAAGCCTCTTTCTCCTTTTTTCTTTTGATGAAGCCTATTGTAATTACCAAATGGTGAATAAACTACTACTACTACTTTATACCTTTGAAGGAATCCACACAGTAAAACGAAATATAACTTCTTTGTTTATTAAAAAGTTAAAATAATCAACACTCATGAGCGTTTCACTCCTTTAATTATTAAAATAACAGGACATGTTTCGTGAACATATCGTTCACATTGTCAACTGAGTACAAATAACGTTCATGCGGGGTTTGAATAATGGGCAACTGTAAGGCGCTCTGGTGGATTCTGAAAGAATTTAAACAAAATATTGTATGCTTCCGGAATTTCAAAATTCATAAGAATTTTTTCCTTTTCCTTTATAAAGATGTTCTCCCATATGCTGAGCTCCTTAGGAATTTGGACAGCCTTCAGTAATCTTATTTCTTTATCAATTTCGTGGTGTTCATTCCAGAAATGTGCCGCACAGCTGATTTTTCTATCTGTTTATGCCTGATGTTTCTCATATGTTCCTTCATTCTAATGCATATGTTTCTTTTAGTCTGTCCGATGTATACCTTATCACAATCCTTGCAGTTTATTTGATATATCCCTGATTCTTCCTTTTTTGATCTACTGTCTACTTTGTTTAAATTCAATAATTTACCAACACTATATTTATTTTGAGGAACCAATCTAATATTATACTGTTTAAACATTTTTTGAAATTTGTTATTCAGAAGTGGATTGAAAGTGAACTTTTTATAGATCTTATCTTTAGATAAGGTGCTCAATGTTGTACGAGTAATTTGTTTGATTTTTATCTGTCTCTGAAATCTTGTGATTTTTTGATCAATCATCTGTTTTTTGAAACCATTAGAGAGGGCTATGTTTATTATGTGTTGGTATTCCTTTTTGTATTCATGTCCGTTGAGTGGTACATTGACTAATCTATGTATCATGCTGTTGAAAGCTGCTTCTTTATGTGTTCTAGGGTTAAAACCGTTGGCCTTGATATAATTATCTGTGTGAGTTTCCTTTCTGTAGATGCCAAATTCCAGTTTGTTCTTGCATTTTATTATCCTTAAATCCCATGTGAACGATATGTTCACGAAACATGTCCTGTTATTTTAATAATTAAAGGAGTGAAACGCTCATAAGTGTTGATTATTTTAACTTTTTAATAAACAAAGAAGTTACTACTACCATCATCATCATCATCATCATCATCATCATCATCATAATCATCATCATTATTATATGTTGTTTTGCATTATCTTGCAAAAGAATATTACCTTTATGATTCACTAGTACTGGCTCCATAGTTTTCATCTTTTCATTAACACATGTTAGATGTTAGAATACACAATGGCATTGATTATATAGTCAGTTGATAGCAGCTCACCAAACAAAAGCATAATCTTTTTTAGAATACACAATGGCATTGATTATATGGTCAGTTGATAGAAACTCACCAAACAAATGCATAATCTTTTTTTGATGCATTGGTGGTTTTTATTGTTTGCAGAGAAATTCATGAGGTACCAATCAGTAGTGGGTGTCTTGGAGTGCCATAGAGAATGCACTTTTCATCATATGTAAGCAGCCTATCAAGAAAGTGATCCTTCTGCTGATGTGAAACAGTGCAAAACAGGTATCAGCTCTTGCTGTCTTCTCAGCAACTATTAAATGACTGAGTTTATATCTTTTTTTCTACCTAATGGAGATGAAGCCCTTTATTTTTGTACTGATGGTAAACTGTTGTGTCACATTCTCACAAATCTGTTCATCTTAATAGTGGCTAAGAGAGTCTCTTTATCCATCATTGCTTGTCTTCCTGCTTTGCTGTTCATCCTTGAGGGTTTTGTTGCCTTCCTGGAACTTCATGAGACATCTTTGCACCTCCATTCACAGTCTCAGCACTGAAGACTTGCATATTATCTGCACCACTGCTGTTATATTGTTCCCTAGTTTAAATTTTAGAGCACACAAGCTTGTATAAGCATCTTTGGGCTTCTCATGTTTGACCATTCTTCTTGAAATACTGGTTAACAATAGGAAAAATTGAACCAACAAACTTGACAGTCAAACTTTGGCAACCATTTAATCCTGCCTTAATTTTATTTCTTGCACATTTAATTGTTGCCATTGCTCAACATTTGAGCTGTGCACAAAGCAAAAAAACTTCTTTGATCAACTATAAAAAATTGCCTTTTATGCCCTCTCACATGTGATAATGTTTTCCATGAGTTATCAACAATTTTCCTTTATTGGGATTCTGAAAAGCTGCTAACCTAAGTTATTTCACCCCAAGTATTTAAACAAGAGGCCTTACCTCCTTGCTGGCCTGGGATGTCGAGATTCCCTCCAGTAGTTTGATATGTAGCACCATAACCTCCCTGGTCAGGACCAGCCAATTCATGAAGACGACTACTTGAGAGTGCCCGTGGGATAGGATTGCTGGGTACTCCATGGGGGGCTAAGTGTGCTGTCTCTTCAGCCACCTACAAACAAACAATACAAGTTTGTTACTTACCCTTCTAACTAAAGACAGACACACAGGGATTGGTTGACAAAGACTGAGAATGTGATTTGAAATATTTGACAATGCATTCTTTATGATATTATTGAGTATTGCTTCATATTCTTCAGAACCTCTTCAATAGCTTCATCATGTTTAAATTAGTACATTTTATCAATGAAGTCATGAGATGGAGATAGAAGAAGCAGAGATCGCTGCAGAAGGCCAAAGTTCATCCTGGGCTATGACACCAAAAGAGAAGAATGTAAACTTTTTACAGGGACAAGTTGTGAACTATACAGGTAATGTGTATGCAGACTACATGAAATCTCAGAGTGGTCAACATTGCTTTTGATATTCTCCTGCAAAAGTAACTATGAGTTGAAAGAGGACCTTCTGATGTTGTGAAAGAACTATGTAAAGTGCTGGCTGAACTTCTGTCTTCTGAAATTCTAATATTAGACTACTTAGGAACTAAAGACAGAAGTTAGTAAGGATCATAGATGGTAGATAGGAATTACTTCAATTATGTTGTCATTATTTTATTTTGTATTGTTCCATGAATTCGGATAATAATAATTTAGTAAAAAAACTTATTGTAATACACAATTTATATTTGTGGAGGGTAAAGAATGACCAGGGTTCAAGAGGTGAAGATCTCTTGTATTAATTTTTTGTCTTAGTACTTCAATAAATATCAAAATATCAATATCAACTACACTATTTTCTTACTCAAAGGAGGAAATCGCCATTATCTTTTCAGCTTATGCACTTTTTGGTATCCTGTATTTAAAGTCCTTTGTTTTAAAATGACTTGTATATTTAAACAATATGTGGCTAAGAGAGGGCATTTATAGGGTACAAACCAGGATTTAAAATAATTAAATGTAAATCAAGAAATAAGGTTACATTGTTAGGCAGAATTAGACAATTTTATTAATTTAAAATAAGTCATAATTTGAAGTTTTATAAATGAAAGGAAGTCTACGATGGCTATGGTTTTCTGACACCCAAAGGTACTGATATTATCCAGTGATTATACTAGAAATTATAATAATTAGATTCAAAATAAAGGAACTGCAAAAGTGCATACTATTTTAACATCAATTATTGAAAATTGTTGCTTAAAAATGTTAGGGCATGCATGCTGTGTTGCAAGGGTCACTTTATTTCACAGCTGAGGTATTTGTTTTTTACCTGATGAGGATCTTCTGATGGTGGCAATTCTGACACAAATCCTGTATCCTTGCGGTAGAAGTTGATGAAAATGAAACCGGCCAGTACCAACAGACAAATAAAACCATAACCTCGGAAGGTTGCAGTTGTTCCTAAAAGCAAAAAAGTATCATTTAGCAATTAAAATTATAACCATTTTATATGATAAGCAAAAGTTTATACATTACATATATTTTTTTCCTTGTAGACCTCAAAGCAACCATTTATCCATTGCATCTAATATTGGGTGATTCAGAATGAAGGGATTTAGTCTTCCATTGTTGTAGTGCTGTACTATTTGAGTTACAATGTGACTTTGATTTGCCCATACTTGCTCATTGTGCACATTAAATACACCATCTCTTGTGAAGGTAGCTTCATCACTAAATAAAAGTACATTTTTAAAATGGGGCACCTCTTCAACCTGTTGTAAAATCCATTGGAAAAGTTACCTCTGAGAAAAGTCTACTGATGTCAAATGCTGCATAGATTGCTTATGGTATGGATTGCTTACAGTATGGATATGTCATGAGGTACATGCCATATGGTTTTTTGATCTATACCAATTATCCCGGCAACAGCACAAGTGATGGATTTTGTCCTATCTGCTCCAAGATATCCACTTCCATCTCTGGCTTGACTCTCGATACTTAGTTCTCTCCATGAGGTGTATCTGTGGTTGCAATGTCCCTGTGTCATGTAATCATTGAAAACTTATTTGGATATGGAATGATGTGGCTGCATGTGCAAATGATACTTTACTGCATATAACTGTGCTGCCTCCCTTCCATTCCATTAGCACCCCCATATACAAAAAACATGTCAGTTATTTTTCTCACAGAATACTTTGCCATGTCCTCTTAGTACAAAGCATTAACTAATCATAGTAAGTACACAGTTAAATGTGAACGCAGGCACATCTGAGTAGCTTGGTTGCTAGGAATGCTCTGTGCTATTCACATGTGATGGTACATATAACTCCTATACCACCTACTCGGACTCATTAATTCCTTGTATCTCGGCACTGTTGCAGTCTGGATGCTCAGATTTTTTTGTTGTCTTTCATTTGCAGAGACCTGCATTATGCGGGAGTTTGTTGCATTTATTTTGATAAACCTGGTATAACCTCTAAAAGAAGTACAACTCTTGAAACTATGTAAATACAATTCCAGTGGATCTCTTTATACAAGGGTAGATGAGAAATGAGATTATTGGTCAGTTGGCAAAAAAGGCACATCCATCCTACAGCCAATCAAAAACACATCATTTTATATGGAAAAGCAAATATCAGAATAATAATAGATAATTCCTGGTGGAGAAAGAAAAGGCAGCACCATGGCTGAATGGTTAAGCTGTTTGCCTCTCATCGAGGTGTCTGGAGTTCAATCCCAGTAACTATAAGTAGGATTTTGGCAGACAAAGCAGTGTCTGGGCAGGTTTTCTCTGGGTACTCTGGATTCCCCTGCCATTCATTCTATTGTTGTTTCAGCTTAATCTCACCTCCATCTTCACCTTCATCATTATTGAGTGTAATGTAATTTGCTGATTTATTGATGCACATGTTATAAATGAACTATGCTACTGCCCTCTGCTGCCTATTTGGGGAACTCCAATGTCCTGGTCAGGTATTAGGACACACACAAATAAAGGAAGAGATACAACAGTGGAAAGATGTTGAATATCTATGAAAATCCTCTCAACCAACACACAGGAAAGAAGTATTAGCAACATTCAGACTGTATACAGGACTCAACTTCCTATGCTTTATTTAAAGAAATTAGGAATTCACAATACAGAGTACTGCACCATCAGCAATTAATATAAACTCAAGAATGAACAGACATCATCTCAACAACTGCCCATAGATAAATTAAGAAGCAGAAAAAGACATTCTTAGTATATATTGGGATGCAAGATGGTGAATGGAATAGTATCCAGGGCCCAGCTATTAGAAACCAAAAACCAATCAACTAAATTTATTCATAATATTGTTATGTATTCCGGCAATACAGAACTTGGTTTAGAAATCAGTATTTCACATAATCTGAATATCAAATAAGATATAGCTGAAGGTCCTAGAAAATGTTATGAGAAAAATGTTAAATTTACTCCTATAATATTGAAATTTTTTTGAGGAAATCACTCAAATTTCACTAATTTGGTTTCATTTACTTGGACACATTTCACAGGCTGTTGCCTTCATCATCAGCATGGTAATCAGATGTCACTCAATTTTACAAATTTAGTGACCGGTTACATTAACTAAATTTTTCACCATATGATTTAGTTGAACTACACACTCTTAATGCTTCATTTACTTGTCATAATGTAAGGAACCGGTTTCAAGAACATTTACGTTTAGTTCTCGAAACCGGTTCCTTAAATTATGACAAGTAAATGAAGCATTAAGAGTGTGTAGTTCAACTAAATCATACAATGATATCAATTATATGATCAGTTTCACTGAGCAAGTTCTAATTTATATTTTAATTAAATTTTTCATGTTTTGGTTTATGAATATATTTTCTCACACTGTTAATTGTATGAATTTTTGAAGAACTCTTGCAAATTTTGGTCATTTTGAAATTCAAAGTTTTTTGACATGCTATCACTAATTTCTCCTTGTCTTTATATTTCACATTTCTCATGTGTTCCTTAAACCATGTAATGTTTCTTTTAGTTTTGTCTGTATATTTCATATTGCAGTCTGTAGCTGATTTCATAAATGCCTGATTGTTTTACTGGTGGAATTTTGTCTTTTGTGTCCATTTTTAGGAGGAGCAAGTAGAACCAATAAGAATGTGTAGTTGGACTTAATCATACAATGATCTTAATTAAGGAAAATTTGGTTAATCTAGATATTCCAAACAATAATAACCTCATCTCTAAATTTGTAAAATGTACAGAGTGACATCTTAATACCATGTTGGTAATCAGGCTGATGAAGGCAACAGCCTTTGAAACATGTCCAAGTAAATGGAACCATATTAGCGAAATTTGAGTGATTTCCTCATAAAAAATTGCAATATTATTGTACTGCATTTCACTGTGAAAATTCCTGCTGTTTAAAACTACTTACTCCTATGAATTCATTCAATAGATCTATTTTATTGAAATCAGAAAGCAATTAAACAGTATGTAGTTATTCTTTCTCGTAAAATATAAATAAATATAAGAGCAATTATATGAGCTTATACTCTTGGGAGTATTAACAGTGAAGTAGTCAAATAATGCTGATATGAGTTGGTTTGGTGACACATACTTGATTTTTAAATGGATATGTTTTAGAACAAGTTACCATCATCAGCAGAAGACCAACTGGGAGAAGCAGATGGAGAAATTTATTGAACATATCCAATGTCAATATCTCACAGTTCATGATGTAGTTTTTATTTTTGATGTTTTTTTTCAATACCTTTAGTTCCAAAGGGTTGCAGATGTGTTTCAATGATTTTGTTTCAGTATCAATTTCATGGCTTTTTGACCAAAACTGGAATGCCAGTGTTGATTTTTCTATCTGTTTGTAAGTGATATTTCTGAAATGTTTTTTTAGTATGGGTTTCCAAATTTCTTTTCATTTTTCAGTGTGTAGGTGATCACAAATTTTGCAATTGATTTGGTAGTATCTGGCTTCTGTCAGAAGATTTGGAATCTTTGGAAGAAGTTTTTAATAAATTTGTAATATTGCGTACATTTTGAGGAGTCAAAATTATTTTGCATTTTTTTAATTTTTTTTTTTTTAATTTACTGAATATATTGGGTGGTAAATGAATTTTTTGTATTGTATATTTTCTTTTATTTGTAATAGTAAACTTGTGTCTTTGACATCTTTGTTTATTTAAAAATCTTTTAATCATCTTATCTATTAATTTTTTGTGGAAACTACTTGCAGTGCTGTTTGAGATGTATTGGTATTCTTCTTTATAATTTTTATACTAGTAGAACATTAACCAACCTATATGTGAGGTTGTTGAGATGGTATGCTAGTATATTTGGGATTAAAGCTATTATTTTAAATGCAGTTGTCACTGTGGGTAGGTTACCTATATATTTCGAAGGCTAATGTATTGCTTTTTTTTTTATAATCTTCAAATCTATAAAAGGGATAACCACATTCTTTTAATTTCCAATGTGAAATGTATGGAATTTTCCTGCAAATTTAATAATTTTAAGGCATTGTTAACCAGATTTTTAGGTATAGTGACAAATATGTCATTTATGTATCTGTGCCAATTTTAAAAATTATTGGAAAAGCATCAGTTATGTGAGTTTCAAAATCACTCATAACAGATCTGCCAAGAAAGGTGAAAGAGGGCTACACATAACTAATCCAGAACCTTAAGTTTTCCATTAAAACTAAAATAATGTTTCCCAACAAAGTTCTGGATATTTCATTGGGAAACAACTGATGAGTCAAAGACAAGGATTAATCATTTAACTACACTAAAGAATCCTATATATAGGTATTCATTTTTCACACTAAGCTCCATTTACTTACATAAAATAAGACGCATTTCAGGAGAATCTCTCCCATCTTCATTGCTGACTGAACAGCTGTTACTCGAAATGATGGCTAGACCCCAGATGTTCCTGTGTTGGCATCTGTTGGCTGAAGTAGGAAATTGCTGAGTTTCTCCATAGGAGGAAACTCGAAGTTCATTAAGTTTTCTTTATTTTCTTTTCTTTCCCAAGTGGATAACTCCATTGGGTTGTGAAGATGTTTCAGCAGTTTAATTTCCAGTTTTATTTCATGATTATTGGTGGAAAAGTGAGCTGTTACTGCTGAATTATCCACCTGCTTAAGCCAAATATTCCTAAAGTGTTCTTTCCTCTGAATTTCTAAATTTATCTTTGTTTTGCCTATGTAGCTCTGCTCACAATTTGTGCATTTTATTCATAAGTACAATATTTATAAACTAAAGAAGTTATAAATTTCAATATTAATTAAAATTTTAATGTAACACAGTGAAATATGCATGAATAATCTCCTCTTAGTCAAACTTTTAACAGCTAAGGATGTGGACAAGGGTCCATGAAATATGCCCTGAATAAATCTCCAGTAAGTGAAGTCAAAAAGTGTGTTTAAATAATTCAACTATGAAGAGTTCTAAATTTGGTTATATAAAGAAATTAGTGATCAATAATTTCATTCATATAACTGAATTCAGAATACAAAAGAGAGTTAGCCAATTCCTGCAGCATAAAATTCAACATTCCAGATCAAGATTACAATAATTTTTTTTGTAGTTAAATGTCCAAATATTAATGTATAGAACAGAATTTTTTGTTCAAGATGTTCAATTTGATATCATTGCTTACCAAAATAATTAACAAAAATTCCCCCAATGACAGCACCACAACCTCGCCCTAGACCGTGGTGAATGCCTTGCAGAACACCTTGGGCAGAGCTCCGAAGTTGCTGTGGTGTATTATGTGCTATATAAGAACAACAGGCAGCCCACACTGCAGCATGTGTGATCCCTATAAACACAATATTAAATTTAGATTTTTGTAATTAAAAGTAAAAAATGTTATTAAAAAAAATCTGTCTTTCGTTAGACCCCAGCACAATTGATTCCCATTTTAGCAAAACTCAACAAATGCCACATTCAACATTTTACAGTAAAGGTTTTTATTATTTTACTCGAATCACCTAAAAACAAAAAAAAAAAACAAAACAAAACAACAACAAACAAATATAAATGTTTACAAAACTCAACATCTTCAATCGACATATCAAAGTTCTTACATTTATTTAGAACTCTATTGTCCATTAATAATTCTTTTAGAGATCTGCAAAGTTAATGAAGTGATTTATTACAATATATGTAGTGTCCTATAAAAAGTTAATGATGGATTGTTAAGCTAGCCGAATCATATTTTCATCTACATAAAAACTTGAGCATAAATTATATTTTTGTTTGATTGAGTTGAAGCTAAACACTTGTGTGGCTTCATTTACTTATTAATATGTAGAATATGCTTCACAGACCATCATCCACATCCTCAGCTAAATGTCAATTTAGGTAAGTGAAGCCACGTATATGTTTAACTTCAACTCAAATCATACAAAAATTATCATATATGATTCACTTCACTATCCTAAACAGTAAACAAAAATACTGAAATACTTTTAAAGCTAATGCAAGGGTTCTCCATTACATAAAAATTTTTCTTTAGCATAATTGGTATTTCCTTGTACCATGTTTGTGTGGGAGACAAAGCTAGTGTCAAATAACTGGAAAAATACTTTTATAGGTTATGTAAAAATATACCACATGAACATTTTTTCCATGCAAAAATTGAGCATTTTTCATGGGGAATTTTAAAAATTTAATTTTGAATTACAAATTTAATTTTAATACTTAACACTGCACATTAAGATGTTAGTTTATAATAAAAAACATACCAAAATTGTCATATCTGATAACAATGTTAATTGGTAACATGACATCAAGATAGCCAATATCGCAACTGATTGCAACTATGAAGATGAAGAGGTAGATCACAAATTTTATTCATTAATAGTTTCCAACTAATATTTACTTATCTATTTCATCAATTAGCTGCAACTTCTGTTAAAGAGTAAGACCATTATGCATGCACTTCACGAAATCGATCTTGCAGCAGTAGGTTAATTCATTTCAGTTACTATACACATACATGGTAGTTGGCAACTGCCATGTTATCACATTGTTACTTTGATACTGTGAAATGTGAAGCTATGCTGTGATGACTTCATGCTGACTACTGTGACTACATCCATATGCCATCCATAATGCTATTAGAAGACAATGACAATTTCATAAAAATGACTGCATGTCTAAAACTGCGATTTGTGCCATGTCAGAAAAAAATCTGTCTGGAAAGTATCTGATCTTATTTTTTTTTTGCACTTAAAGTAATTATAATAGGTTTGTAACACTATGCACAGAGGTACAGGAAACCTTGATCTGCATACATGAATTTTGCTAAATTTGCCAGACTTGTCAGTCACTGAAAGGAAGCTGGCAAGGAAGCAAGGAAACTGAAATTAACCTGGTCATCACAGAAGTTTATGACAAGCAATTTGTGGGATGAAAAAGGCATTCTTGTGAATATTTTTACTATGATGTCTCAAAAAAGAAGACATCAGAAAGAAGAAATTCAACAAACACACAGCTATATAATGGCAATGTATACCCATGGCTGATCATTAATCTAGCATCTACCATATAGTCCCTGATTTCACAAGGTCAAATCTCTAACACTTATGACTGATGAAAGATTCTATAGCCTATAAGGTAAAACAGCTCTGAAATATTGACAGTAGAGTACCTGATATTTTTTGTCTGAATTTGCAGCCTCTATAAAACATTGCAAATGCTGCAGATTACATAGAGAATAGCATCAGTGGAGACTGTACATGTATTCATAATGTTAAGAGCATATAATATCTCAACAAGGGTTATTCACTGATCTCCTCTTATTATTTCCAGATATTATTTAAATTTTATTAACTTACCTTGCATAAACTCAAATGGTAACACCCACCATGGATTTAATAACCATGAAATATACAGGAAGCGAAGTACATTGCCAGCTAAACCTAAACATAAAACCTGAAACAATACATCATTATTTAATAAAGGAAACTTCAGATTCTGTGCTAAAAATATCAGTCATCCAATTATCTGATGATCAATGAAGCAGTGGTGGTTGCATCAGCCAATAAGCTGACACTCAAGGCGAGCTGGGCTGCATGGGTTGAGCAGGATTTACTGAACTGTTATGTTGGTCTTGAGTCTCTGGCCACTCAGTGTCATTTAGAAGGCAAAAGGAACCACTTGTGTCTAACCATAGAGTATGCTAAGACAACTAAATGCCAAATACTTGGCCGAATTATCCTATTCATAGTCTTTATTTATGATCTGTATGTTCACACAGAGTTTGCTCAAGCTCAGGAAATTATATGAAGAGAAATTCCCAGATAATTCAGCAAAGTCAAAATACTATTCATAAATTAGTATCTACACCTTTAGACAAACTAGAGGAGATCAACTTCTTCTTCTCAAAGAGAGCTAAGGAGGATAATGGGTAATTTCATAAACAGATGCCAGAAATAAAGTCAAGTAATTCCAACATCTTGCATTATCTGAGTACATGACTTTTTAAGAGTATTAGTATTTATTAGACTGTTACTCTAGTATTTCTACCACCAACTCTTGTGTCTCACTGCCCACCTACCCAAACCCAAGTGTGGTCTAACTGGCCATGAATGATGACTTATTAGCCAATGCAGTCCCTGCCACTATGTTGGTAAAGATAATTGGATAACCCACTCTCTATTATAGGAAAAAAAAAACATTGAGGCTATGGGCTGAGGTTTTACCCAAAGAGATGTTAATATAAGCTAAGACAAACTTATTGAAACTATTACCATCTTAATATATCAATACTAATAAATGGCAAAAGCATTTAAAAAAAAACATTAAAAGGCCTAACGGATTACTAAGGTGTAGGATGGGACAAGCCTTGATAGTCTTTTTTTCCTGGAACCGAAGCAGTTTATTTATGTTACATTAACATGTTATGTATGAGGAATTTAAAGAGTTTGCTCAGGAAAAGATTATCATATTTCTTTCAACACTGTTTTAGTGCTAACAGAGATTGGGTGCAAAAGTATGAGTAAATGATTTATTTGTTATTTATTAATGGAGGCACCTACAGATGTTTTTAATAATATGAGAAACAGGGAATATTTATAGTTTCTGCTCAATCTTTGATGTATGAAAGTAACAGTAACAACACTGGAGAATTTTCATGCATCTCATGTTTAGACGATAGCAATAACACTAGACATTCAAAATTCAGTGAAATGAGTTGAGATTATTAAGGTTTATCCCATGCTACATCCATATATCAAGTGAAAACATAAGATTTTAAGTAAATTAGTAAATGAAAACCATGTCTCTAATGATATGAAACATAATTTCATAAATTCTAAAATGTTATAAATAGATTCATTTGGTTGGTTGAAAGATTATATGAGGCGTGATCAACTGAAACCCATCTGGGCTTATTTGTTAATATAAAGTGATATAGTGAATTGCAAACTAAACATAAACAGAAGCAGCAATATTTAAGAATAAAAATGAAGTATTATTAATGTTGACAATACCATAAAATTTTTGAATATACAATATAAAAGCATATAGTTCACATATGAAACAGAAAAATATAACTTGTTTACATTCCTGTACATTAAAATAATAAAACATCAAGGAAACCTGGAATTTAGAATCTACAAAAAGAACATGCATACAGACAATCACATCACAGCTGACAGATTTAACTCCAAAACACATATACATGCAGTGATCAATGCTTAACACACAGGCTGGTTAACCCACACATTAATAAGGAAGAATACTCTAAAGAATACAAGCAAATCGAAAAAATGGTGATGAAAAATGAATTTAGCAAAGAACTAGTTCACAAAAAAATTAAAATTTCAGGAGGAAGAAACTTATTAAAGAAACCACAGCACTTTCAACAGAAAAGGGTAAGATACTTTTTAAAAAATTCACATATTACCCATGGACTATGAAAAATTTCAAAATATTCTAAATGATTTTAATATCAGATGGGCACCTATAAACAGATTTAATGTTAAAAATCTCCTGAATGATAATATTAGTGATACTATTCCACTGGAGTAAAAATCAGATATTTACCAAATAAGATGTGTGAAATGCAAAAAAGTCTATTTTGAAAAACAAAGAGAAACATATGCACATGGTTAAAAGAACACTTCAGAAACATAAAATAGAAATAAATAGAGAAGTCAGGAATTGCATCTCATTTCTGGGAAAAAAAATCATGACACAATGAATAAAGCAAAATTATTAAAATCAGTACAAGGACCTTCAGAGTTAGCACATGGTAGAAAATCTACATTTATAAATACAGAGACAGATTAATAAACTTTGATACTTCTGGGGATGAAAACTTAAACTTTTAAGTTCATCCAGAGCAGAATATACATATCCAAAGCATAAAGAATTATCCAGCAGTCAATGGTCAGCTAATGATGTGGATAATGGTCTGTGAAATATGTACTATATTTATACAAGTAAGTGGAGCCAATAAGAGTTTGTATCTGATTCAATTATACATTGATCTTAATTATATACAAGGTAGTCATAAAATATTTAGCTCTCTAAATTATGTTTGCAACTAATGGTGTACAGTAAGTTTAGCATGATTCAGGTGACCCTTTATTATAATTTCCCCCCCCCCCTTTTATTACGGTTTCCTCATAAAGCTATTCCATAGGACAGAAGTGAATGAAATTTTGAAAAATGAGCTTCCCTAAGTGTGTATATATACTTACTATGTGTTTTAGTATACTAATTTGGAAACAGATATGAATTACCTTTCTATCCATTCATCAATAGAGCATCCCAGCTTAGATTACCATCAATCCATATTCCAAGAAATTTTCTTTCATTTAAATATTTTACTAGAGTTATGTTTGTGAAATGTGGTTTCTTATTGTTTTTATGGTGAAAACCCATTGCTAAGTATTTTTCTTATTTGTATGAAAACTGTTATCTTCAAACCATGTTATAGTATGTTAAGTTACAGTTTCAATATTTACTTTTAATGTCCTTATTTTTATCATAAAATTAATATATATCATCTGCAAATAAAGAAAATTTTATATCTTGGTTTAGGTGATCATCAATAAGGTCATTTACATACAGGAGAAATAATATGGTGCATAAAATCAAGCCCTGTGAAACACAACATTCAATTGCAAGTTAATTTGACAATACTGATTTCACTTCCTTTCTGTTACTATCTTGATATTCTATCTCAACTATTTGTTTTCTGTTCCTAGGATAGAACTCAAACCAATTGTAAGTTACTACTCTAATCCAATATTTATATAGTTTTCTTAGTAGGATTTCATGGTTAACAAGGTAAAAGGCGTTTGAGAGATTAAAAAACATACCTATATAATGTTCAGAGTCTCTAATTTCTTATAAATATCAACCAAAATTGGATTAATACTGTAGTAGTTGATTTTACTTTTTGAAAGCCATACTGAAACACTGAAAGGATATTGAATTTTGAAATAAATTTTGACTCTTTTTAACATTGGTTTTATTTCACAATTTTGAAGTATTCCAGAAGACAACTTTTACTCATTGATACATTTATCAACTAATATAGCATGTGCATGTTTTCTGCATGAACTAGTTGTGCACTGCAGCCTTGACTTAATCATAGTTGTGGAAGCATTTGCCCATGACAAATTTATTGAGAGGTTGAATAAATGAAAGTCAGGACACAGACTTATTGACAGGACATCTGCAATGATCTACATCACTTGTGCTCCTTCCGCCACATCTAAATTCACCAAACCATTTATTTAGCATTCTATAAGGGGCAAATTTGTATAATGTTTGTCCAGCTTAACCTTATTTTCTGTGGGCATTGCCTTTTCAATAAGTGATGTTTTATTAATACATAAAATTTGTGCTTCTCCATTTTGAACCCTTGTTTACAAATTTAAAAAAGAAATTGGCTCTCAAATGTTGCAATTGTTTATAGTCATATACATCATCTTTCAACAGTCACCAAGTTCAAGAAACTTTAAAAACAATCTAATGCTGCCACCTTTTGAGTTTGAATACAATGCAATCTAGGTCATAAAAATAATAACAGGAGCCGTAAAAACAACACCTATTGCTGCAATATAGAGCATATAGAGCATAACTAACAACATGCAAATTAAAACAGAGCTAAATATTAAAACAGCAATTATGGGATAGAAATTAAAAAGCAATCAACACAGGAATAAATAATTTCAAATTCCTGACAGCACACAATGATTAATTAAAATACCCTTTCAAAAAGTATGTAAAGAAAGAAGATTTAGACAACATTTTAAAAATAAGCATTAAACCCGCCATTTTACCAACTGACCCTTTACAATATATAGATATCAGCATGAAATTAAATCTGGATACAATGGTCTCCAAGAAGAACAACCTATCTGAAGTATTAAGATTGACAGCACTTTGTACACTAAACAATATTATCTGACTTATACATGATGTGGAGTAGATTATCACTTAAAAATTAAGAAGCAGGCTTTGGAATATAATGCTAAGAATTCTCATAATATGCACCTTTGGGCCAGTACGCTAACAATTTTGATAGCAAAATAATGGCTATTGGAGCAGTTTTAGAAAAAATCTACTATAATATCTAATATAAACAAAAAATTGTTATCTTCAGTGACTCTAAAGCAGCACTACAAAGTATACTGAATTACAGGTATCCATCAACATGCACTATAAATGAAATAAGAAAACTATATCATAAAATCCAGATCAGAAATACAAAAATACTTTTATAATGGATCCAGAGCCATATGGATTAAAGGAGAATGAGATTGCTGATACTTTAACAAAAAAAGGACCATCATAAAATTAAAATAATCTTTTGAACTAGAACTTCTTTCTAAATTGAAACTAATAAAACAATAACTGAACAATTACAATATCTAACAAAAACTTAGAAAATTTGGAGTTGCCCATTTCCTTTTAATTGTTGCACATAATTGCCTGTCAGAATATCTCTTCAGGATGAAATCAATCAAGGACAGGCCACTACCCATTGGTAAGGATGTGAATACTATTCTAAACAAAGAACATTATTGAAGTGCAGCCAACTTGATAGCAACAAATAAATGAAAAATAAATTGGAAACTCTTAATTCGGACGCTAGGGAAGAAATTATATATGTCAGCATCCCCAATGGCCCCCAGCAATCAGCAATCATCGTCGTCGTCGTCATCATCATCATCATCATCATCATCATCACCATCATCATCATCATCTCATTTTATCCTTTTTTTTTTTTTTTTTAATTATTTTCTGGTATATCTTATATTACTTTTGAGATTACTGATTACTGATTAAATGGGAGTAATAAAATTGAGCCAATAAGACTCAATCATACAATGTTCTTAATTATTGAACCAAGTTACTCCCATCTGCATTTTTCTAAGGAAAAAGGTATTCGATTTGTGGGCAAATATAATATATTTAACAAGTATAATATATGGAAAAATGCTTTCATAACTTTTATCATCAATTTGTGAAAATTAGTCCTTGCACTTACCTTAACATGACCAATCTGCCTTATAAGTCGGAAGCTGAAGAAGTAAGCAAAGATTTCCGAAATATGATTAATGACAGATGCAACACCAAACAATGTTGGGGAACCACCATAATCCTGAAGAAAGAAAAAAAAATAATGTGTATCAAGTTTATCATACCAGCACTAAAATGTGACTGATTTTCTTTTCTAGTACAAAGCAGAATACAGGTCAGACAAGAGTTTATATATGTATCATCAAGGTCATTAAGTTGCAGACTCATGAGGAGGTCTGGGGTTCAATTCCCACCAGCACCACCCTCTCTGACTGAGGTTTTTTACACCTTTTCTTCAGTCTTCATAAATGGCAGATGTTGGGAGATACCCTAAACTTAGGCATGGAAAGCTTCCTTCCTATAAAAAAAATGCTTTCCCAATTTATCATTTCATCTCATGTATCTTAAGTGTTCACTAACTGTGATGTTTCATAGTTTTATATATATGGGCATTAAACACTATTAAAAATATATATTCTTCAAAGCCATTAATGATATAGATTGTCAGATATAAAGTGCTGTTTGTCAGAGATGCAAATTCATGAAGTACATTTTAAGTACAAGACCTTCTAATCTTAGTATGATTTTAATTATATGATTGGCTTCACCATACAAGTTACAATTAGCATCTCTACAAGACCTTTTGTTTGAACTTTACCCCCCTGTAAATAGTTCACTGAAATTTATTTGAATGCTCTGTTTATGCTGTCATTAAGAGATATGTACCTACCTGAAGGTGCCAGAAGAGAAAAGTGAATATCAGACCTATGCCAAATCCCATAAACCATGCCACAAACAGAAAAGAGCCGCACTTAAGGTTTGCAAACTGCTTAAGCACTGTCACCCATTCAGGAATTTCTCGTGTTGTCTGTGCAAACATCTTTGTCTGAAACAAAAGTTATTATTTTTTGTTATGTTAACTGCAAGTTTAGTAACCTAAATTATTGCAAAATGCACTACATATGAAATATCTAGACAAAGAAAAAAACAAAGGTAGGTTTAACATTTTCAAAACCACTTATTTTAGAAAGGAATGTACATTTTAAAATAGCCTACTCAAATTAGATATATTTCAAGTTAAATTTACCACGTATAGGAATCAATTATTCAAACTGATTGGGACCAGTTATAGTTCTGATGACTGAAATTAGAATTAACAGTGTACGTAACATTAAACATTTAAATTATCTGCTCTGCTCATAATTTTTATATTTCTCTAATCATTTTTGGAATCAAGTTTGGAGTATATTGTAAATTGTTTCCTTGACTTTGTTTGTTATCATGGATAGCAAATTTTCCTACATTATAATTTATGTTACTGTCAAAGTAGAGAATAGGATGTTGTGAACAATTGCTGACAAATGTAATACTGTCTAAACAAACAGGTAAACATTTGAAATATTTACAAGTTTTTGAGAGAGCTGTTAACAATTACCATTTGCCTTTGGTCAAAGTTGCATATGCATTATTGCATTTGTTATTTTATATGTTCTCCGGCTGAGAGTTGCTGTTGCACTAATATTTGCCCCAGGGGGCAGCTGATTAGAAAATTATTTATGCACTTTTAGTTAGATGTGGATTTGTACAATTGAGCATATTCATCATCATTGTCATCATTGTCATCATCATCATCATCATCATCATCATCATCATCATCATCAACACTACCACCACCAATGATAGCATCTAAAAATTTGCCGCCTTACTTATCAACTCAAGAATCTTAATATAACAAATTATTATTGAGGAAATCACTCAAATTTCACTAATTTTGTTCCACTTACTTGTACATGTTTCAAAGGCTGTAGCCTTCATCTTCAGCATGATTCCACTGTCTGCTTCCCAGCATGGTATTAAGATGTTGCTCTGTAGATTTTACAAATTTGGTGATGAGGTTACTATTGCTTGGAAGATTAAAATTAACCAAGTTTTCCTTGTTTTTGTTTATGAATATATTTTCTCACACTGTTAATTCTATGGGTTTTTGAAGAGCTTTTAAGAGTTTTGGTTCCTCTTGGAATTTGTGGTTCTTTTGCCAGAAATATTTGCTATTGCTGATTTTTCGGTGTTTATATTTTACATTTCTCACGTGTTCCTTAAATTGTATGGTAACATCTCTTTTTGTTTTGCCTATGTATTTCATATTGCAGTCTTTTCAACTGATTTCGTAAATGCCTGGTTGTTTTCCTGGCAGAATTTTGCCTTTTGTGTTGGTTTTAGGAAGTTTTTAAACTACATTTGTTACTGGAGCCAAAATGATGTTTGCCTCTTTAAGAGTCTTCTGGAATTTTTGGTGTGCCCATGGGTGGAATGTGAATTTCTTATATATATGATCTCTTTTGTAGCCTTTTAGTGTGGTGACATCTTTTATTTGTTTTTGTTTTTTGAATTTTTCTATTTTCTTGTTGACCAGATCTATTGTGCAGCTATTTTTCTGTGCTATATCTATTATGATTTTATGGTACTCCGAATTGTATTCTGTCTTGCTAATTGGTAGGTTTGCTAATCAGAATGTAAGACTATTGATTATGGTGAGTTTATGTTGTCTTGGATTATGCCTGATATTTTTTATATAATTATCTGTGTGGGTTTTCTGAATATGCCAAGTTCCAGGTCATTGCCATTTTTTATAATTTTTATATCCAAGAAGGGAAGAACCTTCTTGTTTTCCATTTCTATTATGAATTTAACAGTGCTATCTTGTAGCTTGAGTAGTTTTATTCCATCCTCTTTCCATTTTTCATTTACTATTGCAAAGACATCATCAACATAATGTCACCAACATTTGTATTTATGTAGAAAAGCCTGAACTAATTTTATTTTCAAGAAACTCATGTACATACATATAGACAGAATATAATTTGGGGTACCATAAAATCATAGATGTAGTACAGATAAATGGCTACAGAATAGATCTGGTAAAAGAAAATATAAAAATTCAAAAAACAAAAACAAATAAAAGACCACACTAAAGGCTACAAAAGAGACTATAGTTTTAAAATGCATTAACTATTTTTAAAAAACTGTACCATATAATACTATATATGTATGACTGAACATATTTACATTAAAATAGTCCTGCTAATGCTGTCCACTAAAATTTCATAACTACGTCACTTTTCCTTTGAATTCTATCACCCAAATTTTCTGTTTCAGTTCTAAGCATCTAGAACCACCATTGAACTGAATCAATGCAACAGCTAGACCTCCATGTTAATATAAGATGGGCTTGCCAAGAGCCTGGCCAAATGACATTGCTCAAGTAGAACTAGGAAGAATAAGTAGTAAAAGGAAAATTATGGAGAGAGTATTAAAATTCTGGTTTGAAATAGAAATTCAGATGAACATAGTGTTTAATATCAGTGTTTGGTAGTTCAGTAAAGGCTTAATCAAAGTGCTACTTGGCCTAACAAGGTAAAGGAAAGTTTAGAAAAAATTGGTTTCGGATACATGTGGAGAGCTAGGGGAGCATTAGGAAGGGGTTTCTGAAAAGACAATAGTAAGAATCGAAAACATTGAAAGGCAAGGAGTTTTGAACAAGGAAAATTATGTTGAAATATGTAATAAAGCAGCAAGAGAAGGCTTTGCATAGGCGAGAACAGAGGTTATGAAATTGAAAGGTTTAAGAGTAAAGGGGAAGCTGGACAAATGTTTAATGAGTAGCCAGAAAGACAATAATTGGCATATATTATTAGAATGTGAGGAAACTAAGTTTCTCAGGGAGAAGCTGGGAATGCAGAGATGGTCCAATCTATCAAAAGAAATTACAGGGAAAAAGATGTTGAATGTTAAATAAAGAAAGGATATGGTGCAAATTGACATTTATTTAGGAAAAGTGAGAGTAAATGGTTGAAAAAAATCTGTAAGCGAGGCAACAAAGAAAGTGTAAAGTGTGAGGAGTTAGACTGAAATAGTAGGAAGGGCCCTATAACTTGGTAACTGCAATGTTTGGATATATCAGGCCCCAGCAAATATAGCAATTTAGGGTAGGGAAGTATATTGAGTTATAATTTGCTAAATATATGGATTATTAAATTTATTGGATCTAATGCCTTGTGGAATTGCAGAAGGCACTGTTCCTATTTGTTATATTTAAATTGGATTTTTATATTAATTTTGTTATAAATATTATGTATGTAGAAGTATGTAAATGTAGTCTGTAGGGGTATATTTATAATAAATTTCAATTTTAATAGAATACTGAACCCAAGTCTTCCAGATGTTCCAAAAGGAAACTGCTGATGAGTCAAAGGCAAGGGTCCTGGAATTAGTTAATAAGTAAAATTAAAGGAAAATATATTGATAAGATATAATTTCTTAAGTAATGTAATTTAGGAAGTTATGAAACTAGCCATAAAGGTGGGGAGGAAAAAAAATGTAAATTTAATTGTAATATTATTTGTTGAAATAAATAAATAAATAAATAAATAAATTCATTCATTCATTCATAATATAAGACCTGATATTTGCTGCAACGGTAATAGTTCCATTACCGTTCAACCCCTCTTGAACATTAGGAAGTACACAGCTATAATATAGTATTTCATTTCAATGAAAATACCAAGAACTGTTACAGTATAAATCATGGTTAACAATACAAATAAACTATGTGTTTGCTAGAACTACAGGCATAATATGGATATAGGTCTAGTCCCATGGCATTTTCTTTAGTGCAAGCCTCAGTGTATCGTTTCAAAGTTGACTTGCTTGGAAGAGTCAGCAATGGTGCATTTTAACAAAATTGTAAGTAAATGATGATTTACTCTGCCATAATTTTTAATATCTAACACTAAGTTAACTCCACCAATATTTCATTTGTGCCAGACCTTGCAGTTGTTTTCTCGTTCACTTGCAGCTTCAAATGCTGGTATATTAAAATTTTGTTTTTCACTAATTAAGATATAATTTTGACTCAGTTGCTTTATTTTTGATCTCAAAATCTTCTTTCTTTATTTTACTTTTGAGTCTGTAGTTTCTCGGTTTTAAGAACAGGATTTGTCAGGTTTTATATGCAAAAGCAACTGATCAAAATTTATTTTCATCAGTGATGTCATTTTCAATTTTGTTTTTAACCTTGGCTTCTAGACATTTAATTATTTTATTGTTGTCATGGCTTACAGCATAATTGTCAAAACCAAATAGATTATTCTTTTGTTTCTTTGTATGAACTACCTCAAGTTGTGTTGTTACATTTAATTTTAGTGACCTTGGTGAACCAGATATTCCCTAAACTTAGGTATTTTTATGTAAGTAAATGGAGTTTAGTGTAAAAAAATGAATACCTAAGTTTAGGATATATTACCACTCCATTGTCAACACCTTTGTAAGTACAACAGATATTCCCTGTTTGTATTTGGGATATTTAGGGAACACCAAAGGAATGCTCTCTTTCAATACTCTTCTTTTACAGTCTTCTCTATAGTTAATCTTCATAAAAGCTGACTACAAGCTACACTATGGTCTGACATTTACCAAAGTCCACCAGAATCTCCTAAATTAAAATATAATATCATTATTAGGTTCTACTTACAATTTTAATCTCTTTGGTCCTAATTAGGAATAAAGCTAAAAAAAAAATAAAATAAAAGGTATGCTCTAAATACAGTATTGGGATGAAGCTAAAACACTCACCTTGGAGGGAAATAACTTTCATCCACTTTTTTCTCAATTCACTGTCACAAAGAAATTTATGATATGGTATAACAATAAACCTTGCATACAATTTTAAATACAAGATCTCGTACAATATGCAAAATAACCAACAGAACACACCCAGAGGTAGCTCAAAGAAACATACTATAACTATATTGAGGAGGGAATGTGCATTAATGCTAAGCAGGCATCTTAGTAATTACTAAGACATTTTTAATGAAATGAACAGATCATGAATAGATGTAGGTCTAGCAATAGTAAACATATCAAGGAAAAGGTGATTCAATTAGATGTACCGACATTTACAGCATTGCATTGATAAATGTGCACATTTCCCTGTAAATATGAATAGTTTATGGCAAAAGTGAGTAATATATAATGATTTCTGTTACTTTATTTATCAAGAAACAAGGCAAATGTTTACTATAGCCATTAATTATGAAATGCTTACTGTATTTCTCACTGTGACCATAGCATATAATATATATATATATATATATATATATAAAAAATGGATGATTTTAAATTTGTTATTTTATAATTTTATTTCATCAAAGACTCCATGCCTCAAAGTGCATACATGCTCCACAAAGCCAAGAACATTAGTAAAGAACAGAAGATAAAACAACACAATGTTGTCCATGTTTATTGGTTATTGTCTAAAGTAAGGTCTTAATATGGAATAGTAAGATATGGAGTCCCACAAGGTTCTGTCTTGGGCCCATTAATGTTTCTAATATGTGTGAATGATATTGTACAGCTGCGCAATTCTATTATTACTTCTTATGCAGATGATACCACAATAAATTCTTGGGGTGAGTAATAGGTCTCTAATGGACACCATCTCTCTGAGTTCAGAGCAAATTATAAAATACTTAAAAAACAATAATCTTATATGCAATGTGGATAAAATGAAATTTATGAAATTTGATATATTTAAAAGTAATGTTCTAGAGGATATATGTATGATTGAAGATAAAATCTGTGAGAGAGTAGACACATATAAGTTCTTAGGTATACGGATTGATAGTAAATTAAATGCGCAAAGCATATAGATCATGTAGCAAAATGAGTAAATCAACCTATCCGTTCAGTTTTTTAAAGATGTGTTGGCTCAAATGAGTTAAAAATGATCTATTATGGTATAATATACCCTCATCTATACTATGGTATAGGTTTGGGGGCTGCAGCAAAAGTGCATATGGATAGATTATTTATATTACAAAGAAAGTGTATTAGGCTAATTTCTAAATTGGAATATAGACAGTCATGTAAGGATGCATTTGTAAAGCATGGAATGCTAACTGTCTACTCTCTCTCTATGTGTATAAGTCTATATTATGCAGTGAATCAAAGAATTTTATAAAAATAATGAGATGCATAGCTATAACACTAGAAATAGTAAAGATTATCATAGTTATGCTTATAATAAACAAATAATATGTAAGGATGTAAATGTAAGAGGTACCCTTTTGTACAATAAATTGCCACCAGAGATTAAATCTGTAGAAAAATCAAAATTTAAGTATCAGTTGAAAATATACCTTGTAAATAGAAGTTTATATTCATTGGATGAACTGTAGTCAATTGTAATCTTAACAGTATTTATAGGTCAACTATTTTTTAACTCTCAAACATGTACTAAAACCTTGTTCTAAGAATAAGTTATGCTTTGTTATTGACAATGCCTGAAACTTATGTAAATGAGTCTATTGACAGCAATAAATTTATTATTATTATTATTATTATTATTATTATTATTATTATTATTATTATTATTATTATTGAAGTCATATAGTAGACAGTAAGCAGCAGCTCATGATACATGTAAAGAATGCAGTGACTTAAATCCAGTTAAATCTACTTTAATTTTAGAAAAGTAATTTTAAACAAAATTTGCTTAATTTGTTGAGATATATCTAAATATTTAATAATTATATCATAGTTCCATTTAAAATTCTGTAGTCACCCCTCCCTAGAGCCCCTTAAGGAAGACAATTAAGTTTTTTTGCCCATGGTGCTCTTGTGAAACCCCTTCCTGCAATAATTTTGCAAAAAAATCAGCATCATTTTTACTAACACATTTAATAGATATTAGCTTTAATTATTTAAATGGGCCACTCTGTGTATATATTACATTCACTCTATTTAAGTCATTACTATTTTTAAATATGTTAACATGAACAGTGCTTCAGCAAAAATAGCGATAGATTGGGGAAAATTTTGAGTATCAATGATATCCTTTATTGAAGTCCTTTCAAAACTGGCAATCCATTTGATTATCAGCCATCAAAACAAATTATGAAGTAAATAGGAAGTTACTGGATTGCTTCAATTAAAATGCTAATGTGTAAATTGGAAAGTGCATATATGTTAAAGAGAATTTTAAAAATAAAAATTAATGAAGATAAAGTCATAAATCTGTTTTTATTTGAGTATGTAATGCAAGTTACCTCTAGTTGAGGAGGTTTTGTTGGCATTGGGATGTTGTTGGTTTCAGCGAGTTGAGGGAGGTTGAGCTGTTGAGCTAACTGTTGCTGCATTGTGTCCTCATGAGTCATCACTACGGGAGGCTTCTCCTCAGTACTTGGATCTGGTTCAGGAGGGAAGTCATACTTGAAGTTAATTTGTGTGGCAGTTATCAGTGCTGCCCCCATTAGGACAGAGAATGTTGCAAAACAGATGGTGTAGTTCTTCTCTTTTTTATCTGGACCACATGGATGATCAGGAAATGATGTTGAATGGTCAAGTGCAATTCCAACAAAAAACATTGCAAGCCCCCATCCAAGTGATCCAAACATACGTTGATGGCCATAGCGATCAGCATCTTCACCAAGTAATGTAATGACAGCTGAGTCAGCCAGTGTGATTGCAGGTGCACTGAAGAACTCACCAATTATCACCAAAAGCAACAGTAGAAAGAACGCTTTCTGAATATCCTGCAAAACAAAGTTTTTCATAAAAATGTTTAGGATTGTGGGTTGACAAACACTTAAGTTGGGATAAAGCACTGAAAAATTTGGCTGTTAAACTAAGTACAGCATGCTTTGTCTTTACTAGTTAAAGTCTCAATATCATTAAATACACTTAGAACTTGTTATTTTGTTTACTTTCATTCTTATTTATCATATGGACTTGAATAATGGAAAAAAGCAGTATATAATAATATTTAAACAACAAAAAAGGCAATACTAATTATAATGGACATCCCACTTAGAGAAAGCTGCAGGAAACATCTTAAGCAGCAGGGTATATTGCCCTTGTCAAGCATATGTATCAAAGATTGTTTGTTCATGTAAACAGCAATCTTGATAACATATTAGTAAATGCGGATATGTACTCAAATGGTACAGGAAACAAAAATAAATTGCATATAAATCCTCATAAAACAAAACTATTTTAATAATCATTTAAACATAATGGCATAAAATTATAAAATGACTATCTGACTTCTAAAAATATAAGATCATTAAATAAATTAAAAAATTAACTACATAAATTCTTAGAACTTAATCAATTTTATTCAATTGATGAATATAACCAACAACATAAAGAAAAACATACATAGTAACATATGGGAAAAATACGTATCTGAAAGATATGAATTGAAAGTAGTGACATCCATGAAAAATATTGATTATTGGGAATTTTCTTCTTCTTTAATAGCAAGTGCCATAATTTCTGTTAAAATAATTTTCTCTAATATATCTACTAATTTTCCATGTTGTATTGATACAAATCATTAAATTCTCATGTATTGAATTATTATACATTTGGGCCATTATTATTGTACTTAATTATATATTATTGTACTGTTATATTGTGATGTCATTTTCATATTGATTATGTGAATTGTCCTGTTTTTGTATGAATATAGTCAATGTTTTTGATATTTTTAATTGAAAATGTATTTGCTTGTGGATAGTTATTTATTTAAATAGCACTAAGTTCAAAACAAGACAACAATTTTACACTTTCAGCATTACAACAATAAGAGTAATAATCCTGAAATAATGTTAAATGGAAAAGAGATAGAACCAACTCAATGTGTCCATTTCTTGGGATTATATCTTGATAGGAATCTAACATATAACTAACATGTAGATCGCATATGCAAGAAAATAAGCATGGGATTACATTTGTTAAGGATATTCTCAAAATATCTGGATACCATTCTACTGAAAATGGCATATTATGGTATAATTTACCCTCATATACAGTATAGAAAGAACTCTGGGGTAGCTCAGCTATTGGCAACCTAAATAGACTGCTAATTTTACAAAAACAATGTATAAGAACTATTTGCAGACTTAATAAAAGATCTTCATGTCGAAAAGTCTTTAGAGAAAATAACTTGTTACCTGTAATCTCGTTATATGTATATAGACTAATCCTATTAATTGTAAATAGCAATAAGCATACTGGCATTAATAACCAATACCACACCTATGATTCATAAGGAAAAGCTAATCTACATCAAGTACCTTAAACAAGAAGCATCAATCCACTTATCAAAGGTGTACTTTTGTACAACATACTACCAGAGACTCTAAAATTGAGAAAAGAGAAGAAATTTAAGAGAGATCTAAAGATATTCTTTACTGAGAAATACCTATACCATGTGGATGAATTGTAGATAATTGTAGATAAAATGTGTAATTTTCTTATAATTCTTGTAAATGTGTACTAAAATGATCTAAGAATAACTTGTTGTATACCTACTGATTCATTATCATTATTATTATTATTATTATTATTATTATTATTAAAACAACAACGTGGCTTGGTTCTAACCCAGGATCTATTTCAGCCCAATATTTCATATTCCCCAGCAAGTCTACAAGTATCCTTGTTTATATTGGTACAAATCATTTATACTGACATATTGAGTTATTATACTCTTAGGCCATTATTGTTTACTTAATTATATATTATTGTATTGTTATATTCTGATATCACTTTCTTATTGATTATTTGAATATGTTTTGTTTTTACTTGAATATAGTCAATACTGATATTTTAAATTGATAATCTGTTTGCTTAAGGATATTTATATATTTACATGGCATTAAGTTCACAAATACTACAATATGGCGTGTTTCTAACCTAGATTTTATTCCAGGCCAATAATTTAAAATAATCTGAGACACAAACATTTATATTAACACTAAGTTTCAACATTCAACTAACTGTATTTAACAGTGCTTGCAAACTCCCATCCTCAGTTCATATCCAAATGGTTTTGATACAGCTCCTTCTACTAAACAAAGAACCACTATAATAACTAAACTAAAACATTTTAAACAATTCAATAAATCACCCAAAATGAGCAATAAATCTGTTCTCATTTGAAGAACACCCACTCTTAACTAGCCTACAACCATACACATTTAAACTTTTAATCTACTATACATATAATCACAATACCACTACCAGCCAATTACATAAGGAAAACAATAAAATTCATAGATACTCTTTCCTCACTGATCGTAACTTTATTCTTATGCTATACAAATATTCCCCAAGATTACTAATTTGTCTTTGGTCACCAAACATTTCTTTGCTGCAATTTATTTATTTAACTTTAACCATTTACAATATATTGGTTGTAGTCTCCATTCAATTGTTCATGAGCATTCAAAAAAATTTTTCACATAAAGGGCAAACACCATGCTCACAATTGCTTCTAAAATTCCTTAAGCTCCAGATTTCTTATCTAAATCATGCCATCCCTTTGTTAACTCTTTCCCCACTTTGTCTACATAATAAAAATTCCCCACCCTCGACTCCTGAAATTTTAAACGTTCATTCATTTAAGAAACCTCTGAAATTTTTTGTATCCTAAACCAATATATCAAAATTCTCTCCATTATCCATCCTCTCACACCAATGCTCCACATTTCCAACAGTGCCCCTGCATTTGCAGCATTTTGTGCAATTCTGAACACAATCTTACAAAACCCACCAGGTATCCTATCCATCAATTTCTAATTTTCCCCTATCCCCTTATTTCAATGTCATATGCCCACCTTCACTCCGCCAGTGCCCTATAAATTCTTACTAATTCACATTCATCTGTAGTTCAACAAATATACATTGCTTAATTAGAGGATTAACAATATTATTCTTTGCTTGATTGTTAGAAGCTGTGTGCAGAGTTGCCAAATCCATTTTCAATTAATCCATTAGATGGAAAGCCTGCTGCACTAATCAAAGTTAGGATTCAAGCTGCATTTTGCTTAATTGTCATCCATGCATTGTTGATTACAGTAGCAAAAGTTTACAAATTTTTTGTATTAAGCTAGTCCTTTCTGTCAAAAAGTTACTTTTATGTTACATTTTAAATTTAACAATTAGTTCTATGAGCTGACATACAGCAAATGGCAGAATGATAGCCCAGCATAAGCAGAATCCATTATTTTTCTTTGTATTATGAACATGCTCTGTTTGCAGAGCTTCTGACCAAATTGAAATATACTTGGATTTTAGAGAGTACTTCTATTTTGTTTCATTAATGCCATATCATTCTGTAATGACATGTTCTGCAACCACAGAATGTTTTAAATTTTGATAATAATGTGATTGGTACTTACCTCTGTTCGATAAACAATGGAGCTGAACAAGGGAGATACCCAGCTACGGTGTTCATGTTCCTTGTAATTGGAAGCAAATCGAACATCAAGTGGCGATTGGCCACTCATTGCATGGACACGTAATGAGCGTATTGAGCGGGATAATGTTGCATGATGTTGGTCGATATCAGCTGCTGGATTATCCATCAGAAAGAGGGCACTATTATCAACAGCTCTCTTGGCTATGCGATCCTCCATCTCAGGCATCTTGAGCACATATGTATGGTTCTCAAGAAGGATGCATGATGTGGGAGGGGGTTGAATGAAACCCAGAGGCAAAGTAAAGATAATCCATGCTGATAGTGATGCCAACAGGAGCACCTTACCTTTCTGCCACCTGTAAAAATAAAGGAAAAGTATTTTAATAAACAGAAGCTTAAATTGCACCTGCAGTAACTTAAAATATAATTATTTTTTAGAAAACTTCAGAAAAAGAAGACAACAAATAATGAAATTAGAGTAAGTTTAAGTCTTGATGCACCAGTAGTATGCTGTTTCCAAGAGAAAGAAATTAAAGAAGAATGAAACATTAAGTTGGAAAGGCTCCAATGTGAAAGTTGTAACAAAAATTTTTTATTTATGAAATATTAAATAACAACAGATAGAGTTGAAGATAATGAGAAACAAGAAATCTTTGTGAACTCTAGTGAGAAGAGTTTACTGAGAATTTATCGAGAGATAAAAGGAGTTTGGGAGAGGGGTAAGTAACTAGAAATATGTTACAAATTGAGGAGGAAAGGTTTTGAATCAGCTCAGGAGTAAGGAATTTAAGAGGACTAAGAAAAATCTGTGGGAATGAATGTCCCATGAATGGTGAATCTGATGAGTACCATAGCATATTATATTGTGAACAAACGAAAAGGTGGAGACTATGGATATGGAAAGAAAAATGGAATTCATTTGAGGGGGAAATTTTAATAAGGAATATTTCAGCAAATAAATGAGATAGAAATTAAAAAAATGATGGGGAAATTACTTGGGCAAAGTTAGAGATAAATGGTGGAGGAAGATTAGAAGTAGTACAGGAGAAGAGAGTTTAGATATAGAAGATTAGCAAAAAAAATTTGATTATTAGAAATAAGAATGGAGGTATTGAAATTGATTATGGTTCACAATCTCCAATATATCAACAATTTGAAGTTATGATGTATTGGGACTGGAAATAGATTAGGTAGGTAACTTTTGAATAGGCTGTAAGATGCAGGGTATATTAGCTATTTTTAATATAATTTGTGCTAAATAAATAAATAAATAAATAAATAAATGTGGTGTTGGTTGGTAATATAATTAGAATTTAGTTATAGTGTTTGATTATAATTGTG
Source organism: Metallyticus violacea (assembly GCA_030762175.1). Classification (NCBI taxonomy): domain Eukaryota; kingdom Metazoa; phylum Arthropoda; class Insecta; order Mantodea; family Metallyticidae; genus Metallyticus; species Metallyticus violacea. The sequence continues at coordinate 11,027,049 of CM060845.1, read as the reverse complement.
AAACAATGGAAATATGTCAATTGTAATGTTGTTTGTATTTGTTGAAAATAAATTAATTAATTCATTCATTCATTCATTCATTCATTCAAGTAACAACAGATGATGACAGGAGCATAAAAAATATTAACTAGTAGAAAATAGTAAAAGTGATAAGGTCATGCTTATTTAAGATACTAGAGATGCATGTAAAATATTTAGAAACAATTTATAAAAAATGGTGGAAACTTAAATATTATAAGGGCACTGAAATCTGGGGAATTGAGTTTGGATGGATAAATATGGATGTGGAACATAAGTCCTTTGTTATATAATCTTAGATTTACCAAGAACATCACCAAATAGCAGAATTGAAAAGATTTGGTAATAAGAGAAAAATTATAGGAGAACAGTAAAATACTAGTGTAGAATAAAGGGAGCAGATGAAGAATATTATGAAAATGTGCTTACTGATACAAAACAAACAAATAAACATTGTGAAGCATGAGGTGTGATCCATAATTTCTGGCTTGACATAGAAGGCCATAATTCATTGTTGCAATGATCATGCTATTTAATATAAACACTACAGTTCCTCTCTGGCTGTGCCATTTATGCTGAAGAAAAAACTCATTTAAATTAGATGTAGGTGATGTTCTAAAATTGAAAACAGAGTAGAGATAAAAATTTTAACTAAAGAAGGGCTTTCATCAGGGATATTGAACAATGCCTTGATGGTGTGTATGAGGTAGTTTCATATTTCACTGTAAAATTATTTTGTTTTGGCAGAGAGAGTCTTGAAGATGACCCACATGACAGTATACTGGTGGATGTGTTAGCTCAATAAAATATCTCCCTCATTGAGGAGGAAGTTCTGAATGGCAGTATTTAAAGACAAAAGAAACAGATGCTAGGTTGGGCTTTCTAAAGCAACTGTACTTTGAATCCTTTATTAACATTTCCATATGCATAAGGTCAGCATAAGATGGATGATCTGAATTCTTTCAGCATATTTGATGAATATATTTATCTGCAGTTTTTAAGGAATAAGTTGCATCATTTAATCCAGTTCATTTTAGTCAGAATTTAGTTGGATACTTTATCATTATTTGAATGAACACTTTCAGCAAAGATGAATTAATGGGAATTCATTGAATCACTTTTTTTAAATGGTGTTTAATGCCCATTTTTATTATCAATAAAGCATAAGGGGTGAACATTGATAATACATAAAATGAAATGATAAACTGAGAAAGGATTTTTTTTAAAAAAAGAAAGAAAGTGTTCCAGACCTAAGTTTAAAGTATCTCCCCAGCATTTGATTTATGAGAACTGAGAAAAACTTGGAATAAACTTCAGTTAGAGAGAGAGGATGGTCCTAATGTGATGTGAACCCAAGTCCTTCCACTCACGAGTCTGCACCTTAATAACATTGGCCACCCATGGCATAAATTGTCAGATTAGAATCATCCAATGGATTTTTTCTGTTAAGACTTTTGAAGTTCTTAGTTTACGCAGCTCCTGTACCTTATGTTGATGTTCTAAGAGAGAGTGTCTAAAAAATACAAAACACTCCAGGTGTTTTCAACAGCATATGCCAAAGCATGGAATGTAGGCTTAGGGGATATATTTAAGGAGTAGGAAGACATTTTAAGCAATTTTTGTAACGTATGTTGTTTAATGTATCACTTGCGCTAGCTACTTTGTTAGCAACATAACTCTAAAATGAAGTGTTTTTCAGCTCATAGGTATAAATTTTGATAGAAACTTAAATTGGGATATGGTTGGTTGCTAGTGGCCATTAGGAATGCTGATATTTATCATTTTTCCCTAGTATCCCAATAAAATCTTCCCAATTATTTTTCATTTATAATAATACCTTGCATGGTGCTCCTAGGTAATGCTTTGCAGATTACTGTCATTGCAAGGAAAATTGGAGTTACCCAATTTTGCTTAATTGTTGGGCATAATTGTCTAGAACATCTTTTATGGATGAAATAATTCAAGGATGGCCACTGCCAATTATATAAGGACTTGAATATTATAACAAAGAACATCTACTGAAATGCAGCCATCTTGACAGCAACAAACAAATAAATTGGAATATTCATGTTATACAAATATGCAAAAAAAAAAAAAAAAAAAAGGAATAATGTGCTTGTTAAATTGACTTAACAGTTTCTTTCCCTTTTCCCCCCAAAATATTCTTATGCAAATGCCTTTGATGCTTACTTCGATTACTGCTCAGGGCTGACTTAACCAAGAAGCATGTTCATAATGTTTGCATATGCTACATTTGCAACATTCGTCATATGAACATATCATTCTATCTCTCAAATTATTATCCTGGATCTGTTTTAAGAAATGAAGAACTTTTCACTCTCTCAACTTACTTTATCACATCCTTCACACTTCCACCCAAAGCTATCTGGCAAGTCGTTTTCATAAACTATCTTCACATCACAGCCTCAATACCAGATCACAATATCACTCTAGATTTCAATACCATTATTTCAAACAACTTAATGTTAGATCATCTCCATGGTCTAGTGGTAGCATTTGACTACTAATCCAGAGATCCTGGATTCAATTCCTGATCTAGTCAAAATGTCTGTAAGGTTTCTTTCATAGTTTTTCCTTACCCTGAGAAGGTTAACACCAGATAGCTTTAAGGTACCGTGGACTTTTTTTTAATAGTGTTTAACGTCCTTTTTACTACTGAGGCATCACAGACAGTGGACATTGATGATACATGAAATGAAATTATATATTGGGAAAGAATTTTTTTAAGGAAGGAAGTGTTCCAGACCTAAGTTTGGGGTACCTCCGCAGCATTTGCCATTTATGAGGACTGAGAAAAACCTGGAAAAAACCTCAGTCAGTAAGGACAGTACTGGTGGGATTCGAACCCCAGAGCCTCCTGCTCATGAGTCTGCGCCTTAACAACCTCTGCCACCCATGGCAGTACCATGTACTCTGAGCTCATTTGCACCATCAATAATTCATTTTATTTCATTCATCCTTACAGACTGCAGATCAATGGTATTCATGTCTATAATTTACAGATGTTGCGAGAAGATAAATGCAGTCAAAGTGACAATAAATAAAACATTTAAAAAAATTATGTTCTTTCTCTTTCACAGTTTATCTTGCTCATCTTTAGAATTCTGTACCTTGTAATATCAGGGACTATCAGACTATTTCACAATTTAAGACTAAATTAAAACAACATATTATCAAAACAATATCTTTTAATAATTATTTTAAAAAATATATATGGTTCTTTATAGAGTATATTAATTTATAAATTAAATTATAATTATAGCCATACTTAGTTATCTTAATTATTGTCTTAGGTGCATGTTTATAATTTTACTATTATATATAAAATAATTCTTACAACTTTATTTTGTTGAATGCAATTGTCAGTATGATGTATGTTGGCGATAGGTATTTAAAATTATTTTGTAGTATATTTATTATAAATTGTTTAATTAAAATTTTTATTAACATTATTGTCTTATTTTATGTGCATCATGTATTATAAGCATACTGGTAGTGAGGAAGAGAAAACCTGATGGTCCTAACATAATCAATTTAAATAAATAAATCATCTAATCTATATAGACTTTTTAATGCTTTGCTTTAGGAACATATCCTTGACACTAATTTATATACATTCTGTATGTGTACAAAATATAACAGAGAAACTTGATATTGGAAATTTTAGGTGAAAAAAAATATAATCTAGGAATACAAATTAATGGAAATAAATTGAAAATAGAGCACAGGAAATTTAAAGACAAAATATATTAGCTAGTTTCAATGAAAATAAATCTTTGAACCTGTAAAGAAGGAGAGAAGGAGAAAAATGTATATATTTCATGCAATAATTTGCACACGGATTGAATTAGGACAAATATGATTAAATTTATTTATTTGTTTATTTATTTATGCAGAGTTAAGACCTTAGGGTCTTTTCTTACACTCAACCAGTTTTATACATGCGTACATACATAATTTATTTTTATCCAAATAATCAATTACACCACAAGTGAAGCAAATTATAATAAATGGATCAACAAAGCATTTTTGCAGTACAGAAAAAAAAAGAAGCATACACATAATTAAAAGAGAGGACACATTTGTAATTATTTATGCGGTCTGTTCAATAAAGAATGACCATAATTTTACATACCGGCATAATTTCTTACCCTAAAATTTAACTTTACAACATTTTGTTAACTTCATGCATAATTACACATGGTACTTATTTCTTTTGCATTTTAAAAAGCTGATGAACCCTATAGTTATTGCAAAGGAAATTTGAGACTATAAATATACAAAATATACTGATTTTAAGATATGAGAGTAACATTATTACTAAGCACTCTCAATGCATTAATAGAAATGGCTAATTTGTCTATTAGTTTTTCAACATGAGTGTTCCAAGAAAGATTCAAGTCAATGCAAATACTGGGAAATGTTGATTTTTTTTACTTTATGAATATTAGAATTATTTATCAAATGAACAATGGGTTATGTATGGAAGTGAGATAATACTGAAATAAACAATCAACTTAAAACTAAATTGGATACAATACAATCTAGGTCCATAAGAATAATAACAGCAGCCATAAAAACATCATCAATTGCTGCAGTGCAGAGCATAACAAACAACCTACCAATTAAAACAGAGCTGATATTAAAACTGCAATACTGGAACAGATACCAAAAAGTAATCAAAACAGGAATAAATGGTTTCATATTCCTGACAGCACACAACATTAAACACATAACAAACTTTCAAAAATTACATACAGAAAGAAGCTTTAGACAAAATTTTAAATATAAGCACTAAACATGCCTTTTTACCAACTGAACTTTTGCAATATATAGTTTTCAGCATGAAATTAAATCTGGATATAATAATGGTCTCCAAGAAGAATGACCTACCTGAGGTATTAAGATTGATAGTACTTAATACACTAAACAACTATTATCCATAATTATACTTATGAAGCTGTAGACAATGGAGCGGTAATATATCCTACATTCATGTATTCAGTCTGTTCACACTAACTCCATTTACTTACATAACACAAGGACATATTTTGGAAGCTAATTGCTTCTATCATCAGCTGTTGACAGACTACTGGAACTGGCTGCTGTATCTCAAGATACATTTTTTGGGCGGAAAGAATACTTTCAGAATAGTCATTTTAAACAGGTTGATAAATCAGCAGTAGCAGCCGACTTTTGGACCAATAATCATGAAATTAAACCAGAGGCTAGGCTGTTAAAAGAACTTCACAAACCAATAGAACTAGCTACTTGAGAAAAGATTTTTATCTTAAAAAAATAAGAAAAACTTTATGAATTTTGATTTCCCAACCATAGATACTCAGCAAATTCATACTAGAACCATCAGAGACTGCCACAAAAGCATCTTGGGATCCAGTCGCCAGTTTAAGCAGTCAGATGTAAGCAATTAGCTTCCAAAACATATCCTAGTATTATGTAAGGAAATAGAGTTAGTGTGAACAGATTGAATACATTAATGTAGAACTATTATACTACTAATACATGGTGTAGAGTATATACAGATGGATATCTTAAAAATGGAGAAACAGGATTTGGAATAAACTGTGAACAATTCTCTCAATATATACCTTTGGAACAGTATGTCAATACTTTTGATTGTGAAGTACTGGCCATTAAAGCAGCTTTAGAAAATCTACTATATAGACCTAATATAAATAAAAGAATTGTTATCTTAAGTGACTCTAAAGCAGCACTACAATTTACAATGAATTGCAGTTATCCACCAACATACACTATAAATGAAATAAGAAAATTATATCATACAATCCAGATCAGAAATCACAGAAATAGTTTTTCAATGGATCCCAAGCCATGTGGGATTAAAGGGGAATTGCTGATACTTAAGCAAAAAAATGAGCCACCATAAAATTAAAAATATGAAGATCTAAATGCTTTCAAACATCTTTTATTCAAACCAAGAAAAATTTGAGTTGCTCAATTCTGCTTCATTATTGGGCATGATTACCTGTCAGAAAATCTCTTCAGGATGAAATTAGTCAAGGACAGTCACTGATCATTATATAAGAACATAAATACTAGCTTAAACAAAGAACATCTACTGAAATGCAAACAACTAGATAGCAACAAACTCATGAAAAATAATTTGGGAGCTCTTTATTGGAAAGCTAGGGAAAAAAAGTATAAATGTCAGCATCCCTAATGGCCAGTAGCAACCAACCAACCAACCAACCAACCAACCAACCAACCAACCAACCAACCAACAAATGGTTATGTACTACTTGGTGATAGGTATGTATATTAATAATCTCTTGTGAGTTGAGTCATTTAAAAACACTCTTTTTGACTTCAATTATTGGAAATTTACTCAGGACATATTTTTTGAATCTTTGACCGCATCCTCAGCTGTTAACAGACTGTTGAATTGCTGTTGAAGTTGAGATGGTAGCTGTATGGGTTGATTCTGGTGGTCATGTGATAAAGCTGATTAATGTGCTGTCTGCCTCTGGGATGTCAAAATGCATTAGGTGCTGCTTATGTTTCTTTATGTTAATTCTTTTTGTTGTTGAACTATTTTTTTAATAACCAGATACTTTTTTCTATATCCTGTTTTTCATTCCAAAAATGCAATTCCATAGCTGATTTTTCTATTTTCTTGTAACGGATATTTCTCCAAAGTTCCTTCAACTTTATGGCTACATTTCTCTACTTCTTCTTTTTTTTTCTATATAGATTTTTTCTTAACCCCTACAATTAATCTGATAAATTCCTAATTTTTTCTCCTTGGGCCTGGAATCTGTTGTGTTTAAATTTAATAAAATTTTCACACTGTATCAGTTTTGAGATGCTAAGATGATAATGTAATCTTTGAAAATGTTTTGCAATTTATGATTCAATGCTGGATAGTATATGAATTTTTTTGAAAAATTTTGTCTCTGGTTCAAACAAATCACACAGAGTTATGATTTATTTAATTTATTTTAGAATTTTTATATTTTTGTTGATCATCTCTTTGCAAATCCCATATGACTTAGGCTTCTATTATGTGTAGGTATTTGTTCTTGTATTCTTTTCTGTTCAGTGATACATTTACTAGTCTGTATGTCATGTTGCTTCTCTATGTGGTCCAGAACAAAACTATGGGCTTTAATTGCCTGGGTTTGTGCTTTTTCTATAGATGCCAAATGCAAGTTTATTAGTAAATTTTATTTTCTTCACATCTAAAAATGGCAATATATTTTCTCTTTCAGTTTTGAAGGTGAATTTAATTTAGGAGTAGCAAAGCTGTGAGGAAGCATTTTCAAAATCTAATCTTTTTGGGTTACACCTTTGACTTGGAAACAGTAGTTCTTTTAAGTGAATAGATTGAGCATTCTGTAACATTTCTTTGCAAAAACCAGGCATTGAACCATAGGATATGCGTCCTGAAAACTCAGGTTTTCTTGTGTAGCTCAGTGCTAACTGCATCTTGACAAAATATCTCACATAACCTATACATATATAGAAATAGAAATTAAATTAATGCATTTGAAGACATAAACCATTTGCCTTAGAACTTATATCTAGTGAGTAGATATGAAATAGTTCATTCATAAACAAGATATCAGCATATGGTTGACATGAGCATTGCACATGATGGCAGAGAAGGGATTACATTCATATTCTGTACAGTCTGGTTAAAGTAATAGTGCTGAAAGTGAGTGAGTTAATTAGTTATCTGTAGTGTATGTTCCATGGAGAAAATTTGTCTCATTGATTATAGTAATCCATGGAATGCTGTAGCTACAAAAAAAAAAAAAAAAAAAAAAAAAAAAAAGACCCAAATACTGGCTTCTGTGGAAAAGGGTATTTAAGATACTTAATGATTTTTTTATCACATAATTTAAGTACTTAAGCTTAATTTTCTTGATTACAAGCAATAACAAGATGTTTTTTCAAGGTGTCATAGTCAGTCACTTGTCAGAGAGAACATTTTTCATCATAGAAAAAAAAAATGAACTAAAGCGATTGGAGCATATTTAAAAAAAGATATTTCAGAAGTATTCATACCAGTTACATCAGAACATTTCAGAATATCATGGAAATGTTGATCAAGACAAAGTAAAGTAGTTTGGAATAGTCCTGGCAAATAAACAAAAGATGTGCAGTTGTTTCTTGTAAAGATCATTTTCTGTTAAGCATTTATAAGGGAATCTAGTTAGTATCTCTCTTATTTCCGTACTGAACAATTGTATAGATGGTTTATTGCACAGCTGTACTGCTCTCACCTTTCTTGCTTGCAATTTTTTCTTACATTAATTTAGCTGAGAAGCTACCCCCACCACAAATTTCCTATAATTACCTTATGCAAACCAATAAGATCATTCACCAGGACTATTCAACACTAAAGTATTTCCTTTATCCTCTCTATTTCCCGGTATTCATACGCCTAAGATAACCATGCATTTTTTCACTAATGAAGGTTCTGCTATTTAAAGAGCTTAAGTGAATGGGTTCATGAATAATTTTTGACTATTAGAAGAGAAATAAATGTATAACAAGATTCTAAATAGATATTTTTGTGAGGTGAACTTGCCATTTAATTTTAATAATTATTTTCATTTTGATATATTGAAATTATTTATGTGCTTTTAAAAATATGTAAATAACTGCAGAAATAATCCACAACAATTCAAAACAGGGGGAAAAAAAATCATAAAATAGGCAATAGAAGCCAAAAAAAAAAAAATGATTGCGCTGACCCCAAATGTATAGAAACATGTTCATTTTTATCTGATTCATAAAATTATCCACCTAGACAGAAAAGGCATTTTGTCTAACTTCAGGGCTCTAGTCATTAGAATTATAAAAAATTCATGGAATCATCAGGATTTAAAGTTATACAGAAAGTTTATAAAAATACAGTATAGTAAATAATAAAAAATATAATAATACTGATCACATGTATGTATACAATTTTGGCATATGAAGTTACAATTTGTATAATTTTATTACAATATATGCACAGTCTTAAGATGTGTAGTCATGGCATGTGATAGGTATGTCCGGGACTCCTCCTTTCCCCCAATACATAACATATACAAAACACAGGGTAGTATCTGTACTAAGAACTATTGACTAAAACTACTTTAGTATTTAAAACTTAGTTCCAAATATTCACTGATACAAAATGGCATATGAGTTGAGGGAATTTGTTTTACCAATTTTTTAAATTGTTTATGACTGAACTGTTTGATATGGCATGGAAGATGGTTATAAAACTTGTTACCAAGATGAGATACCCCATGAAATTCTATGAAAATTAAAGAGTATATTGTTGGATATTCTTGTGTTCTACACATGAAAATTTAAAATTGACTGGAAGTGATCAATGTTTTGATGAAATGAAACAGACAGATTTTAAAATATATATAAGGGTAGTTCCATAAGTTTCCAGTCTTGCCGATAAGAATTGTCACCTTCACAAAAGCCTTAACTGGTGTCATACCTTATCTGTTAAGTAAATAATTGCAGCTGTAACTTCAGCTCTGCTGTGTTCAGTTGTTCAGATATAGTTGCATAAAGAAGGCTATGGGTAGAAGATTGTGACATATTCAAAATGGAGTATCAGGCTGTTATTAAGTTCTTCACAAAAGAAGGACTTACTGCAAATGAAATTAAACAGCGATTCGAGGTGTATATGGGAAAGCATCCCCCTCATATTCTACTGTAAAATAACTTTTTCAAATGGGTTCAGAAAGCATTGAAGATGAAGAGGATGCAGGTTGGCCCTTGGAGGTGTTCACTCCTGAAAACATTGCTTTTGTGGAAGGAGAAATTATGGAGGACCGGCGGCTCAAAGTTACAGAAACAGCAGCATGGTTGGGCCTTTATAACAGTCCTTCGAATTATTCATGAATATTTAAACAAGAATAAGGTTAGTGCAAAATGGGTGCCTAGAATTCTTTCCTGAGTCCAAAAGCAGCAACAAGTCATCTGTTGTCAGGCATTTTTGGAGCTCTGCCGTGGCAACAAGAGAGAAGTTCTGCCAACCATTGTTACAGGAGATGAAATCATGGTCCTCTTCTATGATCCCTTATTCAAAAGAAAATAAATGGAGTGGCATAAACCTGGCAAAGCACTGACTCTAAAGGCCAAGGTCACTTAGTCAACCAAGAAAATCATGGCCACAATCTTTTGGGACTGTGAAGGAATACTCTTTATTGACTTCAAGGAGACGAATACCACAGTAAATGAGGAGTACTATGCTGGCCTGCTGCACAGACTATATGCTTCCATCAAAGAGAAACGGCAAGGAAAGCTGAGTGTGGTGTGCGTCTTCTTCACGACAACTCGCCTGTGCACACACCTCTTGTTGCAAAGAAAGCTGTGAAGAAATGTGATTTCAAATTACAATGCTTTAGACAGGATTAGAAGTGCATAACACCAATAACACAATTTTGAAGCTATATGCTATATGTGGTAATCCCGTGACAAATTGGAGTCAATCTTTTTGTGTGCTACTTCTTGTAGTGTGGATTAAAATGATCTGGGTGTATTCACTAAGATTTTGCATACTGAAATGCATAGATACAGTTTTGTTGACATTTAATTTTAGTTCATTATTCAATAAAAATTGTTCCAATTTGCTTGAAATCTGTGTGGTTTTTAATTGCAAGTTGATATACATAAAATGAAAAGCATAGGGCCCAGAGTTGACCGGTGAGGTACACCATGTTTTCTAACAATCGAATTTGGTTCCACAAAATTGAATTTAATGATTCGAATTTTGTTGCTTAAATAAGGAATAAAAATATTTTGCTATTGCCCTAATGCCAAAGCGATCTTAGTTTGTTAATTAGGATTTCATGATTTACTATGTCAAATACTTTGCTTATATCCAGAAAAATGACTACTATTAGCTTCCTGTCAGTTATCTTTTGCTTGAAATATTGACTCAGTAAAAGACTGTAGTGAATTATTTATTACCTTTACCTTTCTAAAACCAAATTGAAATTTTGATGATATTTTATTAGATTCTAGGAATGGCATTAGTCTGTTTTACATAATTTTTTCAAGTATTTTAGAGAATGCTATTAACAGAGAAATATGTCTGTAGTTCAAATAAGTGTACTTATGAAGCTGTTGACAATGGAGTGGTATATATATAAACAATGTATACAGTTTTTTTCACACTGACTCCATTCACTTACATAAATTTGGAACATATGTTTCGGGAGCGATCCCTCCCATCTTCAGCCTGTTGATAAACTGTTGTTAAACGTGGCGGTTGGGTCTCTTGATGTTCTTGTGGCAGCATCTGTTGGTTCTATTAGGAATTTGCTGAGTTCATCCAATGGAGGGATATCGAAATTCATCAAATTATCCTTATTTTTTGTAATGAAAATGTTTTCCCAAGTGGAAAGTTCTATTGCATTATGAAGTTGTTTAAGTAGTTTTATCTCTGATTTAATTTCATGATTTTTATTCCAAAAGTGCGCTGCTATTGCTAATTTATCAATTTGTTTTAAGCGAATATTTCTGAAATGTTCTTTTTTCCGGATTCCCAAATTCCTCTTCGTTTTTCCAATGTATTTTTTGTCGCACTCTGCACATTCTATTTCGTAAATACCTGACTTTTGTTCTGTTGGCATGTAGTCCTTTAAGGTTGCAGAGTAAAGGACTACATGCCAACAGAACAAAAGTCAGGTATTTACGAAATAGAATGTGCAGAGTGCGACAAAAAATACATTGGAAAAACGAAAAGGAATTTGGGAATCCGGAAAAAAGAACATTTCAGAAATATTCGCTTAAAACAAATTGATAAATCAGCAATAGCAGCACACCTTTGGAATAAAAATCATGAAATTAAATCAGAGATAAAACTACTTAAACAACTTCATAATGCAATAGAACTTTCCACTTGGGAAAACATTTTCATTACAAAAAATAAGGATAATTTGATGAATTTTGATATCCCTCCATTGGATGAACTCAGCAAATTCCTAATAGAACCAACAGATGCCACCACAAGAACATCAAGAGACCCAACCGCCACGTTTAACAACAGTTTGTCAACAGGCTGAAGATGGGAGGGATCGCTCCCGAAACATATGTTCCAAATTTATGTAAGTGAATGGAGTTAGTATGAAAAAAACTGTATACATTGTTTATATGTCTGTAGTTGTCAATATTTGTTCTTTCACCTTGTTTGAATTTTGGACAAACCATTGCTATCTTAAATATGTTTGGAAATTTACTTAGAGTGATGAATTTCAAATTTCAACCACTGATTTTGTTAATGTGATATGAATTTATTTCCAACTAACACAAACAACATTATAATTAAAATTTACATATTTCCATTGTTTTATTAATAGCAAAATACTTTTATTGATTTTGAACCCTAGTCCCTATTTAATCAATAGTAGTCTACTGAAATATCCAAGGGACCAGGCTATAATGCTGACCAACATTATATATTCTGTTTATAAAAAATAAAAACAAATAGAATCACACATTTTTTTATATTGCATGTTAATGATATTGCAAATATGGTGCCAAAAATGTTGCTTTCAGTCTTTATGCTGATGACACAACTTTATAATTAAAAGTGACAATCTTTATATATTAGAAATTTAAATGAATTGAATAGCAAACTTGGTTATCTAGTATTTTAATAATTTAAAACTATGCATCAATGCTAAAATTTATATTTTTTTTATTTTAAAAATAATCATTTTGAATCTTACCTTTATTTAAGTTGCAATATAATTACACATAAAACGGTCACTCTTAACTCTTGATAGTACATTATCATGGAATAAGCAAAATGAAAAGAAATTATGTTTGAGATTTTTGTTTTGACAAACATAGTTCAGTATCTATCAGATAACAGTGCAAAAGTTGTTTACTATACATTCAGTTATCACATATGGTATTGGATTCTACATCCAAATCATATTTTAATAAAATATTTATATCAAAAAACCGTACTGTTCAGATACATAGCAAAATTGCCCAATACTGCTTTCAAATATTTATCTTTATTAACCCTTTCTGGTATTTTTATATAATAATGTATTATGTATACATACAAGAGATCAATTCCACAGCATTTAGCAATACATAACCATAATACAAAGAGGTAAACATGACCTTGTCATGTCTACGTGTTTGCAGTTCAAACACAAAGATTGAAACTTGACTATAAAGTGTGTATGTACATATTATGCATGTGCTATTTTATATATGTAATTTCTTTATATACTACAGTATTATATTCTTTAACGTTGCTATAATGTAACATAACATTGTAGCATGTTAAGAAGATCAATAAAGAATTAGATTGGATTGAATTTATTAAAAATAAACACTGCTGCACTTAATAAATGAAAAGCATTCGATAATAAATTAAAATACATGAAACTATAATTACCTGAAATATTTTGTTTAGAAGTACTTTAAAATTAAGTTCATTGTGGGATGTAGCATATCTCTTATTAGCAGCAGCAGTACATAGATTGAATGCAATCCTTTGTAATCCTCACGAGACACACAAGCAGTTGGGTACCATAAGAATTCACATGCCTCTTTCTTGAAATCATCTATTTAATCATTCTCCATTAGGTTCTGTTCAGCTAGCTTTATTATTTCTATTCATGAGAGGTTGAGAGTGTTCCTTACTTCATCAAGCCATCTGATTCTTCTTCTTTTCCTTCCTATTCTTTCCTCAACTATTCCTAATATGATATCCTTTTCCATTCCTAATGATCTTCTTACAATATGTCCAAAATAACATAGCTTCCAAGAAAAGTTCAAGATTTTTCTTTGGGATTAATTTGTCCATGATACTTTCAGCATCCTCCTCCGAGCCCATATCGCAAAAGTATCTATTTTTCATTTATCTGTGTTTTCAATGTCCAGCTTTCACATGCAAACTATTAGAAATTTTATTGCCTGGATTAACATAATTTTAGTTCTAATTGATATTTCATATAATTTATTTCAACTTAATGTAGATGTTGTACACATTTAAACATATCAATGTATAAATTAACAAAATTCATAATAAAAAATGACAACTTATATATTGCTCAATTTCCCCACACATATACACATACACTATAATAGTATAATGCATAAATAGTGTGTAACATAATAGTTAATTATAATGTACAATTCTTCAATATCACGGCAACCTTGTCTATTAGGAATGAAACATGAGCTTTCTAAATTTATTTTATCCATTGAACTATTTAATATTATCAGGAGGTTTTATATAATTTTATTCCATTATTGCTAGGCATCTTCTCAAAAAGTCATAATTTATGTATGGGGAGTGCAAGGTCATCTTTCCTTGTATATTGTGTTTTTATTCATGTGAATTTATACTTGACAAAAATACACACATATATATGCGTGTCTGTGTGTGTGTGTGTGTGTGTGTTTAGTTGCTTATACACGTTTCTACAAGACTCAGTTTGTTTCAAACTACCTAAATATTGCAAATCCTCTTTTTGCAAAATGAATATTGTATTTTGATTAAGTTTAGAAGTGCTATGCCATATTTCAATTCCATACGCAATCAGAAAATGGATAAGGGTAAAGTAAATGGCATGGATGTTTTGAATCTTTTATAAATTCATTGCATTTTTCCATAGCTGTTTTTCCTAATAGTATGCTTCTTTTTTACTTCTTCCGTGTAATAGCTTGATTTTGGTTATTATTACACCCATGAAATTACTATTATCCACCACTATAAAACTTTCATCATGGTCAAAAATGCAGTCTTCTTGAAGTTTAATTTGAGTCCTGGTTTATTTCTTCCCTCTGAAACTCTTTATCAGCTTTTCCAGTTCTTCCTTCATTGAGTGTGGTAAAACATCTATCATCTACATATCTAAGGTTATTAATCTTGCGGCCACCAATTCTTATGGTAACGTTCAATTGATAACGTCTAATCAATCTAACTTAGCAACTGTTATCATAAATTCTGTAAAATACGTTGAACAAACTTGGGAAGAGGATGCATCCTTGTCTAATTCCTTTTCCGAATGGAAACCATTCTGTTTGTCCTTCAAGTCATCCCTTTGCCTTCTGATTGGTACAAAGCGAGCCTACACACCAAGATTTCAATACGATTCCAAATCATTCCAACAGTTATTAAAAACATTACTCAGAACAAGAGTTGAAACGAAATGTTCTTTACTGTAGCCATAAATTTATAGTTCGACGTCGTGAGAGCAATTTATAAGACGAAAATTTACACAAAAATCAGCGACGATCCCCGAATTTGTGAACAAAGTTTGAAAAAGCAAACGCCTCTTAAAACTGCTAAAAGACCGTCCTTTAAACTAGATTTTTCGCTGTAAATGTCTTTAGAATGTATATGTTGCCAATTTCTCAGTCTTATGCTTTTGTTTGGTGTCTAAAATACTTCTTTTTATAGGGGAGTTGGCAGTATACGGCCGAATGCTGCAGCGGAGTGAAATTGGAGTTAAAAACCATGACCTTGGAACTTATTGTTGGATTTTGCTCGTAAACAAATGAAATTAGACACTCTTAACAGTATATGTGCCCATAGCACATGAAACGACAGAATGTTTTAAAACTTGGATAGAGCTTGTAATTTTGTAATGCAACCATAAAATATAGTTCCGCATAGATTAAGCCAAATATTTACAAATAGCAGTCTATATAATGTGTAATATTAAATTTGATATTAGTCAAACGAAATATTACTAACATTTACATATATTTTATTAAAAATAGTCGTATTCTGATATTATTCCACACTGGGACAACAATGGCGGGTACCTGTGTAAATTTATAATTAATTATGCTTAGAAATAACTGCAATCAGCGTATTTAATCAAAACGTAACTTATTACTGTCATATAAAATGATATGTCGAAAACATTCATTTCTATGAACCTGGTTTATAATTTCTGATCAGTGTTTGTTTTTTACACCAAATTCTATATCGGAATATTGACTTTATTACTAAGGCCATTTGGCACTGTGCCAAGAGACATTTTGAACTGCAGAATATGTTTATAATACGCAGTTTACAGAACTTATTTTGTTATTTAATTTCAAAGCTTCACGAATAGTATGCAGTATACAATTAAAGTTAAAAACAAATGACGGTAACAATTGGTGATCGACAGTAGGTAACGCTGTAAATTCAGAGCGTTCAAGCATTGCCCACACGAGTTTCTTGCAGTTATTAAAACACTAACAGCCGTTGTTTTGTAGTTCTTAATGCCTTGATAATTATATTTTGTATCGGACCAGGATGAGCTAAACAGGAGAGTTTGGAATGAAGAAAGGGGTGTGAATTTCTCGTACACAATGACCACACTTTCATTAGAACTATAACCTAAGCAAAGCCGCACTTACCTGTCGGCTAGACTGCCCCAAAAAGGTGCTGACAGAAACTCCACGAAGGGCCTAGAGCCTATCAGCAGGCCACATTGTCCTGGGTTCATGCCCATTTGCTTGAAGTACACTCCCATTAAGGGAAACAAGGAACCAAACGCAGAATAGAAGAAAAAGTAAAATGTTTTAACTGTGAGAAGTTCTGAATCGACAGACCCGCAGAGAAACTCGAGTATGTCGGACCTGCCACGAATCTTATGAGTAGATTCCTTGGGTTGGGGATATTTAGTGGGGTCCACTTCGCCCAGAGCCTCAGGGTCCACCATGGGACGAATTCCCGGCTGCGCCATGGGGATCTGTTGCTGGCCATAGTTGTCCTCCATGCCGACCATTGTTTACCTTCTGCTGTGGTGTTCGGATGACGAGTGCGTGCAATCAATATCTCGCACCGAGTTACCCCCACGTCGGGAATGGATCCGTCTACCATGATCAATACCATCCTCCCACGCGAGATGGCAGTTCCGCTCTCTGGAATGCCAAAGATGAACCTTTAAGTGCTGGCTGTCTCTGGACCTCAGTTCGACCCTTGTTGGAACTAATTCGTTCTCTGACCTTGAAAGAAGCAGAAATGACAACGGGAAACATCTCCCTTTAGCGTTTTCAGATCAAGCATAACATACTCTTGTAACCATAGCCACAAAGTAACTTCGAGTGTAAAGAAAATGGCGGCTAGTAATTTTGACATCCTCTTAACTGAATTAAAATGCTTATTAAACATTCTTTCAAAAGCACTCCAGAATCAAGCGCCGTTTGCTATCAATATTTGGTTCCTAATTCTTAGATTTTAAAAGCGTACACTTGTCTATCAAGTAGTAGTATTTGAAATTACCAATATTCCTTTACTTATAGAGAAATCTATACAAATTACAAATTACAAGTATGCGACTGAAGAACAAAACTACGAAAAATCCTTTGTACACGGGTAAGTACGCAGTTGTAAAATGCAAAGTAACAGAAACCTTTGTGGAACACAATTCTACTAGTAACTACAAACTACAAGTTCATACACTTGTAATGGAATGGGTGGTTTTTCCTTCGTGGGACCGCTCCGGTCGGTCGGTGGGATTAAGCTGGTATCCCGGTGAACGGGAGTCAAAAAGTCCGCAGCTATGATTGTCGCTTATTAACTTACTAACACTTAAACACTTAAAAGGTACAATTGCCCAAGCAAGAAGATTCTGAAACTGCCTCCCATCTTTTTCCATACATTTCTGGCATCAGTTTATGAAATTAATCATTCTCTCTGCAGTTCCCTCTGAGAAATGGAAGCAATTTCTTCTTCACGAACGTTGTTTTTCAGGTCATCTAATGTGTGTGAATTTGTCTTGTACACTTTTTCCTTTAATGTCCCCCAGAGATAAAAAATCGCAGTGCTTTAAATCAGGGTACTAAGCGAACTATATATTCTTAGTGGTGTCTCTATCGCCGAATATTTCATGAATTGCATGCAAGAAGGCATGGGTTGTATATCTGTTGCAGAGCCCTGTTGGAAAGTCGCGAACCTACACTTTTTCACAGTTAATTTGCTGAAAATTACAAATACCCTGCACATACGATCGTCTATCGCTATGAATTGTTTCTTTAAAAAATTAAATCAATTAAATAGGGCCTATTACTCTTCAGCTGCTAATGGCGCACGTCACTTATCTTTTGATCATGCACGGGTTTCCTCGTGAAGCAGATTACGATTTTCTGAACTCCAATCTTGGGGTTCGTTCGTAAAGAAAATTAGATTAGGGTCAATTTCCCCATCATGCCAACTATTAAAAATTCATTCACAAAATCTATTCCTTGATGCAGAGTCGCCCGGATCTTACACTACAGTATTCTATAGGGTTTCAATTTCAGTAGCTTTGTAGCCGTTCGAACAGAGGAATAGGAAATTCCCATTTGGCAGAAAGACGTCGAAGCGATTTCTTGGGGGAAAATTACAGAGCATATCTAACGTTTCTTCTTTGAGTATTGTACTTGGCTATATACGCTTTCTATCAAGAATACTTACCGTTTCACGAAATTTATTTACCAATTGAGAATGGAAACTTCGACTGGGAAGATAAATATAGGGAATTTCTCTTGAAACAATCTTCATACACCTCGAGCCGATTCTTTATGCATGTACAAATGGTAAATAAATACTCTTTGGGGAATACAATATCTAAATTGAGTCATATTAACGTAATTAATGCAATGTGTTATGCTTAATGAACACTTAATACACTGTCACATAACACACAAGAATACGTCCGTACGTTCCTAGAATTAATCTGGTACTGCCCTCCCCTCCGACTTTCAAGAGTGGGAACGAGACGAGAACTACAGAGCTCGGTCAACATAGGCCAACTGCACGAGAAGCGGTCCCGCGAAGGAAAAATCACCCGGTATTAGACCCATTAGGTAATGTGTAATATTATTGCGAAACAACGCTCGCAACAATATCGCTATTACAATAATTGAAATATCCCTTGCACAGAATCGAGCACAAATGTCTCTGATTTGCTGGAAGACTATTGAAGGCTAAGTACTAAAATATTAATTTTATATTTTTACGAATCTATATTGTTGACTACAAGAATGAACGACACGCTACGTGACCCTGCGTTCTAGCGGAATTTTGTCTGAAGAAGAACCTCTGTTAAAAGTTACAACCAGGACACTTCACTCAAGCAGGATTCGAAACTGTGCTCTTCGCAGTTGGAGCTGACAGCTTATACTTAATTTATATTTGCTTTTTGGCTACAGATCAGTTGTGTTACTCTTGCAAGTAAGAAGAATAATAAAATAATAATTTACTTTTTACGTTTTCTATAGTAAATAAAATGGTCTCATATTTGCATTTAATGTCGCTAATGAAACCGCAACACCTGGTAACTACTGATAGGTAAAGCTTTCAGAAGTTGTATGTGGTTCAGAGACATCCTCTCAACGTCATGACCTACATAGTTCAAGTGCAGCTTGATTGTGCGTAACCCCGTTTCTAAAAACAAAGAACTGTCGGCTGAAAGAGCCTTGCTAGCCAACCAAGATAAGCATGGTCTCAGTTCCCCCCCCCTTTCTCTCTATTCACTGGCTTTAGTTAAAACTACGAGTCATTTTGGAGAAGGACACAGTATCTGCTCTGCTGAAAAATAAATAAATAAATAAAATATACTTAATTATGCAATTGCATTGGGGTAAGGGAAAGCTAGTTTACGCTAATTATGAGTATATTTCATCAATGAATAATCTATTTAACATATCCAAAAAAGAACTTGCCTAAGTACACTCACCGGCAATTAAAAACAAATTAACAATAGTTACTAAAAATATGAAGTTTAAATATAAATTTCGAAGCAATCCCAAAAATAATATTGTTGCAAAAATCCTCATTTTAAAAATTAAACTTTAATGAACCTGTCACTCATCAATTTGAATTTTTATCATTTTGGATCAATTAACTTCATAAACGAAAATATACCTTTTTTATTAAAATTTTCACTTAACTTTTATGTTCAATATTTGTCCACTAGCTTCATTAACGTTAAAAATGGAAACGATATTGGTGCACACAACTTAAGTTCGCCCTAAAAATAACAAAATAAACTCTCAGTATCTGGTGTGCCCCCCTCCTTTAGCCTTAATTACGGTCAACATTCCCTCAGGCATAATTTATATATTGGAGTTCTAATGTCTCTTTGGTCGATACTGTCCTTATTTTTTTTTTCTTTCTATCCAACCTATCCCAGAGATGTTCTGTAGGGTTTACGTCGGAGGCTGTTAGCTGGAAAAACGTGTCGAACAATTCCCATGTCATCAAGATACAGAGATAAGATATGCGCTTTATTAGGATGAGCATTGTTGTGCATGAATATTAATTCATCTTCCACAAACGGACCATAGGGCACGACGTGATCGGCAAGAACCTCGTTGATATTACGGTGAACGCTGAGGCTACTGTTCTCGATTAACATTAAATTGGTTCGGGCCTCCATAGAGATACCACTGGACACCATCTAGGAACCTCCGCCGAATGGTATCCTTTCGGAGAATTGCACTGTGCAAATCGCTCTCCAGACTCTTCGGCTCTCTTCTGTCGCTCGGGATTGCATGTAGCGCACCACCAGCCAGTATTTTCTTGCTTTTCTGTCTGATCCAGAAGACCTGGATAAGGCAGAAAAAGGAAGACTACGACCAGAGATGATCGCTTTCTCGTCTCCAAGGTTCTAAAATACAGTCATGCAACAACGGCTAAACTTGGAATCGTTTACAACTTTGCGAGGTGTTAATGTGTGCGAGAGGACTGGCGACGCATTGAGATCAAGATCTTCAGTCAGACAAATCTAGCTTTAAATTTTTCGTTTTATTTTTTAATACGCACCTGCTAGTTAGGATTTTTTTTTTCCATTAACAAACTTGCTATTAACAAAAATTCAGGTGTTATTCTTTTTTAAGTACTGCTTTTCTTCATCATGTGCCTTGATCCATTGCTCTTTTTTTTTTTTTTTATTTTTTCCCACTTTTAATGGCGTTTTCATATGAAAGAAAAGCATTTCCATTCCAGTTATCAAGATTTAATTGGTAATCTTTTAGTTTTTCAGGCATTTTCTTTACTCTTGATGATATTCGTTGAGCTGTTTTGAAATATTCCACAGGCTCATCATTAGCAGTTTCTTGTGATGTTATCTCTTCATAGATGGAGGTCTCAGTTTCTGATTCTTTTTGGTTGGAATCTTCTCGTCCATCTTCTTCTTCTTCTTCTTCTTCTTCTTCTTCTTCTTCTTGGATGTCTTCATGATCAGTAAGCAGATCGTTTTCATCGCTGTCGAAGTCAAGAGTAATCACCTTTGGAGATTCCTGGACTTGTTCAGAGTTGCAGGGACAGACATTCCTTGATGCTATTATCCTACGCTTTTCAGGGTCCCAAAGCTTATACCTATTGTTTTGTATCCAACAATATGTGCGATTTTATTCTTGGATCCAACTATTTCATGTTCTTCAGAATTTGGCATAAACTTCACATCCAAAAATTATAAATCGGGACAAATCCACTTTCTTTATCAACCATAGGTAAACTAGAATTAATTCAAAAGTTTTGGACGGACTTAGGTTAATAATTTGCTGTCATCAAGGCTTCACCCCTCACTTCCTTCGGTAATCCAGAATCGAACACGAGAGATCAGATTTTATTCATGAGGGTACGACCAAGTCTTTCAGTATTAGCATTTTACTATGGAGTATGGGGAGGAGTGTAATCCAACTGTATTCCCTTCAGATCACAAAATTCTTTAAGTTCGCGTAAAACATATTCACCACGGTAATCCATTCTAATCTTCCGAAAATTGTTTGATCAATAACTTTCAATTTTTGTGATATAGTTGGTTATTGTCTTTCAGACTTCATCTTTACCTTTTAGCAGGAAAAATGTGGAAAATGTGTAAAGTCGTCAAATACTGAAACAAAGAACATTTTATTATCCCAAGAAAGATTTTCTATGGGTCCAACGACGTTTGTATGTAGAATTTGGAGCGGTTTTGTAGCATAGGTACGATTGAATTTAAATGGTTTAGGAATGCTTTGAACCTCAGACAAACTTCGTAGGCTTCAAGGTTTTTTGCATGTCATATTTTTTAAGTTTCATCCCATGTGACATATTTTAAAGCTTTTTTAAGTACTTCACTCCAAAAGGTCCAAGTTTCTGTGCCAGTTGATAATCTCAATAGTTGCTGCGATGAGGACTCCCGCATTATTTTCATTGCCCAGTTTCATCTCAAATAATCCACTTGAATTTATCTTACCGCTTAAAACAAGTTCATTTTTCTGATAAATTTAAACCTTTTCATTCTCAGAGAATATCTTGCCTTCCTTTAGGGTATAGCATTAACAGAAAACGGGTTTTTAGATAGGCCGGGCACGAATAAAACGTTAGATTCGGGCGTTTCAATCATTCCGGAGCATTTGCCATTTATGGAGTCACTATTTTATACGATGGTGATCTTGGCATTATACGACCTAATTCCTTTCAGAAAATTTTCTGTGTTAGTCATGTGAGAGTTAGTAGCCAAACCAATTACCCATAAAGCAACATTTTCCTTTGAATTCTCTTTCTTTTTATTTGCTAGAAAAGCAGCTGGTGTTTTGTTTTGTTTTTATTTCTGTTTTTGCGATAAAAATAGTTTTCAGGGTCGTGATTATTTTTCTTGTTTTTACATATATGACATCGATAACTCTGGCCAGTTTTACGTTGACTCTTATGTGTTGTGAAACGTTACGAATTCCGATGTTCTTTGGAATAAAATGCGACAGGCACGTAAATAGTTTGATTCCGCGATTCCTCGCTTAAAATAGGGGATATAAGATGTATTAATGTTATCGTCGTTCGGAGCCATGATGAAGTTGTCATAGTTTCCCGGGAGACATGTATTATTTTTGCCTTAACATTCCATTGCTGAGTTTATTATGATTTTCATCAGTTTTTGAGAAGGTGTTTATACGGTAACTGAGATTTTCTAAAGTGCTTAAGTTCGACTCTCTGTCTTTTGATTGGTCGAGCTTATAAGCGAAAATAAATAAAGTTCATAAGATGTCGTTTTTGGAGCTCGTTATCGCGTTTGAATTCTGCAGAGTTTAGCACACATTCCATTAGCTGTTGTATAAGTTTTTTCCCCTTCCTTTTTTTCTTATCCTCCAATAGAATCAGCAATCGCTTGTCGAACACGTGCGTCTTTCCTTTTCCATTAATCCTTTACTTTGTCGTTAGTTATATCAGATAGTTAAGATTTTTTATTCACGAGGTCTATTAACGCGCTCTAGATTCGAAAAGGATCTGGATTTTAAATTTCCAGAATGGAAAAGATGCCACAACAGTAAGTTATGGAATATCGTTAACCAGTCCTTCATTTGGGTCTGGCATTTCGACGGTTTGAGATTTTTTAGTGGAATAATACGTATTACCGTCAATTTGTCGCGTCTGGGTCCATAAAAGAGATTTTTAGTTTTAAATACACAGAACATTGCATGGGAACGTTTTATTAAGCCAAAAACAAAGAGCGATACTATTAAGAGGGTTTTACTATATTTTCATTAATCTCACTTTTTTAACAGAAAGAAAATAGTGTTACCAATACAAGATAGAATCGATTCATATCAATACCTCGAATAAATAAATAAATAAACTAAAGGAATATTATTAAAGCACGTGCAATCACTGCATATTCATTATTCAGAAAATATAACTCATGTAGGATACTGCAAAAGCAACTATTGAGTTCTACACCAAGAGTAAAGACTGTCAAGCACATCTTTCATAATTCACTCATTTGAAAATGGATAAGCAAAAACACATTGGCATAAAACAAAGACGATATAGGAGCGGGAATTGAAAGGGATCTTTGGATTGCAAAAACTCCAGCCTTGGTGAATGTGAATGTCAGTTTCACAATCTGCTTCATCATACTTTTAAACATTAGTTTTTAAAAGGCATCATAAAATGGAACTTAACCATAATACATAATTTCAACACAAATCTATAAACACTTTCTCATTTAAAGTTTAATTGGTTTATTGCAATAGAAAGCACTATCTACTGCATACCATTCCCCAAATCCTATTTTGATTAAGGATATGATGTGCCTTTTATTTGCGTTAGCTAGGTACTACCCAGAATCCGGCTCCTCCACAGCAGGGAGTTTTGGCGCGTAAAGACGCACGTACACACATGTCTTTCTCCGACGTTCGAGACTTTATGACCCCATTAGTTATGTCCCTGCAGCAAGACATGTCAGAATATGGCTCAACTCGTAATGTGTCATCTCATCACAAAATGGATTATGATGTATGTTTGAGACATTTCATGTATATTTGTACCAACAACAATTTACCATTGAAAGCAAAAGTACTATAAATAATAATTATATAACGCGAATAGAACTATTACCTTAATAATATTTTAAAGGCCCCCCCTTCCTGAAAAACTTCCTCAGTTGTAATATACACATGGTAGGAAATCTAACGAACGGGATCAAATCCAATAATAGCAGTAATTATAATTTATGTAGTTTTAAAAATAAAAATGTCGAAATATTTTCCAGTAGAAGGCAATGGTGATGTCTTTTTTGTTTTTTGTTTTTTTTTGTTTTGTTTTTCCCTTAGCGATTAGTAATAATGTTAGGAAAAATCACTGAAAGGAATGTGTGTTTTCTAATTAGAAATTTTATTATGTTGGTGCCAGTGTCGCAAGATGCGGAAATAACAAAAGCATATCGTAGCACAGAAACAGTTGCCTACTGTGAAAGTATCAGGAAAAAAAGTAATGTTAAAGCAGAAAAATAAGTGAATTGAATAGCTATAATAAGTTCTGAATAAGAGTTTGAATAAATCCACAATTGCATTTTGCTGTAATATTTGCTGTAGGTAGTTCTGAATGGTACCGTTTAATAAGCTTTGGCCATAGAACTTGTTACTCCATTAGATTTAACATGGACATTCTGAGATAACGTTACAGTGTATTTTTTGTTTTTAGGTAAATTTATAATTAGTCGATATGGCCTCGTTCTCCAAAAAGGACGTTGAAGAAATAAAACCGTATGTGGATAGAGCGGTTCAAAAGTTCCTGGGTTTTAGCGAACCATCATTAGTTACTGCAGCCTTAAATTGCCTCACGTCAGGTTATGATAAAAGGAAAACCACAAGTAAGTATAATGCATGAGATTGGATATGTTTGTTGTTTTTGTTCATCGTGATTCTTAAAAGTAGTATCACATTAATAACCTTTTATCATAAAAGTAGTGTCACATTAATAATCTTTTATCATATATGCTTCTGCATTCTACATGATTTGTTTATGTTTAGCTTTATAGTAATTGTATGTGTTCATAATGTTAATAATGAAAATTTTGACAGAGCATTAGTTTAGTTGTAGTTTTGGTAATAAAGAAGAGCTGTATCACCGAATTCGCGGATTTTCGAAATGAATTTTATGTATTTTTTAGATGACCCTAAAACCACAATTTTCACACATTTAGAGAGAGAGTTAATATAAGTCTATATAATCTGTAATTTTTTTAATGTAAAATTTTAAAATTTCTATGAACTATTTCAGTATTTTAGAGAATACAGTGATCAAATTATGCCTCATTCAACTTATTTACATGATCATTTTCTTCAATGTGCATACTGTGAGAGGATAAACTGGAATAAAGATCCATGCTGAATTTTCACTTCACTTTTACTTTTTATTGGGATGCAGTGCATCACAAAAATGCCATTTTCTTACATCTAGTGATAGAAATTCCT
Organism: Metallyticus violacea; assembly: GCA_030762175.1. Classification (NCBI taxonomy): domain Eukaryota; kingdom Metazoa; phylum Arthropoda; class Insecta; order Mantodea; family Metallyticidae; genus Metallyticus; species Metallyticus violacea. Next base: position 11,001,321 of record CM060845.1, on the reverse strand, counting down.
TCGCGCCGAACTGTCTAAAAGGTGGTATTATGCTTGAAACAGGTTTGTCACTATTATACTGATTAATCTTTCAGGATAGTGGGTTTAGTACCCAATAGTATTATAAACAGATAAAAATATCATGAAGTTTACTAATGCTATTGATAAATTTAAACCTAAGCTAGAAGTTACATTTTAAGACTAATATGGAGTAGCGTAAATTAGATGAAGACCCTTGTAATAACAGATATTTAGGTAGATTTGGTTAGGTGTTTGCTTAAGTTGCTTGATAAGTCTGGTAAATTTCTATGAAATATGAAAAAAATTTTGTTAAGCCGCATAATTGTTGGTAAATGATTCTTGTAACAGTATTAGACAAATTTTCAGTTAATTGTTGATAGCTATCTGAAGTGACCAGTGTCACATTTGCAATAGAAAATGGAAAAAACAAGTTTCAAGTTAAACATTCCCATTTAAAGCATTAGACTGTGAAATAGATCAAAGTAGAGTTGAATGAAATTAATCTAGACTGTGCACTGTCATTGAAGACCATTTATTGATGAATGAATTTAAATGTGGAAAATGAAGCATGCTCCAATTGCTCAGTTGAGGTCACCACAATGGAAATCATTGAAAAAACCATGATACGTGATGCAAGACTCCTGAGTGAAAAAAGTGTACAAGATAGCTGAGACTGTAGGCACTGAATTAAATGAATATGCAATATCCTACAAGAAAAATAGGAAATGAGAAAGCTGTATGCACGTTGGATGCAATCATTGCAGACTGTTGATGTAGAAGAACGTTTTCAATAACAATCCACAGAACTTCTTGTGCCAATTCTTGACTTGGATGAAACTTTGGTCCACCATTACACTCTAAAGACAAAACAGCAGTTAAAACTATGGACAAAGGCTGGTGAGAGTATACCAAAGTATACAAGGACTGTTCCATACATTTATGAAAAGTAAGTGAAGCTTTAAGAGTATGTAGTTCAACTGAATCATACAATGATAGCAATTAATATGATTGGCTTCACTGTGCAAGTTCCAATTACATTTAAGTAAGGACTGTTTTGTTAACTGGAAAAGTGATGGCCAGTGTTTTTGGGATCCCCAAGTTATGCTGATAGATGCTTGGAAAAGGCAGAGCCATAACTGAAGTTTATTATGCTTCATTGTTGGATTGTTTGAAACATTGAAAGAAAAAGACCAAAATTGGCAGACAACAAGGTGCTATATCACCAGTATAATACTCCAGCCCACATAGCGGCAGTCACAATGACCAAAGTACATGAATTGGACTTCAAATTGATACTTCATCTACTCTATTCTCTGGATTTAGCTCCAAGTTCCCTTTTCCTATTCACAAACTTGAATACTTGACTTGGTGGGAAGAACTTTTCATCAAATGAGGAAATGATCATTGCCATCAATGAGTATTTTCTTGAGTTTGACAAATCCTATTTTTCAGATGGGATAAAAAAATTGTAAGCTTGCTGGACCAAGTGTATAGATATCAATGGAGAGTATGCTGGAAATTAAAGATGTTACAAAAAATAATTTTTACTTACATTTTTATCAAGCTTTACAAATGACTCTCGTAAATGAGGTATATGCCATAACTAGTGCTTTCGTAACAGCTAATATTTTAATAACAGTATAATACAGCACATGCTAAAATTTCACCAGTGTTGCCCATCCTGCTATCCTGACCAGTGAGAGGAGCCTAAATAAACAAGTTGGGCAGGGGACAATGTGAGGAGCTTAATAGTAGCTCTACAGTGAAAATAATACATTAAGAAATCACCAGTAACTTTGAAATTACCTTGTTATTTTCCTATGTTGCAGAGATATTTTGATCCTTGTTACAAAAGTACTAACTTAAGGAACTTTTCATCATGTTTTATTCCCTTGTTTGGGCTTAGATCTGAATAAAAATGTTACCTTGTAATCAGCCTGTGATTCAAATGTACTCATGAAGAAATTGGCTAGAAAAGGGCATAAGGAGCTTACAGTAATAAGACAACTCATGACAATTGAAATTAATACATAAAACACATAGATTACATAAAACTCACCAAAATATGCATAAATCAGGTGCATTTTTTGTTCAAAAGAAAAATTCTAGTCAATCTCAAGGTAGTACATTTGAAACACACATCAATATGACATTTTCAAATATATATCTTTCCATACTTATCAAAAAACACATTAAAGATGCTATAAAACTTTTGAACATGCAGGAAAGAAACATCATTCACAGAGAGAACAGAAATAGATAATGTACTACTATTTTTACACATAAAAATAATAAAATATCAAGGCAACTTGAAATTTGGAATCTACAGAAAAAGCACACAGACAATTGCATCAAAACTTCTGAACTTAACCCAAGATCACATAAACATGCAGTAATTCACAGTTTAGCACACAGACTCATCAACGTACCTTTTAGCAAGGAAGAATACTCCAAGGAATACAAACAAATAAATTTAGCAAAGAACTGGTTCACAAAAAGGTGCAGAATTCAAGAGCCAGAAACTTATTAAAGAAGCCATTACACTTCACTTTCAACAGAAAAAGAATAATTTTTAAAAAATTCACACATCACCCATGGGCTAAACACATATTTGGGGCTATTGATTAGAAGAACTATTGAAAGAGGGGGCAGGAACAGGGTGAATAGTAGGGAGAAAGAAGAATTTATCAAATAAACTTGCAGAATGTGAGCTCTATTGGAAAAACAAAGAGAAACATAGCACATATCTTAAAGAACACACCAGGAACATTAAATACAAGCAAATTGAAAAATATGCAGAGGAATAATATTTTTGGTCAGAAAACCATGATATTGTGAAAGTAGTGAAGCTGTTAAAGTGTACACAGGGACCCTAATGCAAACACAATGGGAGAAAATCTACATGCATAAATACAAAGATAGGCTAATGAACTTCAATACTCCAGCAAACGTAAGCATTATTTTCAAGTTCACCTCATGCGTCCCAGAGCAGAATGAGCATCCGCAAGGAAACACAATAATCTTCTAGGTTCAGCAGGTAGATGAGGATGCAAGAGTGACAGCGTGCAAAGCAGGTACTACATATAAACAAGTAAGTGAGCCTTAGATTTGACTCGATCACACAGAAATTATCAGAAGGGAATATGTGGATAGGTGATAACCAAGGAATCTAATGATTGCATAGATGTACACAAGTGTGTTATTTCTAAAAGGATTTAAGAATAGTAATCTGTACATATGTTCTAGCAGAAGGGACATTTCATTGTTTATTGCAATGTAAAGATATGTCAGTCCCAGGACTGATGGATTTTTCCGGGCGTAAGTATGGCTTCCTTCGGAAGGGAAGTAGAGCTGTGGGTCCAGTGTCATACATTTATGGCACAAAAAAGAACCTCAAGCCTGAAAGAGAGGCTTCTGAGCAAAATTTGTCGGCCGTTTCACGTCCTGAGTTGAATGGGACACTGATTACCTGAGCTGTTAAAGAGCGTCCGTAAATAAATCAATAAAAAAAAATAATAAAATAAAAGTCAGTCACACAGGAACTGCATTAAGTAAGCAAATTCCTCCGCAAGTTCAGTAACTTTAAATAAAAATGAATATAAAATCCAAATTAGCACATTAATTAATGAAATGAAATAAATTAGGCATTACTGTGTGATATTAGGGGAACAAAATTATAATTCTTGCAACCTATAAGTATTACAAAAGAAAACCACATGTTTAGAATGATTATTATTGTTATTGTTGTTGTTGAGAATAAATAGCTAAAATTAATGGTATACTATTAATTAAATGAAATGTATGACCACTGATAGACAAACCTGTACTGTGTGACTATTTTCAAATGTAACCATGTTTATGATTTGAGCCCTTGGTATCATCTGTACCTTCACTAAAATAGAGAGAAATAACAGAAAGTTTCCAGTTACATTGCATATTTAAAATGGTCATTGTTTCAGTAAAACAAAAACATGTTACTATTCAGAAACAAATTGAATGTACAAAGTAAATAAAAATAATCAAAAGTTACATAAAATTTCATTGGCTTTGAAATTTAACTTAAATGATCTTTTAATAAAAGCATATAATTCAAACATTTTTTGAAGGTTACTACAGAGTGCTCTTACATACAAATATACTTCTCACAAGATTATTAGATTAATGTTACATATTTGCTATTTTCATGATAATGCTTTTGTTAATTATAAGACATAAGCATCGTTATAAATTCAGTTTATATACTGAATTAATCTGTCCTTTTATTTTAAAAAAATATAGAGAAAATTACATGCAAGAGTGCTTTTTAAATTTTGATTTTCAAGCATACTCTACTCCTAATAGTCCAATTTCCAAATTTTCTAAAACTATATTTCTTATTTTATTTAAATAATATATTTTGAATTTTATTGTGAAGAAACAAATATTGGCGCCACTAGAGCAATTTTTAAATTAAGAAATTCATGTAAATCCCCACTCCTAATTGCCTGATTTCCCCGAATTTCAGAAATTATATTTTATTTTTTTATTTAAATGGAATATATGCTGTTTCATTTTGATAAAAACAAAAATTACTGCCACTTGAGCGATTTTTAAGTTTTGGGTTTCAGTTAACCCCTCATTGTAATAGTTCTGTTTCACAGATTTTTAAAAACTATTTTCTTGTTTTATTTCTTTTAAAAACATTAAAATTTGCAACTGTTAGAGCAATTTTTAAATTGTACTTTAATCCCCACTAGTTTTTCAGATACACCTAATGGCTTGATTGCCTTTATTTTCGGTTACAAATTTTATCAATTTATTGTAAAGAAATCTATAAAGTTTTGAGATAGCATAAAAATTGCACCTACTAGGAAAATTTTTCAGTTTGCATTAGGTCCAATGGTCCAATTTTTGCTGGTTAACGAACTCAACTAATTGTTTGTTATTTGATGGTTATATGTCCAGTTTCATTGAGGAAAAGCAAAAGTTGTGACTGCTAGAGTGTTAAAAAACACACACACACACACACACGCACACAGAGAGAGAGAGATTTTTTTTTCTTTCTTTTTCTTTTTTCTTTTCGGGTTCATAGTAGATACGATCGATGGAGATTTGAAAGATTATTCAAAACAAACTCCATTAGTACAATTGCAATAGCTTACATTCCTTCTGAATTTACTAAAATGAACTGCAGAAACAGATTAGAAATTAGGCTATTGGTGCATTTAATAGGCTCTTAAACTGCTGACAACAGGTTGTGGATATAAATATTATATTTTTTATATTGTAGAAAAATTTATAATTTTTTTATAATGAAAATATATAATTTTTATGTAGATTGCTAAACATCAGGCTGTTAGGGGGTTAAACAAGGCATTTGTTTCAAATTAAATATTAAGACAGCTGAATTATATTTCCTTGGAAATTCTAATTTTCTTTAGATACCATGCCTCTCTTCAATATTTCTTCTGGTTCACTTCTTCCCAGATGCATGTGTTGCACAAATAGACTGTAAATGGTTATAATGCTTTGAATATTGTAGTTGCAAAGCTGAATAGTTTCATTATTATTTTCATTTTTGGTTTTTCTTTGAAAGTAGGTTTTTAAATGTGCTTACTTATAACATTTTGCTGCATTCATGCAACTTTAAAAGGTTTAAATTTAGCTTAAGCATTAATAAGTTAACATATTCATCAGGAGAGTATACATATTGAACATGTCACTTAACTTACCAGTCTACAATAGCAAAAGTTCTATAATGTGCAACAGGTACAGGAAAAGATGCTTATTTCACTTATATCTTGCACAAGACACCAGGCACAATCAAAACTGAAGTATATTCCATTTTATTTCAGCCACAACATTTATGTGATAGGCTACCAATATCTGCCCAAGAATGTCCTTGGAAACATTTTTAAACAGCTTAACTCTTTGCCCATTGCTTACATAGTGAAATGAAACTCATCATCTATTTTGTATGTGTTTTAAATGTCAGAACGCTTATTACATATGTCAGATGTTCAATGCTCAAAGCTTTCATCCCATACACATCCAATCACTTGTGTTTCTGTCACCTCCCTTGTACAAGGAGCTGTTATTTATATTTGTTAAATTTTTTAGCTCTTCAAACTACCAAAAAAAGCTTCAGCTAAGAAATAATGGGTCTAGAATGCCTTGGGATGGAAATGATGGAAATTAGGTTAGAAGCCATATATAAAAACTGGCAGGGCCAGATTTAGCAAAAAGAGTTTTGGTCTTTGTGAAATTAAATATGTCTACAATAGTTGCATTTCTGCAAAGGACCTGACAGCATAGAGACAAACGTATGGGATTGTTTGGCTCCATAGTAAGTAATGCACTTCATGGAGCCTCCTCTTGATCAGGGTAGAACTGTGTGTTTAGGTAATTGGTACAGCCAACCAAGATATTTATTTCATTATGTAGCATGGTCCTGACATGATCATCTTCAGGGTGCTCATGCTTGTCCCCACTTCTTGGAGCACTGGCCAATAGTTGGAAAAATTTAAGCTACCAGCTTAACAGTTTAATTCTTGGCAGTAATTTGTTCTTGCCTTAATTATTTATTTCTAATGCTTGAAATGTAAAGGAATCTTCAAGGTAATAGAGGAATAGGCAGACCCAAGACAACTTAAAAGTGTACATCCTTGCAGAGGTCATGGAGATTGCCAAGAACAAAGTCAGATGGAGAAGTTTTCTAAGGGCCCTATGTTCCACTCAGGAATGTTGGGAATATTGCTTGATTGAAATTTAGCATTGCAAAAATGCTGACAAAATTTGTTTGGTCAACTCCCTTGCTCTGTTACAGCTTACCATGCTAAAATTCAGGTTTTAATTATTCACTGCGTATATGTGGTTTTTTTTTTTTTTATTAATTGTACTACCATGTGTTGAACTTATGAATAGAGAATGAGGAATATAACTGTTTGCATTGGAAATCTAAATTTGTATGGTGTTAACCACCAAGTTTGTCAAAAGAATTATCATATTAATCACTGATGATGTAAAGTATCGTGATTTATTGTCATGATAGGTAAGCTGGCATCATTACTAGATGAAAAGAAAGCTTCAAGACTTGCAGAACGGATTTTTGACCTAGCTGAGGAATTAAAGGTAGCACAGAGGGCTTCAAGAAAAAGGCATCATGATAGTGACTCAAGGCAAGAAGAAAAGGACAGTTCAAAGAAATCCAAGTTGAAACCTAACATGGAACCTGAAACTACAACAATTCCTGCTCCAGGAAACCCAAGTCCAGGACAGCTAACAACACTACAGGTAAGTTAATGTCTTTATATTACAGCAAAATTTTATATAATCGGCCCAAAGAGGAATATTGTAGATGTATAGTGCATACAAAATATTTCACAGTACATGCTTTCATTTGAGATTGCTAAATTTATTGTATTTGTTTTGCAGATAAAGGAAATGATGGCAAATGCCCAGAAGATGATTGAAGAACGAAAACGTGCATTGAATGCTTTAAGGGCTGATGAAGGACCTCCAGTTCGTAACATGATGTTTCGTGATGATTCTCGATCATCCATGTATGGCTTCTCTCAGATGACTACCATTCCACCATTAATCCAACGAGGAGATCCTGATAAAGCCAAGAAGATAGCGCAGTTGCAGGTAAAATTTATAACTTAAGTTTAATTTGGGTGTTTTCCTCTTTTTGAAAATAAGCTCAAGCTAGTGTTTGTGTGTTGTGTTTTAGGCACAGATTCAGTCTAAACTCTCCACAGGGGTATTGAACCTTCCACCAATGCGTCCAGTTATTCAGGATAAACCAACACCACTCATTCTGGATGATGAAGGACGAACTGTAGACATTACCGGCAAAGAAGTTCAACTCACACATGTTGTACCCACTTTAAAGGTATGTCAAGGTGATTGAATTTTCATATCTGTAATCTGTATTTATATCTTCATCAGCCTTCTTTACTGTGAGTTTTCTAATATGCGTATAGCACTGAAAGCTCTTAATGGTTTTGAGTGAAAGTTATGAGCATCAGTCAAATGAAAACAGGTCACCATGCATGGAACTCCAAGCCACAGAAGTTATTAACACTGTTGTTTACTAATGATATTGCCAGCTGTGGGGAAGTGGGCTGCATGTTCGTTGTTTAGTGTGTTGGAAGTAAGGTTAGTGTTACATGTATTTATTCAGCATCAGAAAAAACCAAGCAGGATGTCTCGGGCAGTAAGCTTGGGACTTGCATTCAAGAGGTTCCGAGTTCAAATCCCTTGGTGTGTTGGCCAAAATAACCTTAGAGGAATGCTGGGATGGATCTTTCCTTTCCATGAAATTTTCACTGTCCCATTTTCATATCATTTCATTCCATTGGTGTGTTACAGAGTCAAAAATGTCATGGTGAGGTGGGCTGATGTAATGTGACAATGGCTGCCACTTTGGAAAAGGTTTCTACCACAGAGTCTGGTATAGAAGCAGCCTTTCTTAGGGGCTCATACTCCTTCGAAGGGGAACTTTGGCAGCATCAGGATATTCTATCCGGAAGCTATATTTGGGACCCTATCTATGTCCATGATTCACCATCTGGTATCTCCCTAACCTCATAGGTGCCCCTACTGTGCTAGGGCACAAACAGCCAGTTATTGAGCAAGGCTGAAGTACCGGAATATTTTCCTTCATCCATAGCAATCCAACTCAACATAAAAAATGAAGTCAAGTAAAGCACAGCAGAGAGGTATTGTTTGTTTTTGACAGCTAAAATGTTAGAGGATAAATAATTGATAGTTGTAAGTCTGTTTTGTGCACAACAAACAGTGTATGTCACTTTCACATGTGCTGGATATAAGACGTTCTGAGATGGATGCATATCACTGCAAGATGATCCACACCCAAGACAGGCACAACTTGTCATAACTCTGATAATGTTGCACAGGTAGATGGTCTTATTCAGAAAAACAGACATCACAATGGAAGAAATTTGTGTTATGATATGAATAACTAATGGTGTTGGTATAGAATTGGTTTATAATGACGTAGGAAATAATTTATATCATCAAAAATAAAATGTATCATAAACTTCAATACATTGATGTTGGGTTTGTTCATAAAGTTCTCTGACCACCTATAGAATATGCATCTACCAGTTGGTCTTCTGCTGATGATGGGAGTGAATGTTCCCAAAATAAGTCCAATTAAATACCAAATCAGTGAGGTATAAGTATTACCAAACCAGCTCTATGTCAACATTATTGTATTACTTCATTATTAATAGCTTTAAGAGTATAAGCTTAAATAAGTAATGGTTCCATTCCATTATTAACAAAGACCACCTACACTATTGAAAAATTTGTATGCACTGAGTTCCACATCAATTTATGAAAGAATGAGACTGGGTAAAAGATTCTCCAGTAGCAGAATCCTGAGGAAGAGCGTGTGTTTATGTCCCTTATCATCACCAGGAACAAAACTTGGTGTCACAATTTTGAGCCTGAGAGCAAATTTCAAAGCGAGCAATGGAAACCTGTGAATTCTTCCCTGGTGAAAATGATCAAAGCGGTATAATGAATTAAGTGGAAGTTTTTGATAGTGAAGCATGTATATCATTAATGAGATTAGCATTTCATAATAGTAACACTATAATGCTTCATATGTGCTAAAACAGAGGACATATTTCAAGATGGGAGCATGCTAATTATTATTACCAAGTACCTATCTCTGTACATACAAGTTCTAAGAAAGTCATGATTATATTCATCTTGAACTGCAAGCCCAGCTGCTTGTTGCTTTTATACAGCACAGGGTCACAATCAGTATGGAATGCTAATGAAAACACTTTATGGACACTAAGGCATGCCATAAAGTTGAAACTTCCTGGAATGCTATTGAATAGCATTGTCCTTTTCCATGATAAGACTTGTCCTGATACTTCCTACCTGTTGAGGAATAGGCTTCAGGGAATTGGAAGGGAATTACATCAGCATCCTAAGTATATTCCAGACCTTTCCTCAGTCGATTTTAGTTGGTCCTGGTGGTGTAGTGGTAACCATACTTGCCTTCTAAACCTAAGATCGCGGGTTCAAACCCGGCCAGGATCGATGGATTTTTTCGGGCGTAAAAAAGGTAAATATGGCTTCCTTTGGAAGGGAAGTAAAGCCATGACTCCCGTGTTGTACATTTACGGCATGAAAAAGAACCTCAAGCCTGAAAAAAGAGGCCTCTGAGCAAAATTTGTTGGCCGTTTCATGCCCTAAATAGAATGGGGCGCTGGTGACCTGAGATGTTAAAGAGCGTCCATAAATAAACCAAATCAACAAACAAAAAAATCAATTGATTTTCACAATTAGGAAACCTGGAGAAATACTTTTAATTAAGATTATTGTTTGACTAAGTCAAACCATACACTCTTATTAGCTTACTTGTTTAAATGAAGAATGTGTTTCGCAGACCAGCATCTGCATCCTCAACTAGCCATCGACTGCTGGATAATTTGTATTTGGGGATGTATATTCTGTTCTGGTGGAGGTGTGATGGACTTAAAATTTATGTTTTCACTTTTGGAAGGGTTAATTAATTTGTCTCTGAATTTATAAATGTAGATCTTCTCCCATGTTGCTAGCTCTCTAAATCCCTGTACTTATTTCAATAGTTTTGCTGTTTCCACTATGTTGTGGTTTTCTGTCCAGAAATGAGGTGCTACTGCTGATTTCTCCTTTGTTTGTATTTTATATTCCTGAAGTGTTCTTTTAACCATGTGCCTGATTCTCTTTGTTTTTCCAATATAGACTTTTTCGCATTCTGCACATCTGATTTGGTAAATACCTGTTTTTTTTTCACTGGTGGAATATTGTCATTGGTATTGCCATTACATTAAATCGGTTTATTGCCAAACTAATATTTAAATCTTTTATGGTATTTTGAAATTTTTGTGTAGCTCATTGATAATATGTAATTTTTTTTTAAAAGTTACCATATCTTTTCCTACTGAAAGTGTAATGGTTTCTTTAATAAGTTTCTACCTTTGAGCTTCTGTACTTTTATGCGAATTAGTTCTTTGCTAAACCCATTTTTAATCACTGTTCTTTGTATTTGCTGGTATTCTATGAAGTATTCTCCCTTGTTAATGGATAGTTTAATGAGCCTGTGCGATAAATTGTTGGTCTCTGCATGTTTATGAGTCAAAATGATATTTAAGGGAAACATTGTAGAACATGTTCAATGTTATCTAATATTTTTTCTATGATACTGTAGATGGTTGTCTACAATTTTAATCAAGAATTCTTCCCATTTCATGAAATATATTTACCAATCTGTGAATCGAACTTCGATTTGAAATCTGAATATCAGGGAATCTCTCTTGAAACAATTTCCATACATTATGAGCCGATTCTGTAAATAGGTATGAATTATAAATAAATAATCTGTGAGGAATAAAATACCTTATATGATCCATATTAAAATAATTAATATACTTTATTATGCCTTCTAATGAATACTTAATATACTGTCTTACAGCATACAAAAACAGGTCTGTACTGCCTGTGGAGCAGTTCTGAGAAGGAAAAATACTCCAGTGCTGTAAATTTCTCAATGTCGGTGCTAATAGCAAAGATGGTAATGCCCAGTGCTAAGAAAACTTTTTGTACAATAGAATTTCATAGCAGCAAGTGTGCAATGGATGGAAATTTTCGATTGAAATTTTGCAATAAGTATGGTAAACAGCCACCAAGTAGAAAGTCAGTATACTATGGCATGCATAATTTTTATTATGGGTTGTTTGTGCTTTCACCAGAGAAGTGACTATCCTGGTGCGAGTGAATAGAATGTGGAATAAGTGAGGGAGATTTTCACAAGAAGCCTGAAGAAATCCAGTGAGTAGAGTTTCTTGTGAACTCCAAATGCCAATAATGACCATGGAAATTTCTATGTAAGCACTTCCAGTTTTATTGTCTGTTATAATGACATGCAGAAGAGGATGTTAACTTCATGATTTGGTTAATTTTCAGGGATGAAGCAGCAGTGTACATAAATGGAACCATAAACAAATGGTTGTCATATTTGAAATACCCATAAATCATAAATATCAGCATGATTCACCAAAGGTTAATGTTTTATATGCATTGTCACATCAAAAACTTAAGCCCCAAATGCTGGAAAATTCTGATATTTTTATCTTCCAGTAGGACAAGGCCTCGCCCCATTTTCAATAATAGAATTTATGCATACCTAAACACTAAAACTAAACACTGAGATGTGTCAGCACTGAATCTGAGTGCTGGAGCTGGAATCAATTGTTAATATAATGATCACCAAGGTATTCCAACTTGATGGGTAACACAAGGTAGATTATCATGTGGATATCTGCATAATCGCACATGATGCCATATTATAATGTGGAGCAAACTTGGTGAGTGTTTCTTTGGAAATTGTATACAGTAAGAGTTTTATTACTTGTGGATTTTGTATAATTGAAGTTTGAATGTTTTATATATTTTTTTTTTATTGAACATCTAAAAACTTTCAGTTTGCCCTCATAGTTTTAATGAGTTAAGATAATTTGGAGTAGTTAAATATAGGCTAATATTGGAAATGCTCATATATTTATCAAAAATTAAGTAAAACATCTTGCAGTACAAATATATTAACCTTTAATAAATGAAAGTTATATATTTATTCATTTTATATTTGTCATGGATTACATACATTTATAGTGGTTGTTTAAGTTTCAGATTCTTTCGTACACTACCTATCCTTGAATTTTTTCTGGTTATTTTAGAAACCAGATGTTTTAGGTTCACAAAGTAGAAAAAAAGAGGGGGTGGGGAGTAACCAATAATTATCAAGGAGGACTTCTTTGTGTTTTAGGTGGAAAAAAATATTGAATTAAAATTTAAGCTACACTTATTGACAAATTGACAAATCAGTAAACACTTTGATTGAATATTTTTGATATATTTAAAATTGTGCAAAACTTGGGTAAATTACTTTTAATATTTTGAGGAAAAATGTATAGCGATTTTTTTTTTTTTTGTAACTAGGCAAATATCAGAGCTAAGAAGCGTGAGGAATTCAGACAGCAGCTTCAAGAAAGAGTTGTGGAAGATCTTTCAGAAACACACTTCTTTGATCCGCGCATTGGAATGAAGTCTGCAGTGCGCACAAAAAGAGCACTTCGGTTCCACGAACCAGGCAAGTTTCAGCAGTTGGCAGATAGAATGAGGATGAAGGTATGTGTATCTTTGTTATTTGCGTATTTATTTATTTATTTTTGAGACCTGAGTACAAAAGACCTTGCTTTGTGGGACCAAATGCAGAACATTTGGAATTATCCTTCCATTAAAATTTATGTAGGTGTTTGATTTCATCCATCCTCTCAAGAATTAGTGCAGTAAGAGAAGCAAAGGTTTACACAATATTAAATTAACTTGTGTTTTCTTTTTAGTTTTTCATTTAAGGATATTAATAAATTTATATTTATTATGAAAAAAAAGGAAGAGTTTTACATTTTTATGAGAGCATAAATGCCTTAAAATTCAAATAAGTCTTTGTTTTTGGAAATTATATTATCAATTGTATACTAAACACTATTTTTACTTGCAAAAATAAATAAAACAATTTACTCATGGGTAGAAGTCAAACTTATGTGGTTCTCATTTCTACATACTAGCTTTTAATTGCTGGATTATCAGTGTATTTGCAATGGAGAGCTGGATATGATTGAGGCTAAAGGCTGTAAGATTTATGTGCAGAGATATGCCCAAAATGAATCAATTACAGAATCAAGAAGAGCTTGGACAAATCAACACTTCCAGAGTCTTCATATTTTTGTCTTAGGTGTACCTTTTTTTCTGGAATATATAAGCTAGGAGAATGAAACATTGAACACATTTAGATATAGGTATAACTGAAATAATTTTACATTGGGGGGGGGGGCAATCAGCTGTCAAATGCCCCTTTTTTTCCCCCTTTCTTTTTTCAAAATACTAATAATAAAAAAGTGAATTTTTTTTAATAGTTTCTTCTGAGTCAAACTATTTAGACTCGGTGTTTAATAACTTGATGCTTTTTTCTATTTCAAGATTAGTTCCCATATGTTTAATTCCTTTGGTTTTTGAACTGTTTTTAATAACTCGATGCCTTTTTTTTTATATTTCATGGTTAAAAACTGTTCAACAACTGTGAAATGGGGGGGGAGAAGCATCAGGTTATTAAAAACTGTCAAACAACCAAAGGAACTAAACATATGGGAAAGGTAAACTTAGGTATTCATTTTTTATACTAAACTCCACTCACTTACACAGGTTGCAGTTGCATCGGGTTTACTAAGCCCAGGGTCCAGGGGTGTACACAGAGGTCTGTGCCACCCGTGGGTTTTTGCATTAGGACGGTACCTTGTAACTCTAAACCAACCTGCCATTTGGCTGCAGACGATTGCTTTGCCCAGGCCCGCTAAGTTCCCTTAATTTCCAGATTCTCACTGGTGATAGGTCATACTAGCTTAGACCTACTCGTATTTAAGAGGTGAGTCACCCCAGCATTAAGGTAGCCACCACCCTCCCTACAAACAACGGCGATTCCGGCGCACCGGCCCCCAGGGTATACGTCTTAGGCACTCCCCCGGGACACGCCGCTATCGTAGGTCCTCAATTCCCCGTGAGTGACGGGTCCACTGCCAAGCCGAGTCCAATCCAATCCGGACAACTCCCTTCCGGGAGGGGCTCGAATCAAGTCTGGCCCGGCTCCCTCTAGTACGTCAGAGGTACCATGGGCACTCAGGGTCCGCAGAGCCCACAACTGGAGCATCTGTAGGGCAATGGTGTGACTGTGCCCCCCCTTACGGGAACAATGGCTGGACCAATGGCCATTGTTTCGAGTAACGGCGGTTCAGTAAGCAATTGAAGATGGGAGAGATTCTCCGGAAACACGTCTTACTTCTGTGTATGTGAATGGAGTTTAGTTTAGAAAGCATTTTATAACCAAAATATGCAAAATTAGAAGCTGGTTAGAATTAGTTTTTAAATTATTTTTAATGTTTTAAAAAATATCTTGATGAAAATCAGCAAAGTACGAATAATATGTGTTTCTTAATATGTGCAAAGTTTCATTCCTCTAGCTAATGTATTTGCAGAAGAAAAGATACATAAAATTCAAAAAGTTAACTGTAGAGATGGGAAATAAAAATACAATGTTTTTAGAAATGATTCAAAAGGATGGAAAAGTATATAAAATGTAATGGAGATTATTTTGGAAAAACATGATGAATATAACAAATTTTCATCAATGTTTATTTCAGTTTGTCTAAAATCTTACAGTGCTGTCACTTGGTACTGAAAAACATAATGAATATAACAAATTTCCATCAATGTTTATTTCAATTGAATCTGTTGTCTTATTTCAGTTTATCTAAAATCTTACAGTGCAATCACTTGTTATTAACCATGTGTGTTTCAGCCTCTTGACTTTTATTCGTTTATATTTGTCTGCAAAGATCAATTTTTGCCAAGTGCAATTTAATTTCTATTATAATGTCAAAAAGGAGAAGTTGACTACTCAATAGAATTTTTAAGTATTTCCTTGCAGCATTCAACAGGTATTTTAATAATAATTCAATTTGAAATCGAACACAGCAAAACATCCATTAATAATCTCTTCAATAGCAATATAATTCTAGGTTAAAAGGTAAAATCCTTACAATCAATACCAAACTGGACCATAGTATCTTTCTGAGGCAGCATAATTTACAAATTCTTAATCCTCTTCTATTCAAAGAAGTCCTTCTGCAAATCAAAAAATAAGTGAGCATTTCTAAAATCTCTTGGTAACAAGATGTTGAGGTTGCCTGCATAGATTGAGATAAGTGTTAGTTTTAACCACCTAAATGGAATCTTTTATTTTGTCTTTGCATCAAGAGCAGAACGAAACATGACAACAGAACATACTAACTGGCACAAGGTGGGGTAGATAAGCACTTCAGGCATCAAATGCTTGCCATATGTTAACCTATTCACCGTCTGTATAATAAAAGTTGTTCAGTGAGCCTTGCTGGTCTCAGGGTAATAAGCATGCCATAAGACTTATGATTTGTAGGTTCCACTTTGAGGTTGTTGGATTTACATAAAAATCCAGAGCACAAGTCATCCTAGGACTTTAAGCCTGGGTCAATGTCAGAAATTTAGTGCATATTAAAGAATTGCATGCCTGAAAAAATGGTCCCTGGACAAAATATGGAATACTGAACATCCGAATAATACCTTAGTTTCCTACTATATAGTGTGACTTTATGCTCTGTAGGAAAATAAGCATTACTATAGTAACTCTCTTAAAGAAAGCCAACACTTGAACAAAAGGACTGTGAAGTTACATTAGTAGAAGAGGAACAATTGTTGAGTTAAGGGTAGTTTTTCTTTATTTTATACCATATTCTCTATTTGCTGCAGGCTCAGTTAGAAAAGCTTCAGAATGAAATCTCACAGATTGCAAAGAAGACAGGAATTACATCAGCAACTAAACTTGCCCTTATTGCTCCCAAAGCTGAGCATAAAGAGGAAGAAATACCTGATGTTGAATGGTGGGATTCCGTCATCTTAACAGAAGATGAGTAAGTATTTTCTGTGTCATTTGATGAGATTCCCGATGTAAATTCAGAGAGACCTGCTAAATAGACAATCTTACATTTTTGGTATGCATTTTCGTGATATTGTTTTGAAAAATAATTATTAATGAATATTTAAAGTTGTATAACATTTGGGGGTGCAATCATCGGCAGATAATTCAGAAACCATAGATAACAAATCCTTGCACAACAGTTATAATTAAAACACAAAATTATCATGTGACCACTATAGAAACACACTACAGTAGATGAAACGCATCCTCCAGAAGATGAGCTAAGTATGATTCCCAAGATTAAAAAGGCAATACCAATGCAGGAAACCATTTGTCTCACATCTCATGTTATGAAGTGTATTAAGATATGAATAAATTTATGTGATATACATCGTACTAAACACTCTTATTGCTTCACTTACTTGTGTGATATTTGGAGCCAATTTTAAAGACCTTCATCTTCTTCTTTGGCCAAGGGTATGACTGATTGGTGAATCCAACGACTCTGTAATGATGAAGCGCCACCCTGGTGGTGTTTTAATATACTTAAAGTTGGTGTTTTCTACCTTTGGAATATCAGAGTTCATTAATCGATCTCTGTATTTATCAATGTAAATTTTATTCCCAAGTATCCAGTTCTGCGTGTCTCTGAGTCTCTTTACTCACTCCCATCGGGAAACCTTTTTATCCTCCATGAGAAATCGAGAAATCTACCTTGAAAACACTTTTTGTAAATCCAAGTCATCTAAAATAATGAGTTAAACATTTTCATAACATTCCGAATCTCGGAAGTGATTTCAGAAATCGATAATATCACTCACATGTTTGTTTCTGTTACTTTTGTCCAAGTTCAGCATTGGTGATATTTTTTTTCTTCATTTTCTTGCACTTTGGTGAAACTTTAGTGCCAGTCATACACTTGTGTCTTAGACAACATCTTAACACCTTATTCCTAAACTGTATCCCTAATCTTTGCAAAATTCAGCTGATTTAATGCTCTTGCTACGCAGAAAACTTGATAATAGTGCTTGCATAATC
Source organism: Metallyticus violacea (assembly GCA_030762175.1). Lineage (NCBI taxonomy): Eukaryota > Metazoa > Arthropoda > Insecta > Mantodea > Metallyticidae > Metallyticus > Metallyticus violacea. The sequence continues at coordinate 10,983,713 of CM060845.1, read as the reverse complement.
AGTATGTACCCCTCCGGCTATTGATAAGCAAAGTTGCTGTGTGAGGTGAACCAGTTTCTCCCTGTACTCCTGAAACTCCAATGCAAATTCCTGAAAGGTATGTTTTGTTCTACTCAACCAGTATATATTTGATTAAACTTGTATTAGTTATCTGTATGAGCAGGTTGGAACAAGTCTGTGAAACTTCTCAAGGTATCTCATGCATAGCTTCAGCTCATAGAAACATATGTTTAAAGAGTCTGTGCATATCTAAGATAGCTTGATTAGGTGCTCCATTCATTGATAAAATTTATTACAAATAAAGGGAGCAAGCCAGAGAGCCTTGAATGCATGGCTTAAATTTAAGTGGAATCTGCTTCATCATCTTATAAAGTTAAGTTTTGGATAATGTTGATATAGAGTTGACTTAGTGACACTTATACTTCATTTATTTGGTTTTTTAACTGGACATAATGATGGGAGTAAATGTTTCCGAAATATGTTATTAGAAGACCTACTGAACTTATGGCTAGCCGAAATGAAATGCATTCATTCATTAAGTGCAATGTCATTTTCAAATAAAGCAACACAAACCTGCAACAACAGCCTACACTGAAATGCATCTTGTGCATATGGTAAGAGATTGATGTAATCTGCTACAAATGACACTCAAATCGCTGTGTACTTGAGTGTAAATAAAACTTTCTGAGTTTCTCTTTCAGAAGATGCAGACCATGAGTTACTTTTTGAGATGTTATTTCTTCTTTTTCACTAGGTTTTTCCTGGACACCCTATCAATGATCGCATTGTGAGAGTTTGTCAAGTAGAAAAGACTAGGAAAACTCACAGTAATACTTCATGATAATGTGTTGGGTGCATATCGGAATATTGCTTGCTGCCACTCAATAATGAGGTTTTTATCAGGTGACCAAGATAATTTGTTTAGTTGTTCCGGGAATAACTTTAGAAGTATAAAGAGACTAAAAAAGTAACTTTACTCTGGAAAATACAATCACCAGAATGAAACACTCCATTATATTTGGCATTTATTGATTTTATCAAAGCCTTTTACTAGGTAAATAGAAGAATTATATGGGAAAAACTGAAACAAATATAATTAAAAATATGTATGATAATCATGTCTGTTTTGTGTCACATCAAGGCAAACTTTCAGAATCCTTTCCTTTTCTGAGTGAAGTCAAACAGGCATGCTTTTGTGTTCATTATTATTTATGAGACAACATAAAGAAATGGAATTGCAACAGGTGACATATGTGTGAAGGCACATAGATTCTCATAATGGCAAATTACAGGATCTAGGTAGATTTGCATATGCAGTGGGACTGCATCTAAGTAAACAACCAAAGAAATGAGGATACATAACAAAACCATAAAATTATGCTAGGGAATCAGGAAATAGAGCAGATGAAGGAATTTCAGTATCTAGAAAGTATTATCTCAAACAAGAGTCAGATGAAGATGTTAAAGCTAGAATCAGGAAAGCAAAATTTGCTTTTTCTCATTTAACCTTCTTATGGTAATCTAAACAAACATCCTGGAAATTAAAATTAAGAATATTTAACATAAATGTAAAAGCATTTTTGCTGTATGGGTGTGAAACCTGGAAAGCAACTACTATAGTCATTAAAAATTCCAAGTTCTGATTAATAGATGCTTGAGATTTATAATGGGAATATGGTGACCGAAAGCCATATTGAATAAAAATCTATGGAAGGAAACTGATCAACAGAAAATTGGAAAGAAAGTAAAATATTGGAAGTGAAAACGTTGTGGAGAGATTTAGTTAAGGATTCTTTTGAGTGAAATCCACAAAGAGGAACCTGGAAAATAGATAGACCTAGAATTACATGATGCAACACGTCAGGAGGGAAGCAGAGCAGCCTGGGAAGAGCTGTAAAGAGATCAAAGCTATTGCTAAGAACAGAACACGTTGGTGTGCTTTCATTAAGGCCCTATGCTTATTAGAGGAGTGAAGGAAGTATTATTACTACTCTACTACTCTGGAAAATAAAATCAATGCACTTCTCCAAATTTGAAACCAGCTTATAAATTTCACTTTTAAAAAATATCTAGTCTATGCTTGATGACATGAAACTTCTTAGAATTCTGTGCATAATATCATTTCTAACATGGTGCTTATTAAACTGGATCTTCAGGGAATGGAAATTAAGATTATCAATTGAGTATGGAGGCGCTCTAGAATATCCCATCCTGATCTCTTTATTTTCTCCTGCAGATGTTCAACAGAATGTAATTTCACATAGTTCTGTAAGAGAGGGACACTTCAATTGCATAAACCAGATTGCTTCTGTTGAACAATTTTGTAGAATTGGTTTAACTGGCGTGAATAAATCTGAGTGGTGCTAGTTTTTTGACAGTGTCACAAATGCATGATGGTAACCTATTACCAGGTAAACTGACATTCGCTTGTCCCAGGCAACCAGCAAGATAACAAGCAAAAAGTAGAGAAGAAGCCAGTTGTTATTACAATATGCCGAACAAACTCATTGCCTCACTAGATGAAACCAACTAGAAATCTCATGCATTTTATAAAGTGAGCAGATCCTAGCTTCTGGAAAACTTGAAGAACTTTTGCCACAAATGGACACATTCGAAAGGTAACAGTGTAGCTCTTAATGAAACAAAAAAGAGTTTTTAATGCTTTGCTTCACATGTGAATGAGTCATAGTGTTTATAAGTTTCATAACACAAATGAGTGAATGGTTATTGAACATAAAATCATACAGACTGTGCATATTCTTATTTGAAATGGATTCGTAAATAATGTTGAATAGGAAAATGGTCATTTTAAAAGCTTGGTAAAAAAAAAAGGCCGGTTTAACACATTTTGTTAGTCTCTGCTGGGTATGCATTTGGTCTAGCAAGTTTTCAAATTTTTTATCTCATTCGAAAAAATAGGATTTTTTCATTCTCAGCAATTGACAGAGAGTCTCATGATGCCTGATCCAAGAATGAGAGGTTCAAGAGCTTTTACTAAGATTGTTTACCATGTTGATTGGAAAGAAGTTAGTTTAATCCAGAAAGTCATATAATATCTATTTTCTGACATGTAATTAGACATGGTAAGAGTTTCACATTGTTAAATATAGGGGGAAAGAAAAATCAACCAAAGTGAGACCCTTCAGGTTGAAAACCAGATTATCCCTACATGCATTATTACCAGGCTTTCACAAAAAATGCTACCTTGTAGGCGTGATATTTTCACCTTTGGTGGCTGAGCATGTTGTGGGTGCCCAAGAATGTACTTTAACTTCACTTCTAAAATTGTGTTTAAAATCATACCTCATAGAAGACGCTGGAAATGTTGTTCCTCATAGGCTAAACAGGCATTGTACCTGGAAAACCCATTCTGATTGACATTTTAGTACAGTACCTAATTTCATTTGTGATATTTTCCTTTAGTTCCTCCAAGTTTCATAAGCTCTGTCCTTCAGACAGCTAAAAATCACACACTGTTAAATTTGGTGAGAGAGAGTGTCATGTAACAGCACTAATCACTCTTATCTTCAAACACTTCTGGAATTTTACTAATGGACTCCACTGCTGCATGATCAGTCGCAGAATCCTGTTGAGACCACCCATGCAATTTCTCTTCTTCTATAAGCTACTGAAAAAAAAATGGGTCAAAATGTCCATTCTGTACCTTTCTGCATCTATTGTCCAGTAAAAATTTGACCAATAATACATCTTAAGCTAACAGCATGAACTCCAACTTTCCTGTCATAAAGAGGGATTTCCTATACATGATGTGGATTTTCAGTATACCAGTAGTGCATGTTTTGATTGTTCATACAGCCATTCAGGTGAAAGCAGGCCTCGTCTGAAAAGAACAAGCTTTGGGTCCATTAAACCTTCATCACAGATGAAAAATACAACTTATAATAACTATTGAGTTACATTGTTTTAAATATTGCACATGTGTACTTGAGGTTTGAGGTTTTATAATTTTGTTACTTTATGTACAGAATCCACTGAAACCCCCAACTTGTGCTAATTTTGGGAATAATTTTGTTGGTGAATGTTTAAGGTTCCAACTAATTTTGTCTAGTTTATCCTCTATTAAAATTATATGTTTCTTCAAGTGTTTTTTGTTGTGGACTGATCCAGTACAATCATATTTATTCTTAATATTATGAATTGCTTTTCTGAAAGCAGACAGTTAACCAGGGAACTTCAAAAGAAATTCTGCACAAACACGACAAGCTGACTTCTATTTGTGGTAATTTTATGAAAATGCACTGCTCTAGAGTGAACTGTTTCACCTTGGCAAAGCTCAACTTACCCACTACTTTGAAGTGACGTTTCAAGCACAGGAGGGGAATCTTATAGGGGAAAAGTGGGGAGTGCTGCTTGCAGCAGATGGTATTCTAAACAGTGCGTGCGGGATAACATAGTAGAAGAAATGTACCCATGTAATAAGAAAGATGTTTATGAAGAAGAACGATGTATGTGCATCATAACTCCATTGTTTCAAAGCCTATTTTGAATAATTTCATTTAGGTAATAAAATCAGTGGCAGCTTGTGGTAGCACACTGGGGTGCACAACTTTACCACTATTGCTGAATGTAGATCGCTAGTTTCTAGAATCTTAATAACTAGAATTAATGCTCATATGTGAGTGGCTAAACATACACAACATAAAGAGGGAAAGAATTTAATAAAAATATCATAGTTAAATACCTGTTTAAACAAAACATATTTGGGTTCTGAGAAACAAGAATATAAAAACCCTTTTCACAACTGCAAATAAAATAGGTAAAAAAAACTATTCTTTGAAAGACCTAAGGGATCCTGTCAGCTTCACAAGAATATATAAAGTACTATGCAAATGTGGAAAAGTATACATTAATATGACTGGAAGATCCATTAAAACTGGACTCATAGAACACAAGTGACATTTACATGTTAATTAACCAGAAATATCTACGATCGCAAACATGCCATTCAGAATTGCTATGGAATAAAATTTGAAAAAACAAAAGTAACTGCAGCAACAGAAAATTTTATTCTGACTAGAAGAGAGGCCTTAGAAATAGATATTTATATAATATAAAAAAAAGACAGAGGTTTTCAAATAAGTAAGTCTTGGAACCATTACTGGCCAATAAGTTGGCCAACAACTGCTCCACAGTTCTCTCTACACTGCTCTCCCTCTCATTTCTCATGGTTCTGTACCTCTGCCTCTCCAGACACTTTTAGTCCACTGATAGTGCAGATTGTAGCTTCAACAAAATCTCTAATTTTTTAAACTACTAACGACGATGGCAAAATAGCATGGTATTGATCAATTTAAATGATAAAAAATATTCATTCTACTGGTTTTTATAGCAGCAAACTTTTTGTTAATCCTCTGGACTCTGCTGTTGCTACTGAAAATATTGTGTATTTTCTATGTTTTAATATTATAGTTTGATTAAAATTAATACTTTGAGTTGGTCACTCAATATTTTCTCTTCCAATGACTTGATATTTTCTCTTCCAATGATTGCAAAGAAAAATAAATGACAGAATCAAGCCTTGTATAATGTTCATTTTCTTTACATTCAATTAACACTAAATGAAATAAAGTAACTGCTTCATGAACTCACACAAAACCTCACCATCCTGCCATTCAGCAACAGCTTACTATAATGAAATGACTGATTCTCATTGCATGAACACTTAAGAGAGTATTGTTACTTCAAACATAATATTGTTTAATCTTGAAATAACTATAAACATTTCCTATATTTAATATATATGACTGATTGTCATTATATTGTTTCACTTATAATTATTTAATAGTCTTTTAAAATATTTAATTCAACTTCGTAAATGCAACAACATTCAGTCATGTAAAACTGGAGGTAAATATTCCTTAAAATGCATGTTAGGTAGTGCATATGCCTAATGGCTCTTCCTCTCACCTTGCTCCATCAAAGTACTCCATAAGCTTACTAAAACTGCAGGTAATCACAATCCAAACCTCAGAAGACAGAAGGTGCTTGACAGTTATATTTTATGCCTAAAAGCATATTAAATAATAATTATATAAAACTAAACTTTGGAACTTTTGGGAGTAGTGCAAACAAGTAGCCTCCTAGAGGAATCACCCCTGAATAAAATATCTAACACATTTTCCTTGAAACAAGTATTAGTGCAAATACACATCATCCAATTTTGCCAAATGGAAAATCGTAATTTGTAACTACAAATGTGTAAAGTAAGGAAGGTAAAAAAAATTAGAAATATTTTTATTGTATACTGCATAATTTGTATTAGTAATGCATATTTTATTAAAATACTGTATTCATGTTGAATTTTGCCACATATTTTGGCTTTTTGATTGTGCAAATGCATGAATATGTTGATATTTCATAACTTGAACTTACCTTATACTAATTTCATATTTGTAAATAATCTCAAAATGAAAAAATCCTGAATCCAAATCTCTTCTAGACTCACATAGTTCATATTAGTAGTGGCAGCATTGCATTGAAAAGCTTTTTAACATAGCATATTAATTCTATGTTGTTTCTAAAATCATTTTTTAAGACAGCAGGCTATGACTCGTCTGTTCACTATGACACATTATCTCCCATTATGCAGAGCTTTCTCTCTGAGTTTGACATTTGTGGAATCTCATTGGAAAAGGGTAATGCTCTTTTTCTATTAAACTAGTGCAGTCCTTGTTGAAAATCAACAGGAAGCCGTTGAGATGATCTCTCCAGTGAAGAAAATTCACAGCATGGTGAGACTTGGCATCCAGAATGCAAGAAAGGACTTCTCGTCAAGAAGATCACGAAGTCTGTATGGTAACAGATTTAGGATTAATTTGTTTTGGTTATACAAAAATGAAAATAGGATCAAAAACATCCCAAATATAAGTGTACAAACTGAGAGAGCACATAATGTTGCACTTGCAAGACCATGTGTATTCTGTAGCACTTTTTTAGCAAAAGCAAAAATATCAAATTCTTTTTATTTGCTATTTATGTAGTGTCAAACCATGTGATATCAAATGCTTACTGTTACAGCATTTGTGTGAATAATTTGACATAAGTTCCAAAAGTATCCAATCTTAGACGAGGAAAAAATAATAAATATCTGGGAAGGTTCATTTACTTATCCCTTTTAGAGTTGGTCCTTTATATCAGGTTGAGCACACATTTTGTTGCCACTCTGCCTCTGCCCAAATACTCTATTATAATCAAGTATACCGCACGGGTGGCCAAGGTCATGAAGATGCGGACTCATGAGCGGGAGGTCTGGGATTCAAATCCCGCCAGGAAATACTCTATTATAATCAAGTATACCGCACGGGTGGCCGAGGTCATGAAGATGCGGACTCATGAGCGGGAGGTCTGGGATTCAAATCCCGCCAGGACTGTCCTCCCTGACTGGGGTTTTTTCCAGGTTTTCCTCAGTCCTCATAACTAGCAAATGCCGGGGCGGTATCCTAAACTTAGGCCTGGAACGTTTCCTTCCTTAAAAAATATCCTTTCCCAATTTATCATTTCATTTCATGCATCATCAGTGTCCACTGCCTGTAGTGCCTCAGTAGTAAAAACGGGCGTTAAACACTGCTCAAATAATTAAGTATGCAGAGAATGTGCTAATCTCTATTCAGCCTTAGAAAGAAAATCATCATGTAAATAAATGCACATGTGTTCTGTTTTAATTTGGTTGGTCAGAGCTGGCACCAGCTACAGTGCTTTGGAATTCTTTTTTACGGAAAATAATTAAAATGAGGGCTAATAGGTACTGAAAATAGGAAATAGGAAGCCTGTGGCATATTGAGAAAAGATATGCACAAAGATAATTGTATCAAGAACAGCATCTGTGATCCAAAACCAAGCAAACTTTTGGTAATCAATAGCTTTGCATTTAGATTAGTAAGACAGAATATAAATTAGAATTTTTATATATATAAATGAAAAATAAAATAACTCTTGGAATGATGTAACTAAAATAACAAAACTAGAGAAACAGAAATAGATAAAAACATTTGAATAGTCGCACAATTTTTGCAATATTTTGAACAACTCATATACTTCTTCTTCAAAGGCAGAAGAAGAACATGAAAAGGACATCAGACTTATGCTAACATTCTGCTTTTAAGGAATTGTTCCATCTTTAATCATTACATACCACATGCTCTTATTTACATCAAGTTCCCTTCTAAGACTGGATAGAGTATACCTGGCAATTTCTCAGAGTTAAACCAGGACCTTCATTATCAAAGAGCAGGATTTCTGAATGACACCTGCATTTCATCATGCTGATGGCCTCCAGGAACATTGGTCATTATCTGCCAATCTCTAAACCAGTTCTTTAACTTCACAGTTCCATTTCATAGTTGCCAAAAGTGTGCAGAATGGTCAACATTTTTTGCAATTGAACACGTCCATGTTATGGCAAAAGAAACTGTGTCACTACTGCACAGTTTTATCATCTCAGGTGAAATGAACATGGTAATATATAACACTATCAAATCCAATGATGCTGTAAAAATGTGCTTAATTTTGCTTTCAAAAACTAAATGCATATATTTTTGAACATACCCTATTGGATAGAATAATAGCAATAATAACAGAATTTAAATCTTTTTTATAGAACACAATTGTGTTGAAGAATATAAATACTTTTGCAAGTGCAGCAACAAAGATTTTCCTTTAAATGTAAGATTATGCAAACATTACTCAATGTAAGGCAGAATGGAGAAGAGTCAGATAGGTAAAAAATTTAAGGTTGAGACTTGAACAACAGATCTCTTGGCTTTCTGTGCTCATCAGAATCATTAAGCTATCATGTCCCCAAACCAAAACCATGCGAACTTTTCCAATCTGAAACCATGTCTTCCTAAAGGTTACCTTGTAAAAGATAGCTTCTAAATGGCAACTCAAATATGCAAGTACTTTTGACTTTGAAGTTTTCCTATCTGCCCATTTCATATCCTTCTTGACATGTATGAAAAACATATCCAAAAAGTGTATGTTTACTCACAATTATTACTTGAACTGGAGTTTAAACATAAATGAATGAGATTTGAACATTTTAACTGTTTTTGACATCATTAGGACCTTAGATTCTAAAATAAAAGGTTAAACTTTATTTATATTTATCACATTTACTGGCAAATAGGATTCTATTGCATTTAAACTGCTCCTAGACTTTTGACGTAAATTTTAAGAACTTTCTTTCGCTGAAATTATATCTCCACATTTAATTTCTGGAAATAAAATGTTTCTGGTTTAAAGGACTGCTTTTTCTTGTAACATTATGTTTATGCTGAACATTCTAACAAAAAGTTGAGCACTTAACTTCTTCCATCCCTGCTTTCACCAATAATTAAAGAGTGTTTTTTGTTTTCCACTTCAAATCCTGTAAATGCTCAAATGTTCAAAATTCAGATTTTTGTAGCCACATCTTGTTGTCCCACGTGACCTTCTTGAAATACTGATTTTTGTCACAGCTACAAGGCAAAGAAAACCATGAGTTTTTGCAAAACTTGATATATGCTCTCGGTTAATGAAAGCAGAAATTGATGCATTGAATTTTTTTCATGGTAGATTACTCGGACTGCAATAGTACAAATATAATGAATTAGAGCAACTAGAACGACTGGAGAGTTGAGCCTTCTTTGTATAAAGTATGCACAGACAGCATAGAGAACTTTAATTGAAACTTGTGTTTTCCCTTGCAGTTTTGCTACATTAACTTGAGAACTATTGGGCTGCAAATTTGTAAATATCAATTTTATAGTTTTTGTTCTGCTCTACAAAATGAGGCTGTTGAATTTTATGTAGTTGCTCAAGATGAGTGAAAATATTGTATATTTCTACTCAAGAAGAGAGGAAATCATTTAATTTTTCACCCAATATTTCTCAAAACATGAAAGATAAGGTTCAAAAATGTTGTTGAAGCATCAAAGAGATAGTGAAAAGGAGATAAATATGATAAACTCATGATAAGGTGCAAAATGGAGCAATGTCTATTTTGCATTATTTCACGTCCTAAAATATAAATCTCAAACTATTGGTAAACAAATAAAATTGGTATATTTTTATAAAGGTGCTACATCTTAAAATCTACTCCTTAATATAATTACATTAAGAATAGCAGCCACGATCCAGAACTGCACAAACTTGCATTAATCAACCGATTAATTTTTACCCATAAGTAAAGCTGAACACAATCAGAATACCACGGAATAATAGATATAGTGCAAAAAAATGGATATACAATGAATTTGGTAAACAAGGAAAATTAAAAAACCCAAAATAAATAAAAGTCACTACTTCTCTGAAATACTACAAAGTTGGACATAACTTAAAAAGTTACATTCCATCAGTGGACATACCAAAAATTTAAAAAAATATTTAAAGGTAGTAATATTATTTTGGCCCAAGTAAACAAATACAGCTTAAAAAACCAACACAAAGGACAGAATTCCCCCAGCAAGTAGTCATGCATTTATGAAATCATCTGCAAAGACTAGAACAAAAAATACATACGTAAAACTAAACAAAACATAAAAGATATGACACAAAGAAATCAAGCAATAGGTACCATTTTTTGGTTAAAAATATAATTAAATTAAAAATTAATCAAACTTCTTAAAATAACAATAAACCTGTAGAATTTGCTATATGGGAGAATTTACTCATAGAAAAAATTAAGAAAATTTGATATTGCAATTTATTGCGAGGAAATCACTCAAATTTCACTAATTTTGTTCCACTTAATTGGGATGTTTCTAAGGCTGTTGCCTTCATCATCAGTATGTTTCCACTGTCAGCTTCCCATCATAGTATTAAGATGTCACTCTGTAGATTTTATGAATTTAGTGATGAGCTTACTGTTTGAAAGATCAAAATTCACTAAATTTTCCTGTTTTTGTTTATGAAGTATTTTCCGCATTGTTAATTCTATGGGATTTTAAAGAGCTTTATAGGAAAAATGAAAAGAAATATTATCCTACCATTAAGGAACTCATGAGAAATGTAAAATATAAACATACGGAGAAATCAGCAGTAGCATACCATTTCTGGCAAAGAAAAAACATGAATTCCAAAATGCACCAAAACTCTTTAAAGTTCTTCAAAAACCCATAGAATTAACAGTGTGGGAAAATATATTCATAAACAAAAACAAGAAAAATTGTTGTGGTGCTGATTTTATGAACCTTGTATTGTTTGGAAGGACAAAATTAACTAAATTTTGTTTTCGTTTATGAATATATTTTCCACGGCAAAACAGCCCGGGAGAATTTAATTGTTTTAATGACAACACCGGCCGTGAAAGCCTAAGAAGTACTGTAACGTAATGCAAATTTTTTCTGGAAACAAGCTCAATCTCGGTCTCTCTGAGGTAACTTTCAGGGACATGAATTGGTAACACTTCAGTAAGTGTTAAATTAAGTGCATCATCGAAATCCTAACAGTGGAACAGGGCATTTTGGAAAACTGGCAAGGGATACTTGGTTTAAATAATTATGCCATGTCATTCATTTTAAGCTTTGCAAAGCAGTTTATATTGGTTTAACTTCTACTGTTCTGTATGAGCTGGTTGCCCAACATATCCTGTCCCAATGTAAGCATTTTAATGATGCATTTAATTTAATGCTTATTAATGTGTTACTGACTCATGTCCCTAAAAGTTATCTCAGAGATAGATAGAAGCTATGTTTTTGCCTAAAGCTCATACACCAACAGGTTTAAATCTTATGTGTTAATATTCTTCTTTATGCTTTATTATTTTTTAAAATTTTCATTCTTTCAGTTATTAATATATATCTCTTTCTTATTTTGTCTTCCCCCGAACTTTTCCCCTTGTTACTTTTTGAATCTGCTTCCATGCATAACCGTAACTACGAGCTGCAATATTTTCTTTTAACACCTTTGCTTGTCTTCTGCCTTTGAAGAATACGTTGTTTGAAGTATGACAACATTTGTGTTATTATTTAAGTATTTTATAACTTTCTGCTTTTCTAGTTCTTGTTAATTTAACTACATCACTCCAAAAGTTACTTTATTTTTAATTCATATGTATATAAAGACAGTGAACCAGATTGTTCTGTACTTAAAAAAGAAACACATACAATTGAACAATAAATAAAATTTTTTGGGCTGATTGCCCTTTTTTTAAGAAATAACACACATTAAGCAGATCAACACAGATTATGCCCCTTTGTGAGATGTAAAGAATTTATAAGTAAAACATTGTGGATTAGTACAATCTTTTCACATTTTTATTGTTTTTCCATATGAAAATTCATTCGTTATTCATTGAAACTATATTGCATAATAAAAATATTAGAATTGCAAGGTGAATATAATTGAGTTATACTATTGTAAAGTTTTTTTAACCAACAAAAACTAAAAAGCATATGATAATGTATGGAACTGGTTTCAAGAACATACTGTGCGAGTTCCAATTTACATTTTAATTAAAAAGCATATATTAATAGCAAGCATAACTATGGCTTGAGAAGATTGTTTTCTTTCACAGATTATAATTGAATCAGCTTTAATAATAATGACTCCTTTGAGAAAGCTGTGATTTGATAACTATAACATTCTTGTGAACTGAAAGAACATATTTATCAGTGATAATAATAAATAAAATAGAAAGGAATAAAGGTTGGATCACCTTTATCTTCCAAATAATCTGGTGTCAATATTTTCATTCTTTTCAATGATCTCCTCAAAAATCAACAAAAGAAACTTTTGAAATTGCCGAAAAGCCATTATGAGAGTCACTATTTAATTTTCAGGATTTGAAGAAACTATTAGAGATATGTTTCCTGTTGGCAGGACTGGAAAGAATATATCATAATTAGTAATCATAGGGAAAGTTAGTTACAGTACCCATAGTTGCATTTGCAACAAAATGTTCATTGTGATTGTGAGCTTGCATCATTATTCTAAGATGGAGCTGATTCTAGAGCATTGTCATGCAATGATTTGTTATGATTATAAGTGGGGCTTTGGTTAGCAAGAGTACCTGAAAAAATTAGAGAGCTTTTTCAAACTGTACTCCTTCATGTTAAGTTTATAACTCTATACAAAGGAGCATATGTTCATGTCTAAACTTAGAGTTTAGAAAGCCTTGAAAGGGAAGAATCACATTGACATCCAGTAACGATAGTCTCAGATGAAAACATTACTCATGTAGAAGCCATAGTGAAGAATGACACTGGTCAACATTGATTATGCGGTATAAAGGAAAATATGTGACTAATGGAAATCAGTGCCCTGATTTCAAAATGAAGTCTGCTTTCACTATCACATCTAGTTTTTATGATATGTGCGTATATGTCTATGGTGCTAAATTCATTCAGCTTAGATAGCTTACTGCTATGTTTCATTATGTTATTCTAAATCTGTTGTTGATTTTCTTCCTAATTAGCTCACTTCCATCATCCTTTATCACCTAGATGTTTATAGCACTTATCAGTTTTGTTCTATGAGTCAGGTCTGTCTTCTTGCGAGATATTTATGTTTACATTTACAGCTATCATAGATCTCAACTTCAGTTGAGCTGAAAACTTGTGTTAATATGCACATTTGTCTCCTATATGCGTAGTGCTGAAATAAAAGTTTGAGTATGACTTCTACATCAGGATTACACAGGAGACAGTGTCTACAAAATTCTCAGAATTTTTCTTACTTTTTTGGGTGTTACATGTTTGATGGAAAGGTGTGTAAAATAGACTCGCAAACAAAGAAACTATATTACTCATATATCAAAGAGAAAGTTGGTGATCATGATAAATTGTTCGTGCCTCATATTGCATGTAGTTGTGTTGAGGGATTATGTTATTGATATGAAGGGAAACAGAAGGCAATGCCATTTGCCTAACCAGTGATATAGAGAGAGCAGCAGAATTACCATGAAGATTGTTATTTTGCACATATAAAGTTGCTGGCTATAACAAAAAAAATAAGGCAGAAATTAAATATCCAAATCTGAACTCAGCTACATTGCCTATTCCTCATGGACCCGAATTACCCATACCTTCAACATCAACATCAAATCTCAATTTTAATGAATCTGAAAGCAGCTCCGTGACTTCTGACATTGAATTGGTTTCTGATCTAGAAGAATTTAATAATTCACCACAACAGTTTAATCAATTTAAGTTAAATGATTTAGTGAGGGATTTAGGCCTCACAAAACAAAAAATAGAATTACTAAGCTCAAGACTACAGGAGAAGAATTTGTTATCACCTGGCATTACATTTTGTGGTATAGGAATCGCGAAATACAGTTCCACAAGCACTACGCAGAAGAAAATCAACTTGTGTTTTGTGTGGATGTATGTAATCTTATTGAGCAGTTGGGCAGGAAAGCATATGAGCCAAGTAATTAGCATCTTTTTATTGATTCTTCCAAATGAAGTATTAAGACAGTGTTCCTTCATAATGACAAGTTAGCTTCAATCCTGCTTGCACATTCTACAAACCTAAGAGAGTCTTATGAAACTCTGAAGCGTGTTCTTGAGAAAATTAAGTACTGAGACCATGAGTGGCAAATATGTGGTGACTTGAAGGTCATTGGTCTGTTACTAGGACAACAGGGAGGATATACAAAATTCCCTCATTTTCTTTGTGAATGGGACGTACCAATGGCCCGAGAGGCAGCAACTGGAACCTGGGTCAAAAAATGTTACTAATGTGCCTCTTGTTGATCGTCAAAAAATTCTACTCCCTCCATTACATATAAAAATTGGCATGCTGAAACAATTTGTGAAAGCACTTGACAAAAGTTGTCCTTGCTTCCAGTACTTATGGACAAAGTTTCCATCATTATCACAGGATAAAATCAGAGAGGGAGTATTTGATGGATCACAAATAAGGAATTTTTCCAGCTCTGAATAAAATTGAAAAAGATGCATGGGATGAATTCAGAGAGATTGTTAAGAAATTTATGGGCAATGTGAAAGACCCTAATACAATACAATACAAAGAAAGTGTCAGAAATATGCTGGAAAATTTCAGACTGCTCGGCTGTAATATGAGTTTGAAGCTTCATTTGCTCAAGTCACATCTTGACTACTTCCCGTCGAATTTAGGAGCTGTCAGTGAAGAGCATGCCAAAGGTTTCACCAGGACTTGAAAGATGTGGAACAACATTATCAGGGACATTGGGATGTACATATGATGGCAGATTATTGCTAGTGACTTGCATGCAACGAACCTACCAGAGAACACTAAAGAAAATCATGTACATAGTTCCATGGGAAAAGAAAAAGGGTTACACAAGATAACTAACACACATTCTCAAATTCAGGTATGCTTTCAT
The DNA here is from genome assembly GCA_030762175.1 of Metallyticus violacea. NCBI lineage: Eukaryota > Metazoa > Arthropoda > Insecta > Mantodea > Metallyticidae > Metallyticus > Metallyticus violacea. The sequence goes on along the minus strand of CM060845.1, from coordinate 10,968,403 downwards.
GTTATTATTATTTATTTTTTTTAAAATTGTATATGAATGTGTAATATTTTTGCAAATTATACAATTATATTTCATTGAACATTGTCATATTGCCCAAACGAGATGTGCTATGTAAAAACAGAATGCATTTGAATTCTGCGCATCTAAATGAGTCACCTATATTTATTTGTACTGCAGAAAAAAAGTTTTCATTTGTAACCTAGTATGATTCATGAGTGACTTATAAGGAGATGGAGTAGTCTTTAAACATTCATTTGCTGCAGATGTCAGAAATCTTTGTTTGAGGAAGCTTTGTTGGTGTGGCACCCCGCAACCTCACAGAAGAATAAAAGGCACCAAGAATGGAATGGTTCCAGTAAATCGTTCATCATTTTGACATTGGCAGTTCCGATGTGTTCATGATATCTTAACAAAAGCTGGATTTACTAATATGACACGGAATCAAAGGTAGTCAGCAATCTCAAATGATAAGCCTCAATTGAAGATTAAGTGAAGTCATAGTGTGCACTGGAAGATGGATCCCAATTTCTTCTCAGCAAGTGTCAATATTGCAACTATTTCACTCCAAAAGCAATAAACAGTCTATGCCAAGTTGTACACCACAGTTTGACTCTCCAGGGTCTTCAGAACACTAATAAAAAGAAAACCAAAGATTTATTGTGTAGATTGCTGCTTCACTATAATAGTTTCTCTGTATACACTATTTTGAAAACACTGAAATTTCTTAAAACAGTTAAAATCTTCCATGCTGTTTTGCCATGGTACATGGTTTAATATGCTACCATGACTTTCATCAACTTCTGAGTTTGGCATCATCAGTGGACAATGAACAATACCTGACTGCTGAAATTATGACAGTCTTGATCCATCTGTGTCTTTTAGAAGGACAATCGATATTACATGTGTAAGGGTGAGGTGAGTGTTTTTTAAGGAATCTGTTTTCATGTGCTACTTAAATATCCATTGTTTCTGTTACAATTGTTTGGATGTTGTTGTATTTCCAATGCTTCGCTCCTGGCTAGATTGAAAAAGCCTTATATTTTTGTAACAACCTCTGTTTTATTAAAGCATATTCCATGGCATTCATTTAGAGCATGCTCTGCTATAGCTGATTATTCAGACTGATTAAGGCGAAGGTGTTGCTGATTTTCCTGCAATCCATTTTTAATCAATCTACCAGACATTCCTATGTACACTTTGTTGCCATGCTCAGGTGGTATTATAACTTCCTGTTTTATCAAGAGGGTGCCTAGGGTCTTTTGCATTAGATTAGGTGTTAAATGCTGTCATTTGCCTAGGATGGATGACTATATTAATATATTTGTCCTTGGCAAATGACAGAATCTAACATGTACTCAAACAAAAAATCCAAAGCATTTCTAACATACATAGAAGACATTACTGTGTATAATGTATATAAAAGAAAAAAGGCATACAGCTTATTTTCTCTACAATTATTAAATTAGGACAAATGCTTAGTAATGCTAAAGACCCTAGACACCCTCTTGATAAAATGGGAATTTATAAAAGATCATCTTAGTGTGGCAAAGTGTACATAGGCATATCCAGAAAATTGATTAAAAAAGGATTGGAGGAACATCAGTGACACCTTCGCCTTAATCAGCCTGAGCGAACTGCTGTAGCCAAGCATGCTCTAAATGAATGCATTGGCATACACTTTAATAAAACAGAGGGAAATGCAGAAACCCAATAGGTTTTTTCAATCTGGCCTTGAGGGGAGTATTGGAAATACAACATCCAAACAACTGTAGCAGAGATGGCAGACATCACCTAAGTAGCATATGGAAACCATTTCTTAAAATACAACTACCCACCTCCCCTTCCCCTACAAACATAATATGATCGACCTTCTAACAGGTAGAGATTGGTCAATACTGTCATCTTTTTGCAGTCAGTTGTTCATTGTCCACTGATGATGTCAAATGCAGTAGTTGGTGAAAGCTATGGTACCATATTAAACCATGGACCATGGCAAAACAGCTCGAAAGATTTAACTGTTTTAAATGTAACACTGGCCATGAAAACCTAAGATGCATATCAGTGAAATTTCTGCAAGAATTGGGAGCAAGACTGGTGAACCACCAGCTGTACAGTTCAGATATGATTCCCTGTGATATTTTCCTGTTTCCAACTGTCAAGGAAAAACTTAAAGAGGTCATCAATTTGGGAATACAGAGCTAATTGAGGTCACTGTTTTTTTCAGCTTAGCAAGGAGTGGAAAAAATATACTATGTATTAACAGGGGTGTCTTATTGGTGTTAAAATTTAAGATGTTAATCTGAACAGTCTGCAAATAGTTTCTCTTATTGATCTTCAAGATCTCCTGCATATATGGGTCATTTTAAAACCTTGTTATAAAAGCACTGGACACAATTTTTTAAAATATATTCTTATTATAGTCTCCATCGAAGTATATATGCTTTTTCGAATCAGTTTGCAATGGAACTTATCAAACTGAGCAATGGAATAATGCCAAGAAATGCTTAAATATTCAACATAAGGAGTAACATGTCTTAAGCTTTCACGGCCAGTGTTCATAATGTTAAAATAAAAACTTCCAGCCTGTTGAAAACAAAGACCATGGCACAATAGCCCAAAAGTTTTTATTTTAACATGAGGAGTGTTAGTGTGTATCTGGCATTGTCATGGGAGATGAAATTTGGATCTATCAATTTGATCCTGAAACTAAGTATTAAAGCAACAAGAAATGCCCAACCACTTGCTTACAAAACCTTTGTCAAATAACTACGAGCTACCATCTGCTTGTGCTTCATATGGCTTTGATGACTGGCTTCTCCCAGTACAGAGTTTTATTCTACAAGCCTATACTTCTTATAACCTCACTATATTAACAAATACTTAGTTTCTTTTCAGTTTATTTCATAGCTTTCCATATTTCAAAACCTAATTGGACAGACTTTACATTGTATTAAAGATTCTAATCTTTAACATTGTGAGATTTTTTTTTTTTAATTTCCATAATGAGACTAATTATGAGAAATCAAATCTTGCTTTCCTAATTCAAATTTAAACATTTTCATCAAATCCACTATCCTTAGATATAATGCTCCCTGTATCGGAATATTTCAATCTCTATAAATTCTTATCCCTTTAGTGTGAGAGTGGTGTCCATCTTATTATGTAGCCTTACTATTTTGATTTTATGTTTAATTAAAGACAACTAACTGTAGATGTAATTTTATGCAAATCCAATAGTTTACCATTTTAAATAAGAGAATCTGTGGGCCAACAAATAAATAGAATCTGCATATTCTAGACTTTCAATCCTCTTAATCCCTATGGTATACTTTCTAAACCCAAGATCGCAGGTTCAAACCTGGCCAGAATCAATGGAATTTTTTGGCATAAAAATCCTAAGTATGGCTTCCTTTGGAAGGGAACCAAGCCATGGGTCCCGTGTCATAGATTTAGGCAAGAAAAAGAACCTCAAGCCTGAAAGAAGAGGTCTCTGTGCATAATTTGTTGGCCATTTCACTCTCTGAATTGAGTGGGATGCTGATGACCTGAGATGTCAAAGAGCATCCATAAATAAACCAAATCAACTACAACCCATTGTATACCTTTGCACACATTCCTACATGCATCAGCCAAAATAAACAAGAAGGATAACAATAAACAATCCAGAGGGTAAAATTGCAGATAATTTTGCATGGTGCAATGCATAGTAGGCTTTGTCATACATACTTTTTAATTATATTTACAATTTTATCAGATGCTTAAAATTGTTTCAGTTTCTTCCAGATAAATCTTCTATTCATAGAATCAAAGGCTTTAACAAAATCAATAAATACTAATGTAATGGGCTGTTCCATGACTTTAAAACTAAGAGTGTGGATGGGTCTGTAGTATGTATCTGTGGTATCCTCCTTTAGTAGTTTTGTTATTCCTTGCAACAGTATACTAATCATGCTCTTTTAGCTGCTGGTAATGCAGCATGGATGTATTAATGTGTCTGAGATGGTTTCCGGTACAGATTCTTAATCCATCTTATGGTATTCTCTGCCAGCACATTTAGAAAAGAATGTTTTATGCATACTATTCAGTTGTGTTAAAACCTCTATTTTGTTCTGCTCATATGACCATATAATAAACGTATTGTCTGCCTAATGTAACCACAAGGTTGATTTGAATTGAATATTCAGAGACTAACAGCCCAACAGATTTGATAGGGCATATCTTAGTCTTTACGGAATGTAGCAGCAGAACTTAAGGCATGGCAAGGAATGTAGCAGCAGAACTTGGCCATTAGCCAAGGATCTTAAAGGTTAGGTTGAAATTAAAGAGAATTAGTCATGCATGTGAATTGAATCTGTCATCTTAACACCCTTCATGCTTCACTAATGAATGCTTTAGTGAAGCATGAAGAGTGTTAAGGCGACAGATGCAATTCACATGAGCTTCACTGTGTTAGTTCCATATGAAAACTTTTTTAAAGATTTACAATTTTTAAAAAATTTTGGTTTGAGTCATGCATGTACTTTATTTTTCAAGTTCAATACATCTTTCTTCAGGCTCATAATTCCCTTGTGGAAATGGGTTTCTTCAGGACCCTGAAAAACTTATTTATCTTCTGTATGATCTCTTATTTGACTTAAATTTGTTTCCAGTCAGGGAAGTTTTGGTTTTCAGGAGCAGATGGTTCCAGGGAGCAAGATCAGATGAATAAGGTAGATGAGAAATAATTTCAGATGGTAATTAAGTCAATTTATCTTGACCGACATGACTTGAATGCACTGATACATTGTCATGGTGAAATAACTACTTCTCCTTGGCCATTCCCACATGGTATTCCGTGATTGCTGTGTCCCCAAAACTGATGTTTAGCATTTTCTAATGGTTTTCCCCTTTGCTATAAACATTTTAGCTGGCCAAGGTTTTGCTTTTGCTCCAGAGTAAGCAGATGCGGCACCATTATATGCAAAGTTTTTTCCTGTGTAATTCATCATGCAAATCAAAAAGAATCTGCTCAGTTGGGATGCCTGTTACTGCTGGTAATTCATATTTGATCAGAACAATATCATGGCTTCACAGCTGATTTTTGAACTGCAGGACATGGTATGTCTTTAAAGCTTATTCTACCAGCTTAAACTCATTTACCCAAAGCCGAATGGTTTCTTAGTAAGGACATGTATCATTCCCCAAATGTAGGCAAAATCCTTTCATGAATTCTCTTTGCTGTTTTTGCTTACAGAAAAAAGTATTGAGTCGCACCACTAATTTCATTCTTATCCATTTTTCACTGTCATTGGGAACTCATATTTAAAAAACTGCCAAACATTGAATTAATATCAGAATAAGTTGTAGCCAAAGAATATTGATACATAGCAAGCAAACTTTATGACTATATTTACAGATGATGCTATTGCCCTGGATTATAATGTGAACCAAGTTACTTACCAAAATACTGTCATATTATGAAGTACAGTTTGGCTAGAAAGTTAATTCTGCTTTGGGACAGATGCTGTTCACAAGAATGTTATACTAACACTAACATCTTTATAACATTATGAATATATTATAATATTTTAATTCTTAATACTTTAATTCAAATATTCCAATTTGATTAGCTCAGCCCTCTAGTCCCCGGTTCATCAGCAGCTACCTACTGGAATACCCAGGGGACCAGGCTCTGATCTAACCAAAATAACACAATACTATAAATAGTTTATACATAAACCATTTTTTTTTAGTCAATTAACTGCAATTTCTATACTAATAATTCCTATATTTCTAAGTTGTTCAATTACACGTAAATAAAGACAAAAAATATGTAAAAAAAACTTAACATTACAAAAATAATACTAACCAAAACGCTTAAACACTTTATATACATCATCATCATCATCATCATCAATCGAACATTCATCTGTACGAGGCATCATTACACACAACTCCCCCCCCCCCACAAGAATGTTGATAGGAAAGAAACAAATCTTCCAGTGTTGCTTAATATTTTTATTAAAACGTGATAATTCATCTTTATTCATTTGTAAAAAAACAAAGCGTTTAGAGTCTCCAGTCTTTTGTGTTTATACTGGATAATGTGTAAAGTTTGTGAATATTTATCTGGTTTACATATTCATTTGCAGTTATGTAGTTGAAAATGGAAGGGTACATATGAAAGGACCAGCAGTCACCAACCTTGTGGAGCATCCAACTCAAATGAGACCACCAAGTGAGTAAAATTAGTCAGTAAATTATTGATAAACTGCTGTTTGTATGTGTAATTGATTTTTTTCTGCTAACAACAATGTAATCTCTTTTTGCAGCTGATCCTCTTAAGCCAGTATACATGCCTGTATTCCTGACTAAGAAAGAAAGAAAGAAGCTGAGAAGGCAGAATCGGCGAGAAGCATGGAAAGAAGAGCAGGAAAAAATTAGACTTGGTCTAGAACCACCTCCAGAGCCAAAGGTTATTCATTATATGGTTCAAATTAATAAATAATAGACTGATTAGATTAGATAAGATAGTGGAGGGTTTGTTGGAGTTTTGTCGATCTCCCACGTGTCATCCTAAAAGGCTTATTGTGCAACCCCAAAAGGAAGAGATGTTTCACTGTTTCCCAAAATCTGTTCCTGGAACAAATTGGTTCCAATGTCAGTATCGTTCTAAGTCTTTCTTGGTTGTGGAAAGAGTAAGTCTCTTTCTTACCAGGGATGGTCAATTAAACAGGATGTGCCAGGCAGTCTCCTCATCCTGTTTGCACAATCTGCAAATGGGTTTATTTTATAGAGTCCTACTTATATATATTTTTACTGTAGTGTCCATGTTCAGTAATTAATGCAACTACTTTCCTTATTCCTCTTCTAAACAATTTTATTAGAGATGAGGAAAGAGTGTTGCTTGGAACTAGGGCCAGTTTCCTAACTTGTTTTTGTCCAGGATAGGTTTGCCAGCTAGTTTGGTGTTTTTGCCCAATCCTTGTTTTTACCTTGGGCTTAGCATTATGTGTACTGATTCCAACTGGTTCAGGGCCAACAAATGTGAAGCAGTACCCTTTTTTGCCAACTGATGTGCCTTTTCATTTCCATAAATGCCCGGATGCCCTGGCACCCACCTCAGTTCAAGTCTGTTGTGAGATGCCAGGACAGTTAGGGCATTTAGGCATTCCCATGTCAGTTTAGATTTAATTTGGTCAGAGGAAAATGCTTTTAAGGCACTTTGACTATCTGAGAGGATGAGAATTCACTTGTCATGGTAACCCTTCTTAAATTCCTGTAAAAGTATAGTTCAGAATACAAATACTTCTGCCTGAAAAACTGCGCAGTGTTTCCCAAGGCTTATACTCCTAGGAGATGGACCATATATGTCTGCACCTGATTGTGTCTGTATACGGGACCCATCGGTAAACCATACAAGTTGGTAACATTCTTTAGTACACTTGATTCTTTCCATCCAATCTTCTCAGGATCCAACAGTTACTTTAAACGCAGGGGGAGAACAAGTATTCATTAGGTTAGATCTCATGCCCAGTACTGAAATAGGAAATCTACAATCTAATTCTCTGTCTGCATCGTGCAGTATGCAGCAAGTTAGCTTCTGCTTTTAAGTAAATGTCCATGGGAGGGAAACCCAACAGAGTCTCCAATGCAATGGTTGGAATACTTCTGAAGGTCCCTGTAACACATAGACATGCTAATATCTTTAGCTTTATAAACTTCCCTTCTATAGTACTTTGTAGTGTTAATAAGGTACTGAAATTCCATATCAATGAAATTCTTTCTTTACTAACCAAGAAATTTGAGGTGTTAGGCCTAAAATAGCAAACTCTTATATTAATTGATATCATTGTATGATTCAGTTGAACTACACACTCTTAAAGCTTCACAACTTTAGCCTGGCTGAAGATGGGAACTAAATGTTCTCGAAACCGGTTCCATACATTTATGAAAAGTAAGTGAAGCTTTAAGAGTGTGTAGTTCAACTGAATCATACAATGATATCAATTAATATGATTGGCTTCACTGTGCAAGTTCCAATTTACATTTAAGTAAACTCTTATATTCTTCAAATTCAATGTTTAACTATGCTATGTAGGTCACCCTGAAAGGTTTTAGCAGCAATGAACTAGTACATTTTGCAACCATAAGATCACAGCTAGGATATATATCCTCTGAACAGAAATTCAGGTACACACAGTAAGCATATCATGTGGCATAGACTTGTGACTAGCTACTGAAAAACTTGGATTGGCCAAATTGTGTTGATTTTCAAAAACTGATATCTAATAGTGTGCAAAAAATAAATAATATTGTTACAAACATAACTCAAGACATTTTTTTGTATATCAGTTTATATTTGAGCTTCGTGCATTGAGGTCAGAATTTTTAAATTATGACCCAAATATACTTTTTAAGGAAAGCAAAGAAAAATTTTTTATTCTTTGGATTCTTGTGGTTTGGAGCTGTAAAGTAACATTTTAGAACACTGAAAGGCATTTTGGGTCCTACAGACAAACAGAATCTCTTAGGGTTTTTAAGGAGGTTTTAATTTTAGTAGATTTTCTACGCAAATGATCTGTAGTGTATTCACTTAGGAAAAATTTGCTTTGTGCAATCTCAAACTTGTACAAGAAGGAGACATTGCTCTGTTCTTAATCTGTTTCATTTGTCTGTCTATTAATATTGTTGTTATCTTACAGATTGTTTTATCTTCCCTTATGTTGCTGTCTATGAAATTATCAACTCTTGTGTATGTTTGTTTTTATTAATATATGTTTTAATGCCTGTTTTCACTACTAAGGCACCACAGGCAGTGAACACTGATGATAATGAAATGAAATTATATATTGGGAAAGGATTTTTTTTAAAGGAAAGAAATATTCCAGATATAAGTTTCCAGTACCTCCCTGATATTTGCCATTTATGAGGAGGAAAACCTGGAAAAAAACTCAGTCAGGGAGGTCGGTCCTGGTAGGATGCGAACCCCAGACCTCCCACTCACAAGTCAGCGCCTTAACGACCTCAGCCACCTGTGGTAGTTTGTGACTAATCTTTTGACAAATTGAATGTGATGTTTAGTTTGAATCAAATTTGCTGGCACTGCTGATTTTTTGGTTGGTTATGTTGGATATATGATGAATATGTTCAGCCTTTTCTTATGTTTATAGTACCATGTTTGTTCTATACAGAACTTACCACAATCGCATGGAATGCAACCTAACTAGTAAATAAGGCAGATACATTTTTGAGAACCAAAACAGTTCTCCTTCCCTCAGCATCTTATCTCTTCCCAGGAAGTTTTGAAAAATTTCAAGTAACATTTAATTTATAACTTTAAGAAAGTTTTTTCTGAAGAATAGAAATAGTAAATATGGTTGTTTTAAATTTGTTACAATGTGTAATCTGCATCACTTTATTTCTGAAGAATAATGTGTAAAGTCTAAAAGGTTCTTGGGCTCAACTATAGGTGACTATGCGTTGGCAATACAGCTTTCTAAAGAATGACTGGTGAGTTATGAAATTGCTGGGTGTATAGATATATCAAAAGAACATGCAGGTTATATATGAACTTATACTCTTGAAGCTATTAACAGTGAAGTAGTAAAATAAGTAAAGTAAAATGATATTGATTTACTTTACTTGGTTTTTGAATTGGACATGTTTCGGGATCATCAGAAGATGGCCAACTGATAAAAGCATGCTCTGTAGAGGGTTGGAGAAATTTATTAAATATATCCAACAATGGTGTCTCAAAGATCATGATGTGGTATTTTCCCTCTTTTTTTCCCCTCCTTTTTTCCTTCCTCCCTCCCTCCCTTCCTCCCTTCCTCCCCCCAAAGAATTGCAAGTGTGTTTCATTAATTTTGTTTTTTTTTTTTTATAAATTTCATGGTTTTTGGCCAAAAGTGTGCTGCCATTGCCAATTTCTCTAGTAATGGATATTTCTGAAATGTTTTTGGTATGGGTTTGGAAAAAAGTACAGGTTTTCATTTTTTTCTCCCCCTTTTTTCCCAGTGTATATGATCACAGTCTTTGCAATTGATTTAGTGGACACCTGACTTTTTGTCAGAAGATATATATGATCTTTACAGGAAGATTGTAATCTATTTTTAATGGTGTGGGCATTTTCAGGAGCCAATATTATTTTTTGATTTCTGAAAATATTTTTAAATTTATTGAAAATGCTAGGTTGGTATGTAAATTTTTGAATAACATATCTTTTATTTGTGATAGCAAACTTGTGTCTTTGATATTTTTATTTTATTTACTTTTTACTAATTTTTTATGGAAACCATTATTTAGTACTGTGTGGAGTCACCCTAAATAACCTTGCACACAGATTAGTGAATGTTCCAATCAATAGAAAATGCAACGTGTGAACGCTTAACCTGAATAGCATCCTTCATTTGGTCCAATATTGAAGCATAATACTCCCTGGTGATGATTCTGCCCTTTGGAGGTAGTCTATGAGAACCACACCATGAGAATCCCAGAAAACTGTAGCCATGACTTTTCCATCAGATGGAACCGTATTTGCTTTCTTTGGTGCACTTTCACTTGTTATCACCCACTGTTTGGACTGTTCCTTCATCTCTGACTGTGGTGATGAATCCATGTTTCATCTACTGCTATGAAATGCAGAAACCCACTGGAATTGCATTTAAATAAGTCTAAATTCTCTTGCAAAATGTTCATTCAACGCATTTTTGCCTATCATTAATAAACATGCCACCCATGTAGCGGAAAGCTTTATCATAACCAAAACCATAAATGTAGTTGACATGGCCTGTCAAGGTCTTTGCAATGTCAGCCAACTTGTGTATCTTCAATCTGCGATCATTTAGTATGGTATTGCGAATTTATGTCTCAATCTCAGTCCTAGCTGTTTTGGGATGCCCTAAGCATTCTTCTTTTTGAATGGATGTACGACCATGTTTAAATTCAGCAGCCCAATTTTTAACCATGAAAAGCAAAGAGGAAGAATTCTTTTGTATTTTTGTTAGTGTTAAACTATTCAAAACGAAGTACTTTGTCACAGCTCATATTTCAGTTTTGTCCATTTTATAGAAAATGTTAACACTAGTTTGTTTACATGATCATGACAAACAGGTGTCTACACTTACACATCTGAAACTTTACAGTATGCCATCTAAAGGATGATACTTAACATCTATCATAATAATTTGGCCATCTTCATAACAACTCTGAATTAGGTTGAGAACTTTTAGAACCCCTCTCATATAATGAGTAGGGCATAAACAATTTCAACCGCCATGGGTGGCCGAAGTCATTAAGGCACAGGCTCGTGAGCGGAAGATCTGCGGTTCAAATCCCTCCAGGACTGTCTTCCCTGACTGAGGTTTTTTCCAGGTTTTCCTCAGTCCTCATAAATGGCAAATGGCAGGGAGGTATCCTAAACATAGGCCTGGAACATTTCCTTCCTTAAAAAAAAATCCTTTCCCAATATATCATTTCATCTCGTGTATCATAAGTGTCCACCGCCTGTGGTGCCTCAGTAGTAAAAATGGGTATTAAACACTATTTAAAAAAAAATATAAACATTCTGTAAGAACCTTTGTATAAACATAAAATTCCTGTTATTTTATGACTTTCCATAATATAGTTTGTCATTAATCCAACTCTTCAGAGAATATGTTAGGTTGGTTGATGTCTATTTAATTTTTGTTTTAAATCTGAAACTAATTACATTATAGTGAAACATAATCTTTTTGTATAACTGTTCAGCTTAGAATATCAAATCTGATGCGAGTCTTGGGGACGGAAGCTGTGCAAGATCCTACTAAGATAGAAGCCCATGTTAGAGAGCAAATGGCTAAACGTCAGAAGGCCCATGAAGAAGCAAATGCTGCTCGTCGTCTTACTGCTGATCAAAGGAGAGAGAAGAAAGTTCGAAAACTCAAAGAAGATACAACATTAGGAGTATATGTTTCTGTATACAGGTTTGTTTTCATAGCATTTTTGTAAACAGTTTACTAAAATGAAACTTCTTACATTTGTATGCTTTTATTGTATAAAAGTAATTTATGAGATAGAGTCAAAATGTAACTTTAAAATTTTTAATAACATAGTTTGTAAAATGACATTGATAACACTTTATGAGCTTTCAACATTTTGCTGACCATCTTGAATGCAGTCAGCCTCCTCTTCACATATGCCTGGATCCCTTTAGAAAGTAAAACTTCCAACTGGTTGCATAATCACCAATGCAATGCATCCTTCATCTGATCATCTTTATAAAACTTTTTCCCATCAAGAGTTTCCTTGAGAGGCACAGACAAAAGATAATCGTGTGGTGCCAGATCAGAGGAATTTGCTGGATGTGGGATAGACTGAAAATACACATCCACAATTTTTGTGCTGTTACACATGCTATGTGCAGTTGCTCATTATCATTCTATAACAGCACCCCATGTTTTAACCTGATTATAGACATGTTGTACCTGATTGTGGTTCTCAGAAAATTCCTAGGAGGTCAATGCTTTGATTCAGATTGAGAATGAAATTGGACATGTGCCGATGACTATAGTGTTCCCAAGGAACAGAGGGCATGTTCATATTGGTGTAACAATGAGAGAAATGTCTTGAGAGTCTAGGCTCATATGTTGAAAAATGGGTAAAACATGTAGTTTTTGTGCATAATTTTTAGTTTTATCTGGTCGTTAACTACGTTGTAAGAAACATTGTGCACTACTTTTCGGTCATCTGTCATTAAGTGAAATCAAAGAGAGTATTATGTAAACATCATATGTTTTGATTTACATGCCATGTCAAAAAAGAGTCATGTCTTCACCTGGAAGTTCAGCAGTCCTTGGCATCCCAATGTTACAACCTATTTAAAATTTTCAGCAATAACAAATGTAAAACTAGTTTTGCATAATTCAAAAGTAAGTAGAGCATAAGATTATCAAGTCGACTCACTAGATAATGAAGAACATAATAGTCGCTTCACTGTATTGGTTCTGATACGAAATTAAATGTTATATTTAAATGCTTTTTTGTTCAGTTTCCTTTAACATAGTGCCATCCTTTCAAATAAAATTTCCCCGGCACCCCAATGTTACAACCTATTTAAAACTTTCATAACCACAAATGCTTTTTCATTTAAGAACTTTCGAAAACTAAGAAATTTTTAAAAAAATTCTGTTGGAATTCAAACAGTGAAGCTTGTTAAATGTAAATTCTATCTAATCTGTCATCTAACACACTCTTATGCTTCACTTACTTTTAAATACAGTGGGACTGGTTTCGAAGAGACATCCTTTCCATTTGCAACCAACTTGACGACTCTTTTTTGTTCATTTTACTTTTAACATATTGCCATCCTTTTAAATAAAGTTAGATATCCTAATTTTGTTAAATTAAAAGTAGCAAGATAACTTTAGTGAAAAGGAACTATTTGGAAATAACCATATTATTGTTGTTTTGCAGAGTAAAGGAGCTGTCAAATGCTTCAAAGAAGTTCAAAGTAGAGACAAATGCCAAGCAACTCTTTATGACAGGTTGTGTAGTTCTTTTCAAGGATTGCAATGTGATTGTAGTTGAGGGTGGTGCTAAACAACAAAAGAAATATAAAAGGTAAGTTTTGCAATACATGAAACTTATTATGACAGGAAATTGAAATGCTATTGGATTAAACTTTTCCAGACTTTTAAGAGGTACTTGCCCACTACTTTTTTGAGCTTTAGAAAGTAAAAATATATTTATTACTTCTCCATTTTAGACTTTGAAACTATATTGTTTTTTAAGTGAGAAGTGAATTCTCATAGTGAATGTGGTGAATGTGGCATGAATATTTGTACTGCATTGCTGATCATTTTCCCTTTGCTGCTGCCTATCACTATATATCAAGTGTCACACTCAGTATCAAACCTAGCATTTCTTTAATAGTTTTAATACTAATGAAGATATTTTAATGAAATTTGAACAGGTGTACCATCTTAACGCAAAATACCATTAGAACTGTCACAGTGACGCAAATCATATATTTATTAATATGTTGCGATTAGTCAAATTAAATAAATTTATTGCTCTGAAGATGTCTGCCATAGTGTCAGATGAAACATCAGGTCAACATAAATATGAGTTGATTTGCCCATTAGATCATGGCCAAAAAGCCTGGAAAAGTTTGTTAATATCCAAGACAATGGAAACCTATCATTTTATAACAAACCATCTATTTACTACATTAATGTGTTCAGTTGTTTACACTAACTCCACTTACTTATTTAAAACTTTGGACTAGTTTCGGGAGAGGTTCCTCCCATAACTAGTCCAAAGTTTTAAATAAGTAAGTGGAGTTAGTGTAAACAACTGAACACATTAATGTAGTATATATTACCATTCCATTGTCTACAGCTTCGTAAGTACAATTTTTACTTAATCAAATCATCTATTGTTATCAGGTTGATGCTACAGAGAATAAAATGGGAAGAAGATAATGTGAAGGATGCTGATGGCAATGAAACACCAAACAAATGCATGTTGGTTTGGGAGGTGAGTTTCTAGACATCTATTGAATGTAGCTTACTAGTGGATAGATTAGTATATATTGAGGCATATCTAGAAGGTACAAAAATACCAAACTACAAAGGTTAATGACATACAGGTTGAATCTAAAGTCCTTCTCTGTTTTGGGGATTGATAAGACAGATAGCAAAAATGCATATACCAATGGGAAGAGTATCTCTCCAAGTTGGTATTTGTAATAGATGCCATTACATAATTGTAGATTTAGCTGCTGGAGGGCAGTCATAGTGGAAACATGATGTTCACTGGTGCACATAAAGCGTTCTGCATGTTGGAATTTGCTAGTTTGTTGTGAGGCTACATTTCTTACAAAATATCAACAAGAACCACCTACAGCCAAAACAATTCATGCATAGTACAAAAGATTTGAGACAACTGGCTGCTTGTGTGATGGACATTAACAGCTGGCCAGAGTGTCGATTGGAGACCATTGGGTGTGTGCAAGAAGCATTTGTCAGGGGTCTAAAAAGTCATCAGGCGATCCATTAATTAAAGAATTTGCAGCCAACTGTGTGGTTTATTTTACATAATGACTTAAAATGAAGTCATATTGGATAAGGCTGTGGCAGATGCTGAGTCCTGAGGATTATAGTAATCATCTTCAATTCTGTATTGATTTTCAATGGTGGCTAGAAGAAGATGGTTTTGCTGAGAAACTGATTTTTAGTGACGAGGTCACATTTTATGTAACTGGACATGTTTCAACAGTGGCTAATGCCACAATTATTTGCAAAAAACAATACTTTATTTATCAGCAAGATGTGGCTCTTCCTCTTTTTCATCATGATGTCCACAAGTAAATCGATGCTGAAATTTCTTGTTATTGGCTGCTCGAGATGACTGTCATATTCTGGGATTAAGTCAAAGATTGGAGCTCATGCCACCTTTGCCACATGATTTAGCACAGCTGCGAGAGAAGATTACACATGCAGTCTCAGTTATCGAATTGACAGACATGTGAGGGAAGAGCTTTATTTCAGGATTGATGTCTGCTCACCAATGAAAGACATATAGAACACCTGTAAAGTATGTACAAAACTTGAGGGATACTCTCCACTAATTAAGAATTTCTGCTATATCTGTCATAATTACTGTTTTATCGACCCCAGAAACCAGGGCAGAACTTTAGAATCACTCTGTATATAGACAAAATGGTTATTGAGAAAGATGTATTCATACAAATCTACTTTTTCACATAGTCACCACTATACTCCAGACACTTATTAAGCCTGGGAATCAGCTTCTGTATAACTACATCGTAAAAATAAATCACCAATTCTTAAAATCATACCATGAATTAACATTCAGACTATGCAGCAAATAACCCATAACCTTCCATTCTGAACTTTCATGCATTATCATGAAGGAGACGGATATAATGTGTCAATATTCCTCTTTTGTATTGAATAGAGAGCATAACCTTCTTTTGATGAAACATGATTTTAATTATTCGAGGATAGATTCATGCGCTGTCAACCAATGATGACAGTATCTTGGTGCATTGTAGGGGATCCATTTCTCATTGCATGTCCTTTTGCTGACATGACAACAGTACATAACAGGTATCAGCACAGGCTGCTTTCTGAGCCACTGTAAACTCGAGTGGAACCCAGCGACCAGTGTACATTTTTTTTCTAGCTGTTGGTGATAGACCCTTACTGTTTCAACGTCTTGACATGTCTGACTGTTCACGTGAATAGTCACTAAGAGAGCCTCGTTATCCATGTTATGGGCCGTGCTACTCATGGTTCACTCTTGAGAGTTTCATAGAGCATATAAATTCTTTTTAATCGTGTTCAAGGTGCTCATGTTTGACTGCTTCTTAGAATACTCGATAGCACTAAGAAAAATTTAACCTACCAGCTTAATCTAATTCTTATCAACAATTTGTTCATGCTTTATTAACTTTAATTATTGCCAATTCTTGAAATTTGAGCATTGTGAAAAAAACCAACATAACTTTTTTGTCAACTGTATAACAACATACTCTTTTTGTTACAAAAAATAACATTTTTATGCTGTCTGTTGAAGTTCAGGGTATTGCTTGAAAATTAGCTTCCCTAATTTACCATTTGTGGTTAGTTTTATTGAAAAAATACAATATGATGCATACAGAGAGAGGCAAATCCTTCTATTCTTCCATTTATTTACTTTAAAAGTGTGGTTACGAAAAATGTTCAATAAATTAAAAAAAAAATACTTTTTTTTACAGGCATAATTTCTCGTGCTAAAATTGAAATATTTTATTAGTTTAATATGTATTGTACACATGATATTAGTGTTATTGTTGTCACTTCCAATTCCTACCTGTGAGAGGTGTGCAAGTTGAGACATGTTTCAGTTCCACATACAGCAAAATAAAAGTGACATGTGACGAACAATATGCTGCCTTGAAATTCTGCTTTTGTTTCCACCAATCTTCAGCTGAGACCTATGTAGTATTACAGGAGGCCTACAGAGAGTTATTTCTTTCCTACTGCACTGCTCGAAGAGGCAACCAAAGGTGAACTCAGCACTCTGGTTTGTGCTCTAATGGAAGGAAACATTAATACAGCTGCTGTCATTGTATAAGAGGATTGTTGAATAACATTAAGAATACTTTCAGAAATTTTGATAATTTCACTGGATACTCCCAAAAACTGAAAAGTTGCACATGAAACATGTTTGTTCTAATGACTGCTGATGTTACTTGGATACATCATTTCAATCCTGAGAGTAAACAGCAAAGCTTTGTGTGGAAATGTCCGTCATTACCAAAGCCAACAAAATAAAAAGTGGTTGCTTCTGCTGGGAAAATTATGGTCATCTGATTTCATGATATTCCAGGAATGGTTTACCAGCATGTCATATGTGCACACACAACTGCGCAAAATCTGGATGCTGCACTGCAATAATGCATGACTGCACATTGCAAATGTTGCGCTGAATATCTCACAAAAATCAGTATAAAGTGTATTCCTCATGTGAATTTTTCCTTCTTCCTAAATTGAAGAATCACTTTCTTGGGAAGATTTTCCATCTTCAGAAGAAGCAGTGGTGAAGGCTCTTGAGACAATTCTGGACCTGTACCAAAAAATGGTACAGTATGACTTTGAGGACTATCGCAAATAATGGAACAGGTGCTGATCACTCTTTCCTGAACAGCCATTGTACTTTTCACCCTGCCATACACATCTAAATAAAAGCTGTTTTGCTATTAGAGGAAACAGCACAGCAACAAACTTACAGTTTCTGGAAATGTTGCTACCTCAGTGAACTCCCATCAAGCGAATAACACTACTAATGTGTTGTGAAAATAAATATTTTCTTTGTATTCCTCAGTTCTTTCAATATCATCTGCTTCAACAGTCTACTACTCCATCTTTGAGAAATCTATTTTTGCAAGCTAATCAACAGATGACAACCTCTTCAAAATGCTACATTTCTTGTAAATTATTCTTGTTCTGTGTCCTTGAATGACTTTACATTTTCATACTGTAAAACAACTCACACTAATTGTTACAGCTTCTAGTAACATATTCAAAGAAAAAAAGACAGAAATAGTAGAAAAGAGAAGGTTAATTGATATACTAATTCATTAAAGCAGTTAAGATAATGTAGCATAGATAAAATGACTATAGTTGAAAAAAATGTATCATTTTTATAGGTCTAACTGTATTTATCCACTGGCAAAATGTCCACCATGATGTCCCAATAGCTTCTTAATTTTCCTCTCATCTTTTCCTGCATATATCTGTTTTATTCTTCATACCCAGTGTGGATCTCAAACTTGAGTTATTGATCATTTAAACAATGTGTGCCAGAATATTAATAACCGTTAGGATTAAAAATATAGGATTTGCACTAGTGAGAACAGAAAAGCAGGCTCTGTCCACTTTCATGGATTTCCATACAAAATATATTTTTTTGTGCGAAAATGATA
This sequence comes from Metallyticus violacea, assembly GCA_030762175.1. Lineage (NCBI taxonomy): Eukaryota > Metazoa > Arthropoda > Insecta > Mantodea > Metallyticidae > Metallyticus > Metallyticus violacea. The sequence continues at coordinate 10,949,949 of CM060845.1, read as the reverse complement.
TAGGAAATGACTCCTTCACAACTGGAAATTTAAAACACTGTACTGGGCAACACTGTAAGTCAGTGTTTGTTTCTGCATTGACCTTCATATTCCTTCTGTTATGCCCACAATAGATGGTGATGGAGATCATTCTGATCTGTGTAGGAAAATAAGTGTTACTAATTTCTTCATGACTTAGTAACTTCTACCTATAAGAGAGCAGGTTAAGACTTGAAATGGGCTGTGGTGCCATAGAAGAAGAAGTTCTGTGTATAATAGCAATATTTTGTCAATCTAACATTTTTATGTATTCTGAGGAAAAGAAATATAGAAAACATATTTTCCAAGTACTCCTAGTGTAGTAACAATAATATGTTGTTTTTTATTTGAATTTCTATTATTTGCAGGGAACTGCAAAGCAGAGAATTTTTTATTTGAGTTTTTATTATTTGCAGGGAACTGCAAAGCAGAGAAATTTTGGAGAGATGAAGTTTAAGATTTGTCCAACAGAAAAACTCGCAAGAGAACACTTTAAGAAACACTCAGTGGAGCAATATTGGGATCTTGCATACAGTGGGGCTGTTCTTGAAGCAACAGATGATGTGTGACTTCAATTAAGTTTAATAACATTAATTATATTAGTCAATGACTGGATTTTGTTGTGATAGAAATCAGGCTTTTACTTTACTGTGATGCAGAAGCCTTGAAGTACTTGGAGAGGCAGGACAAAATGCTTGTGGTGTTCTCAAACAAGGTGTAAGAGTATAATGTTGTAGAATCCCTTTTAACTGGGACCAACCTAGTGACAGATTGAAATAAGAAGACAGCCACTGTTGCCAAGTGTAGAGTTGCAGCTTACAGCATTAAATGATTGAATTGAATCCTTTCACAGACAAATCATTATTTTAGTGTTTAAATATTATGCACTTCCATTATTTCCATTAGTAAGAATAATCATGAATTACATCTTAAATTATTCATTTCTTTGATGATATTTTTTAATCTATTATTTTGTCAAAAGCTAACAAACCGAATCTTATTTTCCAAAAAAGCAGTTGTAACCATATTATGTTTGTCTCTTACAATAAAAATTACTTTTCAGAGAAAAGTGCTATGCATTGATTATTTTTTTTTTTATTTTTGAAATTATTTAATTTTTAATTTTGCTGGGACAGCACTGATTTTATTTCAAATTTCAATGTTAATAGTGATGTAAAATTGCATGCATGCCAAGGTCAGCATTCAGTGTGAAGAGGAAACCAGTCTGTATTAAGTATATGTACAAGGGGAAATTGAAAAGTAATGCCTCCATAGCCACAATCCTCCTATTTTTAAAATTTTTATTATATCAGAAAGCTGCATGTTTCCTCTATGTAATACAATATTCACTTTTCAGCATAGTTCCCATCCCATTCCACACACTTGTGCCAATGTGTGACTAGCCGGGCAAACCCATTGGAGAAGAATTCTGGTGGTTGTTGTTCACACCAGGCTCTAGTGGTAGCTTTCACCTCATCAGAACAAAAAGATGAAAGTGCAAGGTCTAGGACCTAAAATTTGGGCAACCTTGCTTCCTCTGCACTTTGTACTCTTGTGTCAACCTCCGCGGTACCCAAGCCGCATACACCTTGTGATACCCCAGCCCTACGGTTATGATAAACTGCACTCTTTCTTGGGTAATGTTCAGTTTTGTGGTGATCTCTTGCTGTTAGCTTTGATGGTAACTGTGAATCATTTCATTGACATGAGTTTGATGATTGTCGTCTGATACAATGAGGGGTCATCCACTACTGACTTGATAAGCACACTAGAGGTTGCTAGAGTTGCTTCTTTCAACTTCCTGGTTCACTGTCTCACTCTACTGATGTCAACGGTAGCATTGCTGGTAACATCTTTCATTTGGCAATGAATTTGTATAGGCCTGCAACTCTCAGCACTCAGAAACTGAATGATGCCATGCTGCTTCAACCTTATTTCCATGTAGGTCGCCATTATCTTCAATTGTAGTTCACTCAATCACATCTGAAAACAAAGGAAACTAGTGCAAAATGTGGAGGAGACATGCAACTTTCAGATACAAAAATAATTTTGAAAATCAGTTAACAAATAGAGTTGTGGCCATGGAGGCATTACTTTTGAATCTCTCCTTGTAATAGGATATATTGCCACTCCATTGCCTATAGCTTTGTAAGTACAATTTAAATAATATGTAAGCATTGCTGTAGTTGGTACAGCAATGTGCTGTTAGCGTTGCAGAAGAAAAATTATAAAATTGAAAATACCCCTTTTATCTTAATTAAAAATTGAAGTTATCTGTTAGTTTGACAAATTATTATTACGAAATCACTCAAATTTCACTGTGAAAATCTCTGATACAAAAAAAACTGCTTAAAATATCTGTTTGAAAGATAGTTTGTTAGTTGTTTGAAAGCCTAGAGATATTAGGCTAGAGATATAATTACTATTTTGGTTTTAAAAAATTGCATTTTATGTCATTTGTTGAATTGCTTGTTTGTTGTTTGCTTTTCTTGAAAACTATAGATAACCACCTCAAGAGTTGGTGTGATTTTGCTGCTTGCCCTTGAATTAGCATTTTCACAGTATAATTATAGTGTGGTGCCTCAAGAATTATGTTACTGTGGTTTGTTAATTTCAAAATTATGCAACTTTTCCAATAATTGGCAAGTTCACACTAAACTCTACAGTGTTGTAGAAATAATAGAGAAACTATTGAATGGTCTGGCTATCATAAATACATAAACTGCCCTCCTGAAACAAATTTGAGTACAAGCTAAGAACATTCAGGCCTTCAGGGAATACATTGCCACCTAACTGAAATCTCCAGCACTTTGTAGTTTGGTGCAGATTAATAAATTCTCTTCCAGTTTCTACTGCAGAATGTGAAAGGGCATTTAGTTTATTCAATTATGTGCACCAAGAAAAGAAATGCCTTTGATAGAAGGAATTGTTAGACTTTAGTTCCTAAAAAGGTGTTACTGTTGTTTAGAAGATCAAAATTAACTAAATGTTCTCTCTCTTTTTTATTTGGTTACAACCTCCAGCTCATCTGCAGTAAGATCAGCATGCGATATAAAACACATTTATCTCCTTTATTAACTATGTGTACAGTATGTGCTTTGAATTGAATAAACTTGAAAATTTGCAATAATTTGGTACAGAACTTTTTTTTTAATGTTTGTGTTTGTGTGTGTGCGAGATGGGCATAGAAATGTCCATGAATGATAAAAGCAAGCAGCAGCAATTGTGTGATGTGTATAAACAAAAATAGGGGGTTTGGGACTAAAGTTTCATTACAATGAAACGTTAAAATACAACCTGGGAAATCCCATTTGCATTTGAACACAAACTACTAATTTACGAGTACCGCCATGAGTAGCCGAGGTCTGCGGTTCGAATCCCACCAGAACCATCCTCCCTGACTTGAGGTTTTTTCCAGGTCATATTGGCAAATGCCTGGGAGATACCCTAAACTTAGGCCTGGAACGCTGCCTTAAAAAAAATCCTAACCCCATTTACCGTACTTGGTGCCTCGGTTTTTAAAACGGGCATTAGGCACTAATCAACCGTGGGGGGAAATTATGCGAGTATTTTGTATAAAACGCGGGAATTTCATTAGGTTGGTATGAACCACGCATCGCAATTCGCAAATGTGACTGTAAAGCTGGCGCTGAACATTTTGAAATAAAGGTATTAAACGACAATTAAGGATATCATTTTCGTATGTTCTAACTACAAACCATGCAACTAAAGCATAGTATTAAAATATGTTAGTGATTTCACAGCGAAGGCAGGAGGGAAAATTACAAAAGTGAATGTCGATAACTTGGAAAAATTATGTTCAGGTAAATATTACTTAACTCCTAAAAATAATTTTCTCTCTTTTACGTATTTACAACGCTTCATATGTGTAAAATAAAAAATCTCTAATTGTAACACATCAGCAAGGAATGTAATTTCTTTTGAGTTCCAATGTATACATAACCTGCACAAGGAAAACCCTTTAAATTAGACTGATATTATTCAAGTGGGAACTCTGATGAGAACAAACAAATATATTACTGTTTGAGATTTTTGGAGTTCCTTATTTTCATGATTGGTTCCCAGCGTAAGAACTGGCGATATGGGTGCCGAGCTCATTAAGGCACGATTCGTGAATGAGAATTCGGCGTTTCCATTCCGCCAAGATCGTCTATGACAGGATTCCCCCACCCTTCCGAACCCGTAACCCCCAGGTTTTCCTCAGGATTCATCCATGGAAATATCAGAGAGATACCCTAAACTTAAGCCTCTGGTTTCTCAATTAAAAATATCCCTTTTTCAAATTATTACAAGTAACACTAGTATCCACCGTCAGTGATCAGTAATGAAAATGGGCGTTAAACATTATTCATAAAAAAGAAACGGTTAAGAAAATAAATACCAAAAATTCTCAGGTAAGCTTGTCTTAATTGTCCAAATTAAATTTATGTGAACTATCACATGTTGCAGAATTAAGTGTAAATTTTCTTTTACAGCAATAAAATATAATTTAGTGTACTTAACTTTTGAAAACATAAACAAATTTTGTTGTAATTTTCTCTAATTATATGAATTAAACTTCACAGAACTGCTGTGTGGTTGCAGAATTAAGTGTAACTTTTCTTGTTTACAAGTAAACAAGAAAACATCATTGTGTGTAGTTAACTTTTAAAAATGCAGAACTGTATTTATGGACTACCAAAATTCCAAACTAACTATGTAGATGTTTCATTGGGGGCTTAGTATGGTGTAACAGAATTCCATCAGCATATTCTCTTCCTTCTCAGCAGAAAATCATGCTTATTCTTTATATCTTACCAAAAAGCCAAAAATGAAAAGAAAATAGTATCTAATTGTTATTGTTTTGAAAGGGAGTCTGTTTGGTTATATGAGCACGATGTTATACAGTGATACTATAAAGAAGACTGGGTTTTAGGTATATATTTTCATCATAAAAATGAATGAGGTCATTGCAGTTTAATAAGGGTATTTTAAAACAATTTATTTATTATATGTTATACCATTGTGCATTGGTCCTGATGGTGTAGTGGTAACCATACTTGCCTTCTAAATCCAAGATCGCAGGTTCAAACCCAGCCAGGATCGATGGATTTTTTGTACTTAAAAACCCTAAGTATGGCTTCCTTCGGAAGGGAAGTAAAGTGGTGAGTCCCATATTGTACATTTATGGCATGAAAAAGAACCTCAAGCCTGAAAGAAGAGACCTCTGAGCAAAATTTGTCGAATGTTTCACGTCCTGAATTGAATGGTACGCTGATGACTGCAGATGTTAAAGAGCATCCATAAATAAACCAAATCAACATCAAGCCACTGTATGCTTGCCTTTGGCATTACCAAGAGTATCAACTTGATAACTAAATTGCCACTATGTGGGTAATCTGTCTTGCTGGAGACAGCATGTAAGTCCATATTTTAAAAATTTATTGCAAACTTCATTTTACAGATTATTTGAAACACAATGGATTCAAGTAGGTATGGAACTGATTAATGCAAATGTCTAAGTCAAGTTTACAATCACTTTTTTTTCCTCCCTTTAATATTATTGTTTCACATCCTATGCCAAGGGTGCCACAACTGCTGACTCAGAATCAAAAGCGAATCAGAGTGTAAATCTCTCAGCAAAGTTTGACTCGTTTGACTTTATGTGTTGATTTGTGACCAATGATGAAATGTGGGTGCACTACTATGTACCTGAAACAAAACAACAGTCTAAAAATGAGAGCATCATGATTCTCCACCACCAAAAAAGATCAAGTGTGTGAAATTGGCTGGGAAGATCATAAAGTTGGTTTTCTGGGATGCTAAGATATACTACTAATTGATTATTTTCTCACTGGAAGATTTATCATTGGAGTATATTGTGCTATAGAAGATAAAAAAATATGCAAGAAGAGGTTGAGTTTTTCAAAGAAAAAAAGTTATGTTGTATCAAGACAATATTTGCTCTCATACAATTGTTGTTGCAGTGGCAAAAATCAATGAATTGGAGTAGGATTTGCTGCCATATCCACTTGGCTCCATCAGAATTCCATTTGTTCACTACAGTAAGAACATTCCTTGGTAGAAAGAAATGTTTGTCTGATGAAGAGCTTAAATCATCTGTTTTTGCAGGCCTGGGTGATGGGATAAAGGCTTTGGAGCACTGCTGGGCAGAGTGTATTAATGACAAGGGGGACATGTTGAAAAACAAGAATAATTTTAAAAAGCAATGCCATCATTTTGTATTTCATTTCAAACTTTTCAAATGACTCTCATATTACATGTCATCATCGTCGTCATCATCATCATCACCATCATCATCATCATCATTGGTTAAACATCTTATTTAAAAATTAAATCACGGATCTATATTCAATTTTGAACATTACATGATCACACAGTATTATGTAACATGTCTGAATTATTATACACATGAGGCTGCATTAGGTGACAATGTACTAAGTGATTGATTAATTACTACAATATGTTTTAAGAGCATTTGCCCTCATTTTCAGCTGGGGACTAATTAATGCTGGTGGCAGGTGACAACGTGACCTCTGGTGGTTCCGATATGCAGCAAAACAGGAAGTCCATTGATGGGATGTCAAAATTCATAACATGATGCTTATTCTTTAAAATGAAAATCTTTTTCCATATTGCTAATTTGCTGGTATTGTTGGTAACTTTGTTTGGTTTCTTTTGTGATGTAACGATTATAAGTCCAAAAATGATGTGCAACTGTTGATTTATTCACCTGTTTATAACTTACATTTCTAAAGTGTTATTTCATCCTTGTCTCCAAATTTCTTATTGTTCTGCATTTTTGGACCTTAAAATGTACAGAAGAAGCAACATAATTTGTTTGGATATATGGGGTAACCTGCAAATACAGATAATCACATAAAGAATAATGACTTTAACTCTAAATCACACCAACACGCCATTATAAACTACCTTGCTCCTAGAATAGCAAACATTCCACTCAGAAAGGAAGAATGCATAATGAAATATAAGTACATTATCAATACTGCCCTCAACAATGGATTCAATCGTTCGTTAGTGGATAAGAAGATCAGACATTTCAAAGATATAAAGATCTTAAAAACACTGCCATTCTTTCCATGATGAAGAAGACTTAAGTTTTAAAAAATTCACATACCATTCATGGGCAAACAGGGCATTCATGAAAATGTTAAAAAAAATTATATTGTATTGTTGGCAAAATATATTTAACATTGGGAACCTTTTGAACAGAACCATAAAGGATGTTATTCCAACCAACAAAAATGCTGGAGTGTATCAGATAGATTATTTGGATTGTGATCTGAGATATGTATATATAGGCAAATTTGGATACAAGGACAAAAGAAAACTTTAGAAATGTAAGGTATAAACAGGTGGATAAATCGGCAGTTGCAGATCATTTTTGTACTTACAATCATGACATCGCAAAAGAAACCAAACTGTTTAAAGCTACCAGCAATACCAGGGAATTAGCAATATGGGAAAAGATTTTCATTTTTAAGAATAAGCATCGTGTTATGAATTTTGACATCCCACCAATGGGCTTCCTGTTTTGCTGTATATTGGAATCACCAGAGGTCACCTCTTGAAACATATTCTGATATGTTACCAACTTCTTTATGTGTATAATCAATCAGCTTCACTGTTTTTAAGTTCTGTTAAGTTTAAATGTCTAACTTAAATGAGTTTATCTAAGCAAATGAATAGCATGGCTGGAAAGGAAATTGAAAGTTATGGACCACACTACATAGCTTCAAATTTGAGCATTACAGCCTAAAGATATTGTTGTTTACAACTTTTGTTATACTGCATGTTGATATTAAAATTAAACTTTTAAAAAGAGAAAATATAAAATAAAGAAGTACAAGTTTGAAAAAAGTTAGCATAATTTCATTTGCCTGAAAATTTTAATTTCTTTTATAGTTCAAATAGAAGATGGATGACTCAATTGTGTTGATTTCAAGTGATGATTCCAATGGGCCTCATTCACCTGTAAAGCAAAATGCTTTAAAATTTGAAGGTGCAGAAAAAGTGAATAGTGACCTGGACAGTGATGACACTGTTGATTATTTCCCACCAGTTAAGTTAATTTCAGAAATAAAAGTCAGCACTGTAGGTCAGAATGTAGTCACAGAATCAAGCAGTACTTCCAGTGGAGGAACATATCCAAGGAACAAGTTTCATTCTCTTTCAGACAGTGATCATTCTGATTGTGAAGTGGTACAGCAGTAAGTATACCTTTTTTAATTTTAATCTTCAAAATTTTATTTTGAAGATCTTCCCTGAATTGCATCAAAACTTTAGTAACAATAAGAATTACCAATAATTATTGTTTTTATTATTGTAAGGGTTTTTGAAAAGCTCAGTAAATTTCCATGAAAAGCTGTGAAAATTTCTTAAATTGCATCATTGTTAGCAAGCATAATTTCTGTACAGCTCTCTGACAAATTCTCATCCAAATTCAATGAGTAGTAACGTTTGACAGCAACAACATCTTGCAATAGCATAAAGCTGCAACTGCTGAATATGGTATGAGATTATTTGAGTTAGGGGGATTGCAGAGAAAGGTTATATACTGGGCAAATTCAGTCATCAAGGTCATATGCATATCCAGTTAGTGGGCTTTGTCAGCAAGTGGTTGTGAGTTCTTGTTTACATTTACATTGTGTTTAAATTGTGTACTAATTGTTGTTATTTAGTTATGCCACTACATATGATTTATATTCGGAATTTGTTTACAATAGCAGTCTTTTGTATTTTATTTGGTATTCAACATATTTCATTGCACATGGGATCTCTCAATATACACCTCACCAATGTCAATCTACTGTTTCCATCTTCTGGCTAACTTCATTATGGCATTGCAAAACCATCGTTTGGGAGTACTTCAACACTTGTGGACAGCCTAAATTTTCTTGTTGCCAAATTTTTTACCTTTCAGTCAGGTCTTCATGTTGTGGAATAAGGCATAATCAGATTGAAATTTTGTTGTCATAGTATTGTTGGTGTGGGGTCGCACATTATTATGTTGGAGGAACACTTCTATTGACTACTTCCTTTTCTCTATTGCTGAATCTTACATCTAAGCATGTAAGGGTCTCACAGAACACCTGACTGTTGACAGTTATTCCATAAGGAAGCCAGCACATTAACAGTATACTTGAAGTGTCCCAAAAGACAGTGATCATCTGCTTGCCCATGACTCGCAACCAGTTACAGCTTTTCCAAAAAATCCAGATCTTCATTATGCATTTCCAGAAGTCGATGACAAACTTGAACCCTTTTGTCCTTCTATCCCTTAGTCAAGTTTCATGAAACCGAAGGTGTGCCAACTTTTTTCATATTCAAATCATTGTAAATAATGGTGTGCAGTGTTGCATGGCCAAGACCTGCCTGCCATTCCAGTTAATCAAAGGTAATGCGCCTATTAGCCATAATCAATTCATATACAACCTCAATGTTCCCCAGAGACTACAGTGTTGACTGATGACCAGTACTCAACATTCTTGCATACAGATTTCATGCTGCTAGCAAACCCATTGAACTATACACAAAATTTCATACAAGAGTTTCTTGACCACATTCCACAGTAAAACATCTGCAGCTTTGATGCCTTCCTTCCACATAAAGCACACAGTCCATCTTTGTCCATGATATTTGCCTTCCATCTTGTCCACATATTTCTCTACTTGACAATAAATGAACACTCCTTTCACTGCACTGTTTACAATCATCATCTAGAGTCTGCATGGCATGCTACGATCAGTCTATCACTGTAGGAATGGACATGCCTCTTAGATTACACGGCATTCATAAAACACCACTATAGTAAATAATTTCCTAACTAGTTTTATGTACAATACATAAGAGAAGAACAGAAGTGGTAAGGCGATTCAAGAAAATTTCATTTGTGTTTAAGCTAAAGAAACTGTGGACCAACTTTGTAAAAAAGTTGCGAGAGATAGGATATTTCAATAACAATAACGTTTGGAAAAGTTAATTGAAAAACAAGAAATTTTTATGTAGAAGGTGGCAATATACTGCCAGTGATGGACATCATTTTCAACATGGTTAGTGCTTATTATTATCAGTTTTGAATATAGTGTCATTCTATGCTTTCAGTAAACATGTAAATACTAAAAATATTAACTTTACAAGTGGTGACTCATAACTCCCTTCTTCTGGTTGAGGTGGCTGCAGTAAGCACATTCATTTGGCTTAGAACTTAAATGATCTCACTGTATATCTGTATAGGAAGATACTCGTGGCAAATATTACTGCTCTTATGTTGAATCCCTAATGTTAAATGGAAGGAATCATTCTGTAATTATACTGCCATGAGTGGCTGAGGTCATTAAGGCAGGACTGTCTTCCCTTACTGAGGTTTTTTCCAGGTTTTCTTCCATCTTCATAATTAGCAATTGCAGGGGAGGTACCCTAAAATTTAGATCTGGAACGCTTCCTTCCTTTAAAAAAAATCTTTTCCCAGTGTATCATTTCATCTCATGTATTATCAGTGTCCACAGCCTGTAATGCGTCAGTAGTTAAAACTTCCATTAAACATTATTAAAAAAAAAAAAATTCTGTCGTTAGGTATAGATCGTAGAGTTTGAAGTTATAAAATCCAAATGTTCTGATGTAGTAACCCTTGTTAATGCATAAAAATGCATGTAATACTTCTCACATCTTTGTAGTGTTGAGCAGATAAGGGAAGAAGAACTTCATAAAAGGGAAGAAGAACTTCATAAAAGGGAAAAGAATAATTTACAACAGAGCTCCAATGATGACTATGAATGGGCTAATAAAAAGGGAAAAAAGGTAATAAAAGTATCACATTATTAGTTTCTAAATCTTTAAATTATTTTTAAACTTAGAAAGCATCAAGTTAAGTGTTGAATATGCATTGAAGTATTCAAATGGAGTTTGTAAACATTGCACTAGCAAGACAATTGGGATGTATATAGTTGACCAAATTTAAATCATTGCCAACAATTAAATGTGCAACTCATAAGCTATGGTGTAAACAAATTGTTTTTGAGAGTTAAGCTTTTATGCTAGTATCACTGTGTATGTTTTATTTATACATATATATATATATATATATATATATATATATATGCATAATATACAGTAGGAACGACTTGATTATTTTACAGAATTGAATTCTGAGTGTGAATGTCGTGAAATTGGCTGTATTACCTATTTTCTACTTCAGATGCCTGTGCATAAATAAAGAGATGGCATAATTGAATATAAACCAAAAACATTTATTATTGTTCATTTAATAAATTAAAAGCTATCAAGCATGTATATGCCATCGAAACCCAAATAATAATAGTTCAATAAGCATTTTTAAATATGTATTATTGATGCTGAAGTTTAAGTACAGAGTAGGTAGTGTTGGCAATTATTTTGGCAATACCCATTCCTGTGTATTAAAGCAACTAGGGACTGATTAAATCAACATGAAAATTTTGTTTAGTTAATATTAGAATTTAGATAAACGTGATAGTATATAATCAATTATTGTATTTAAATTTTTTTGTAAATTTGAGGGGTCTTATCTAAAATGGCCTGGATCAAATAGGTGGAGACCCCTTTGTAGTTTGTATTTTATTTTGTATTTTTTTTTCTTAGCACTCCAATAAATTTAAATTCAAAATTCAATATATTAAAGCCTGCACATAATTTTCTGGTTGCACAGGTTATGGGCAATAATAAAAGGTTTAATGCAGAAATGAATTCCTCTGAATAATTCTGACTAAATGACCCTAGAAGTTTCATGTTAATACTTTTTCACATGTGGAAAATCTTAAAAATACTAAAGACAAATTATAATTGATATTGAAACAAATTGCATTATCTTTTCTTCGCTTTTCTTGTTATTATTATTTTAGGTTATGTTAGGCTGTTTTGTGGTAAAATGCTGCTAAGAAAATGAATGGAGAAAAATTAGCAACTCAAGGTGGTATTTGTGCAGTGAAATTTGTTCTTGGATGAAGGTTTATTTTGTATAGTAATTTTGCAAACACCATTCACATCTTTTTATGATATTGTTTTCTTCTTCCCCCACTTGATTATTGAGTAATGGGTATCTATGGCAAAATTGCTGTTAAGCTCAGAAAACACAATATACAGTTTTCAGATATCAGACATTTATGTTCATTATAAAACTAAGCTACACTCGCCAGCTTCTTAATGTAGCTTTTTATACAGGGTCTAACAAAAGTTTCTGATACAGTTAGAATTTTGAATATTTAGCAAATTTATTATCTTGCATTAAGTTTTGATTAGTTTTATTGTAATTCAAATGTTTATCATCAGTGATCTTAAATAGTCACATTTTTTTCAAGCCTCCAAAATCTATCTGTGAGTTTGAAGATTTCATCCTGATTAATGGAGTCCCACTCTTCCCTTACTTAAGATATTAGTTCATTACGATTTATTTGGTCTTGGAGTTCAAAACACATTATCTTATACTCTGCTCCAAAATGCTATATTGGGTTTAGTTTCATGGCCAGTCTTCCCATACTGTAATGCTGCTTTTCTTTATTTCATCAAGAGTGTGCTTAAGCTGGACCAGCTGTGGTGGTATATGGCATGGATAATGGCATCTCTTGTGTTATAGTGCTTCCCTCAAAGTGACATTTTCATTTTGGTCAAGAGGCCATAATCTAATCCAGGAGAGAACTAGTGAGCTGAATTATGTGGTTGTCAATTTGGGGTCAACCTGAATTGAGCCTATCTTGAACATTATTCCTGCCTTCATTGCATGGCAAAGCTGCATTAGTACTACAGGCTTTGCAAAAATCTTGTGCACTGTAACTTTGAGCAACTTCAAGACAGCATAGAATTTAAATGAATAAAATTACACTCATTACCACGACAGCATTAGCTCACCTAACCTTTCGTTAACAGCTCCATAAACTCTGTACTCCCCGACTCAAGTCAGCAGTGTTGCCAGTACTTACTATCCAGTTGTTTTATAATGCAATATACAAATCTTCTAACCTATTACAATGTGTAATAGATAAGCTTATCATAAATATTAGAAAGTAAAAGTGAAACTTTTCAAATATTATAAACTCAGAATTATTTCAGAATTTTATTTTTATTATTTTTCCCCCCATTTTCAAAATTTTTGCACAAAAATTCCTGTAAGTTATAAATATTTATAAAACAAGTTTCCAGTCATCAGCTTTTAATAGATTTATAGAGACTGCAAACAATGAAAATCTTTGTGGCAGGTATACTTGTTAATCAAAACAGTAAGGATGGCAGATGAAATATATTTTAAATATCTGTATAAAGTATTAGTAAAATGCATTCTATTCATAAAAATCAAGCATATGTTTCATTTGAATCACTCATGTACAATGAATTTATTTGAGTTACAGCAAGCAGAGTGCAACTGTTTTCTGGCAAAGCCATTGTCCAGGCTTATAATGCATGTGCAGGTAGCATCCTATAGTTAGTTTGAGGGAGGCTTTGTCAGCAAGTGGTTGCATTTTGTGTGCTACTTGGTGCTTTCATTATGTGTGAGTTATGTGCTAATAGTACTTTGTTAGCTATGCCACTACATGAATATAATCATGAAGAAATAGTTTTTATGTGCATAAGCAAATTCTCGCAGAAAAAATAACATGACAATCATGTTCTAGGCAGAGAAACTGTTAACCAACTTGTTAATAAGTTACGAGAGACAGGATCTCTTAAGTGACAAGAAATGTGTTCTGAGCTGCCATCTTAGGAAGAAAAGTTAGATGAAATACAGAAATTTCTTACGCAGATCCATATCACTGCTGGTAAATACAGTATCATTTTCACTTTCAGTAAAAATATAAACTCTAAAATATATATACTAAAGGTATGTGCAATAACTGTCTCCTTTTTTCCCCATTTGCAGTGGCTGCACTTTCCCAATAAGCAGTCCACATTTCAAATAACCTCACTGTATAAAAGAGAATTATTGATTAGCTTATATTTTTTGCTGAGTTTCTATTTTATGCTGGAAATATTGGGGTTCAGAATTAATAGCTAATCTGTAATGCAAATAAAACATTCCTCTTTTTTTTTCCTTTCTTTTTTCCTTTGCTGAAATGACTGATTGATTTTGGATGCTCTTTAACATCTCAGGTCATCAGCATCCCATTCAACTCAGAGCGTGAAACGGCCGACAAATTTTGCTCAGAGGCCTCTCTTTAAGGCTTGAGGTTCTTTTTTGTGCCTTAAATGTACAACATGGGACCCACGGCTTTACTTCCTTCCGAAAGAAGCCATACTTATGATTTTTACGCCCAAAAAAATCTGTCAGTCCTGGCCGGGTTTGAATCCACGATCTTGGGTGTAGGAGTCAAGTCCACTACACCTCCAGGACTGACTTGCTGAAATGCATTAACTACAGCAATGTTTCACTGTCTTTGATGTATAGAAACATCAGCAGAATCAATGTGCACCAATTTCACATGATTTAATTTTAAATTTAATGAAAATATAGGTGATGAAAAGGAATGCCGGTGCCAATGAAGAGAAAGCAAGGAAGAAAGCTGAGATGTTGGAGATCAGAGCAAAGAGGAAGGCTGAGCAAGCAAAAGAAAAAGCTGCCAAAAAACTTGCCACAGAAATTCATCGATCAATGAAGCCAGGTGAATGTATGAAGGTAAATGTTGGAAATTTCTTGTTAAAGTTTATTTTATATTACACAAGGTGTTATTGAACACTGAAATATTGTCAATCTTTAGAGAGTGCAGTCTTAGATATAATTTGAGAGAGGGGACCGGGGTCACAGGTGTAAAGTGTCAAAATTATGGGCTTTTGACATAATTGCAATTTGGTGCTCAGAAGATTATAATAAAATGAAATAGCATTAAAATTTATGTTGGAATGGCTTCATGCCTCAATAATCTAAATAAAAATAAACCTAGTTGTTAATAACCAATGAACAGTATTTTGTAATTTAGTATTAAAACATTCCTTAAAATTTTAGGCTAAACACCTAATTGCACACCACTGCAGTGCTAGTAGAAATTGATTTGCTAGAAACAAAGTCTTGATTCTACTTTTTTCCTAAGTTATGAGATGTCTGTCATTTGTTTCAAACAACAGTTATTTGCTACCCAAAAGATATGACTTACAGGTATGTTACAAATTGAAGAAATTGAGAATGGTTGTGCAGCTTTTCTTAACTTGCCAACACGACCTGATTAATGACTGTGTTGTGTTGAAATCTACAAAGAATGATTCCCAATTTAGAAGGCATCCACTTTACACTACCTTTCAATCTGTTGATAGGTGTTTGCACGAGCTGGGATGCATTAAGGTAAACAGTCAGTTAGTAAGCTCTAACATGTAAGTCTGAAACCTTTGTCCCAGGATTTGCTGTGTCAAATTGCTTGTTAAAGACCCCTGTATATAGAGTGCAGATATTTCAGTGTTTTGCATTAATTAAACATATTGGTGACAATGGAAAATGCAGCAAATACTCACAATTACTAGTTATTGTAAACATTTACATTGTTTGATCTAAAAGTTCTTGGCATGATTCAGAGATGTCATGAAGATGGCCAAATTACTATGATAGCTGTTAAGCATCGTCCTTTAGATGGTGTGCTGTAAATTTTCTAATGCATAAATTTTTAATGATTGTGTTAACAAACTAATGTTAACATTTTATACAAAATGGATAAAACTGAAATAAGAGCTGTGTTAAAGTACATGGTTTTGAAGAGTTAACCTGAATAGAAATACAAAAGGTGTTAGATTCCATATTAAAGGATTCTTTCCCTTCATTTTTGATGGTTAAAAGTGGGCTGCTGAATTTAAATGTGGTCATATACCTGTTCAAGATGATGAACGCTCAGATCATCCCAAAACTGCTATGACCAATGAAATTGTCACAAAAAGACACAATGCCACAATGATTGCCAGTTGAAGGTATACAAGTTGGCAGACATTGCAAAGACCTTGATAGGCTACATCCACTATATTTTACATGTAGTTTTGGGTATGGAAAAGCTTTCAGCTTGATGAATGCCTCATTTGTTAACAATGGACCAAAAATGCCTTTGAATGAACTTTTTGAAAGAGTGTTTAGACTTGTTTAAATGTAATTCCAGTGAGTTTCTCCAACATTTCATAACAGTAAATGATACATGGATCATCACTAAGTGCCAGAGACAAAGGAACCATTCAAACAGTGGGTGGCAACAGGTGAAAGTGTACCAAAGAAAGCAAAAAGGAGGAAAAGTCATGGCTAAGGTTTTCTGAGATTTTCATGGTGTGATGCTCATAGATTAACTCCAGAAGACCAAAACCAACACTAGGGAGTATTTCACTTCACTACTGGACCAACTGAAGGAAGCTATTCAGGCTAAACGTCTACACTTTGCTGAAAAGAAAGTTTTCTTTCATCATGATAATGCACCTCCACACACATTTGGAATTGTTGCTACAATTACCTTAGCTTCCAAATGCTTCCACATTTGTCAGATTTGGCTCCCAGCTTTTACTTTTAGTTCCCAAACCTGGATGGATGAAGATTCATATCAAATGATGAAGTTGAGGCTGAAACAGATACTTATTTTTCATAGTGCAGAAATCTTATTTTACTGAGGTATTCAAAAGTCATAGACTAAATGCAGCAATGATTTACAAGTTGACTGATGAAAAATAAAGAATCTTGTTAATGGATATCATTGTATGATTAGTTGAACTACACACTCTTAAAGCTTCACTTACTTTTTATAAATGTATGGAACCGGTTTCGAGAACATTTTGTTCCCATCTTCAGCCATGCTAAGGTTCAACTGTCGGATCATTCGTTGAGCTGTGGGAATGTATATTCTGCTCTGGTGGCGGTGTGATAAACTTGTAGTTTATGTTTTCATCCCCGACAATGTCGAAGTTCATTATGCTGTTTTTGTATTTGTAGATGTAGATTTTCTCCCAGGTTGCTAATTCCGTAGGTCCTTGTACTGATTTTAATAATTTTGTTTTATTTATTATGTCGTGATTTTGTGTCCAAAAATGATATGCTACTGCTGATTTCTCTATTTGCTTGTACTTTATGTTCCTGAAATGTTCCTTTAACCGTGTGCCAATGTTTCTCTTTGTTTTCCCTATGTAGATTTTTTCACATTCTGCACAGTTTATTTTGTAAATACCTGATTTTTCTTCTTGTGGAATACTGTCATTGACATTATCTATCAGCAAATTTTGAACATTAAATCTATTAATCGGTGCCAACCTGATATTAAAATCTTTAAGAATATTCTGAAATTTTTTTGTGGCCCATGGATGATATGTGAATTTTTTAAAAGTAAGTTTATCTTTTTTTGCTGAAAGTGTTGTGGTTTCTTTGATATGTTTTTGTCTCTTGAATTTCTGCACCTTTTTATGTACTAGTTCTTTCTTAAAACCATTTTTAACTGCTGTTTCTTCTATTTGTTTGTATTCTTTAAAATATTCTTCTTTGCTAATTTGTAGGTTAACTAGCCGGTGTGTTAAACTGTTAATTACTGCATGTTTGTGTGCTGTAGGGTTTAAACTGTCAGCTTTGATGTGATTATCTGCATGTGTATTCTTTCTGTATATTCCAAATTTAAGTTTTTCTTGGCATTTCATTATTTTAATATCCAGGAATGGCAGCATGTTATCTGTTTCTATTTCGTATGTAAATGAAATGTTTTTATCTTGAATATTTAGAAGTTTTAAGGCATCGTCAATGAGTTTTTTGTCAACTATGGCAAATATATCATCCACATATCTGTACCATACCTTAAATATGAATGGAAACGCTGTGTTGATGTGTGTTTCAAATCTACTCATGAAGAGGTTAGCTAGAAATGGAGATAAGGGGCTGCCCATTGTAAGTCCTGCTTCTTGTTTATAAAATTTTCCTTTGAAAGTGAAAAAGGCTTGGTTTATGCAAATTTCTGTCAGTTTGATGTATTCTTTAATGTGTATATCATTAATTCCACTTGTTTTTAGCCAATCATGTAGATAAATCAGGAGTTTTTCTTTTGGTATGCTAGGAAACAGAGATTCTACATCAAAAGATATAAGAGTGTCAGAGGGGTGCAATTTTATGTCTTTAATTTTTTCTATTAACTGATATGAATTATTTATGCTCCTGGTTTGAAATTTTGGTAAAGCCTTGAATCTATTAGCTAACCATTTTGCTAAATAGTAAGAGGGAGTATTGATGTTGTTAATGATGGGGCGCATACCATTTCCAGTCTTGTGAATTTTTGGTAAACCATATAACCTAGCTATTTTAGGGTTGCTGTGTTTTATTTTGAATATTGTTTCTTTTGGAATGACTGTACATGTTTTCAGAACCTCATTGATGGAATTAACACACCTTTTCAATGGGTCTGATGGGATCGGAACATATTCTTTTTTATTTAATAAATCCTGCATTCTATTATTATAATCTTCTTTATCCAAAATTACTACAGCACACAAACATGCAGTAATTAACAGTTTAACACACCGGCTAGTTAACCTAAAATTAGCAAAGAAGAATATTTTAAAGAATACAAACAAATAGAAGAAACAGCAGTTAAAAATGGTTTTAAGAAAGAACTAGTACATAAAAAGGTGCAGAAATTCAAGAGACAAAAACATATCAAAGAAACCACAACACTTTCAGCAAAAAAAGATAAACTTACTTTTAAAAAATTCACATATCATCCATGGGCCACAAAAAAATTTCAGAATATTCTTAAAGATTTTAATATCAGGTTGGCACCGATTAATAGATTTAATGTTCAAAATTTGCTGATAGATAATGTTAATGACAGTATTCCACAAGAAGAAAAATCAGGTATTTACAAAATAAACTGTGCAGAATGTGAAAAAATCTACATAGGGAAAACAAAGAGAAACATTGGCACACGGTTAAAGGAACATTTCAGGAACATAAAGTACAAGCAAATAGAGAAATCAGCAGTAGCATATCATTTTTGGACACAAAATCACGACATAATAAATAAAACAAAATTATTAAAATCAGTACAAGGACCTACGGAATTAGCAACCTGGGAGAAAATCTACATCTACAAATACAAAAACAGCATAATGAACTTCGACATTGTCGGGGATGAAAACATAAACTACAAGTTTATCACACCGCCACCAGAGCAGAATATACATTCCCACAGCTCAACGAATGATCCGACAGTTGAACCTTAGCATGGCTGAAGATGGGAACAAAATGTTCTCGAAACCGGTTCCATACATTTATAAAAAGTAAGTGAAGCTTTAAGAGTGTGTAGTTCAACTAATCATACAATGATATCCATTAATATGATTGGCTTCACTGTGTTTAAGTTCCAATTTTACATTTAAGTAAAAAGAATCTTGTGCTTTCTTGATCAGGCCAAGAACTTTTAGAATGCCCCTCGTAGCAGTTGGCATAGTAGCACTATTATACCTCACTCACTTGCTTAAAATCCAGTATATGTTTCAAGAGCACTTGCTCTCATCATCATGAGACTGAGTGATCTTGAAACATTTTGGATTTTAAACAAGTGAGGTATAATAGTGTTACCATTCTGCCTGCTATGATCAAATGATATGTTGCTTCACTGTTATAGCTTCTGTTTAAGTCTTCATTATTTACCTTGTTGCTTGCTAAACATAGGTAACAGAAAGAAATCAATGTTTTCCCTCTTTTGTCATAAATTGTTCACATTTGCTGCACATTTACCAACGCAGTTTGATAAATGTTATCAGACCTAGTTGAATCAGTGTTAAATCCAAATATTTGTACTTGCATTGCTTCTGTGTTCATGTAAAAATGCATTTGTCAATACATAATCACACACATTTTCGTAGACAGTGGTAGCATATTTAATTAGTATCGTTTGGCATACATCTTTTAGGTTATAGCAATATGGACACATTAGTACAAAACTTACTAGTTTTGTTCAAATCAGGGTGATGTGAGTTAAATTTTTATGAACGTACCTAAATAGTTAATAAAATAAAAAAAAAGTAAAATAGTCAATAAAATAAAAAAAAAGTTTACAGGAAGATAACAAAGTTTCATAGCTTTAACCAAATATCACTTTTCTTTCGCCATTCAAATAAATTTTGCAAAAAAACAAAATTGTAATTTGATAAGTAAGGCAGCAAATGCTTAGACACTATTATTTTATTTATTGATAAATAAATCACTCATTTTACAAATCCACATCTAACTAAAACCAGGTAGATAACATTTTTTATTCACTTTGTAGTGCAGTCAATAGAGCACCTGCTTAGAGTGCTGGGTTAAATTCCCAGCTGTATACTAAAAAAAAAAAAAGTTTATTAAAAAGGCCCCTTATCATGTCCTGGTGCATGAGTGTTAGACATGTTTGTGTGTTGGTGTCAGTTATTTAATAACCAATTTGCCCATTTCAGGACAGTTGTTGGGAAGGTACCTGATAACACATGTCTAGTCATATGATTAATGTGCCAGTAAAATGAGCACAACTGTAAATGCTGCACAGTTAATTAAATTAAAAATAAATAAATCATTTTGTAATCAGCTATTCCCTCATTCCAATTCTAGTGCAACAGTGGGAGAACATAAAACTAACATGTGCAACAAAACATTTCCAACTTTTCTAAGGGCAAATGATAATTGTTAACAATTCTTCCAAAAAGTTTAACTGAATATCATATACCTGTCTTAAGATTATTGTGTGAATGAGTCAAACTAACAATCCTTTGCTCCACTTACTTGTTGAAATATGTAGAACTGGTTTCACGAACCCTTTGTTCGCATCATCAGCCCCATTGTCGACTAGAGGATAAACCATTATGCTGTGGGGTTGTGTAATCTGCTCTGGTGGAGGTGTGATGAAATTGAGTGTGGAAGTTCATTAAACTGTCTTTGTACTAGTAATATAGATTTTCCTCCATGTTGCTAATTTCTGAAACATAGGCACATGGTTAAAAGAACATTTTAGAAACAAAATGCAAACTGTTAAGAGAAATCAGCAGTGGCATCGCATTTCTGGGCAGAAAACCATTGCATATTGAAAAAAATAAAATTATTAAAATCAGTGCAAGGACCTACAGAATTAGTAACATGGGAGAAAATCTACATTTAGAAGTACAAAGACAGTTTAATAAACTTCGACACTTCTGGGATGAAAACATAAATTTCAAGTACATCACACTTCCACCAGAGCAGATTACACATTCCCCATAGCATAATGGTTTATCCTCTAGTCAACAATGGGGCTGACGATGCAAACAGAGGGTTCATGAAATCTGTTCTACATATTTAATAGTAAGTGAAGCAAAAGAGTGTTAGTTAACTCAATCACACAATGGTCTTAATATATGATTAGCTTCACTGTGCAATGTTCCAAACAACAATTTTAAAATGCTCACATTTACCAGCTATTGGGTTCTACTTTGACCATAACATACATATATACAGGGCTTCCAGAATATGTCCTTACTGTTTGCAAGGGTTTTACATCTCAGCAACTATACATGCCATAGCTGGCCATGCCTGTACTCTGACTTCTCTTTAAATGTGTATAAAATCTTACCTAATAGCAAATAGAAATGACGTCCTCTCCTTCGGCTAAACTTGCATTGTACTGTCTTAATACATTCTTTGGCACAATTTAGTTTGACCTATGTAATGTTTCTGATTTCATTTTCTGTTTTCCTTGAGTTCTTCCATTGTGTGAGGATTTGTTTTGTACACTTTGTCCTTCAAGCTACCTCACAAATAAAAATCACAGACCATTAGATCTGTAGATTAAGAGAGCCATACACCAGCACTAATCACTCTATCTTCAAACTCATACCTAATTTTACTTATGAACTTCTTTGCTGTGTGAGCAGTGTCAAAATCTTGTTGAAATCACCTATATGATTTCTCCTCTTCCATCAAGTAATTAAAAAATGAACTCAATTCTAATTTTAGTACCTTTCTCCATTTACTGTCTGCTTACTAAGAATAGAAGTGATTATGCTTCTTGTGTTAATAACAAACTCCAATTTTGCTATTAAAAAGAGGGTTTCTTGTATACAATTAGGATTTTCAGATCACCAATAGCGAGTGTTTATGTGTTCATACAACCATTTTGATGGAATAATGCTTGTCTGAAAAGAACACAAGCAGCAGGTTGATTACCCCTGTCACTGATAAAAGAAATCACTCACAATAATGAACATGCTCTTGTCATGGATATTGGAAATATGTACAATTGTACCATTTGAGTTTTAGCAGTTTTGTTGCTGTATGTTCAAAAGACACTGAAACTCAAACTTGTGCTAATTTTGGTAGTGATTTTGTTGACCAACATTCAAGGTTTGCGCCAATTTCATATAATTTGTCTTCTGTTAAAATTGTAAGTCTTTAGTGTGTTTCTTGTTTTGCAACTGAACCAATAGTACAAATTTATTCACAAGATCATTAATTACAGTTCTGGAAGGAAGTAATTGCCCAGAGAACTTTCAAATAAATGTCTCACGTACATGACAAGTTGATTTGCATTTATAATACCATTTACACACAAAAATACTTTCCCTTAAAGCCAGCTGTCTTGCCATCTTTGCAAACAAACGTAGATTGATGACTGCTTAGAATTTCAAGATGGGCAGGTAAGTGCTGAGAGTGGGGAGGGAAGGCAGCCTTGGCTTAGAGGCAAAACTCTGTGAAAGCATTGACATATTCTGAAAACCCAGTTATTCATGATAATGCATTGTGAATACATTTATTTTTTAATATGTTGTGCTCATTCATTCACTGGAATTAAAATTAATGAAATTATATAAATGAATCTAGAGTAAATATAAAATTTAATTTCGTGTTGGAACCAATACAGTTAAGCGACTAATATATTCTTAATTATCTAATGAGTCGATTTGATACTCTTATGCTCCATTTGCTGTTGAATTATGCGAAACTATATTAGCATAATTCAACAGTAAGTGGAGCTTAAAGAGTATTAAAACGACTCACTAGATAATTAAGAATCTAGAGTACTTTAATATTTAAATCTATTACATTTACTTTGTAAGGGTAAGAAAAAGAGCTGTAAAATTCACCTCAGCAAACTTATTCCCCGTGAATTGTATTATCCTGTAATCAAGTGCAGGACTTATAGTTGATAACCAATCAGATTAAGTTAGGTTTATTTGATTTATTTGTTTGTTTATTTATTTATTCTGTTTAACATCTTTGATCATTATGTCCCATTCTTTCAGGGTGTAAAATGGCAGATAAATTTTGCACAGAGGCCTCTTCTTTCAGGCTGAGGTTCTTTTATGTGCCTAAATCTGCAAATGAGACAAATGGCTTTACTTCCCTTTAGAAGGAAGCCATACTTAGGATTTTTACACCCTAAAAATCCATCAACCCTGGCCAGGTTTGAACCTGTAACCCTCCCAGTCAGACAAAATATTGATCACTATGTTCACTATTATATAAGCACCTAAATATCACAGGATGTTTGTTGTATATGTTGGCAGTACATACATGTTCATCTGGACAGCCAGCTGCTCTCTGCAGAGTATAGTGGAGAACTACTGAATGGTCTTCAGGCCGCTGAGGTGCAGTATGTTATAAAAGATCACATAGTTCCTTTCTCTATCATGTGGACCAGAAAAGTGCTGCAGCAATGTATAGGGGCTGATGACAAGGTAAGGACATGTTTTAGGAGCAGTCAGTTATTCAAATGGATGTTCATCTGAGAGAGTGCCCTGTGTGGCAGCTGGAAGGACACAGTCTGCCAGTTGAATCAGACATATGTAAATCCTCAGTTTAAGTGCGTAGGCAATTACAATTATAATAATCATGTGCTTTTGTCATAGGGGATGTTAGAAATTAGTTTTGTTTCACAACACATCTTTCATAGCTTGTAATAAAGTTTGCATTCACAAGCATAAGGTCTTCTTGTGAAATTGCTGTAATTTCTCTTCTTATATTGTCCAGTTCTTCCAGCTTATGCAATTTATTTTGATATAAAATATAAGTTCTCTATAAACAGAAATTGCAAACAGTGAGATCTCAGAATCCTGCAGGCTGTAACCCCTTACTAATGACTAAAGACAGGATTTTTATGCACAATTAAATCTTAAAATAAACATTCATTCATGCACTGTCAAATAATGAAATATGCATAATAAAGTAGAGAAACACTATATACATGCACTGGGTTAATTGTAATGGGGTATGGAAGGAATGCAACTCTCTAAAGTCAGGGTGAGCAAATGGGAAATTTAACAACATATTAATAGTAAGTTTACTTAAACTGTGAACATGGAAAGGAAAATTCTTTACTTTGATTTTAATATGTTTAATTGTTTGTTTTTGTATAATGTCCAAAGGAATAAGTACTCTCAAAGATAGAAGTTTAGCTTTAATGGGAAAAGGTTCTTTATTGCATGAAATATAATTTAATATTGTATTGAATATATAAACTATTTATAGTATTATGTTCTTTGGTTGGATTGGAGCCTGGTCCTCTGGATATTCCAGTAGGTAGCTGCTGATGAACCAGAGAATAGGGGGCTGAGCCAATCAAGTTGGAATAAATTGGAGTTAAATGCCTTCTAGAATTGCCAAAGGCACTGATCCTATTAGTTATATTTAAAATTAATGTTTTTTTCTTTATTTATTTGTGTTTATTTTGTAAAAAGTTTTGTATGTCAATGCATGAGAAATAAGATTCATATCTTAAATTATAAAAATTTAAGTTTAATTTTATTTTCTAACGCACAATGTACAACTAGCAGTCTTGCCAAGGGTTTAAATTTAAGTTCATACTGTAATTTGCCAAAATGTTATTGTAAGCTGAAAATGACCTTTCTGCTAAGTGACAGGTGCAAACTTAAATGAAGATATCTGAGGCAAACTAAGGTCCCATTATTTATCTTTAGCTTTTTCACTGCAAATTACTTTTTTAGTTGTTTGCCATAAGAATAGCATTCCACTTTCAAGTATAATTGTTTTTTTTTTTTTTAAATATATATATCATGCTTCGTGGAAGCTATTAATTTGTACCAGAATAGAACTGTACAAAGTTATTTGTTTACTTGTACAAAACATATATGTTTTATTGGATTAAGATATAAATTAAGTTTGCTTTGCAGTTACTAGTAGCACTCTTTAGCCCACAGAAGTATGTATATATCTCATATATTTCATGTGTGCAGATGGAAATGGCCAGTGTAGAACAGGAAGAAAATGAAGTGTTGTTAGTCTCTCCCTGGGATGAAGTTGTGGATCTCGTGCACAATAATAGGCTTACTAATCATATCAAGACTGTTCAACATAAACTGAAAGGGAAGAATCTGACTTTGGTTATATATGGTGCTGAACAATACTTCAGGTAACAAACTCAATGCTGAAATATTCCTCATGACTATATCATGCATTCTCTTAACAAAATGTGGGCTATCTTTCCTGTATTCAGTAATATGTGATGACTAAACAGCAGAAAAATATGGAGAATATTTTGACAAAATATGAAATTTTTATTACTAAAATGTAAAAAATATTAATTTTATTTTAAAATTATTAACTTATCCAAATTCAATGAATAATATTCAGATTTAATTATTGGTTGTTTTATTTCTTAATCCCCATCATCATACTCATCACCATTATCTTTAACAATCTGCTTCATTTGAGAGAAAAGATTTTTACTTTTCGCTGTCATAATAAACTTTACCAGAGCTAACTCTGAATTAACTGAAATGTGTGTGACCAAACTGAAGCCAAGTTGATAATTCATGCTGTGGCAGACTACCAAACTGACACTATGATGCTAAAGCACAAATGAAGCAGCATTGGATTGAGCAATGTAAATCAGTCCTCAGCTTTGCTCAGTCTGCAACCTTTGCTATTTGAGAACATTCATATCTGCGATGGCTGCACTCTCTCAGGGAAGGTTAGATCTGACAACATTTTCCTAAGCTAAATGTGGTTTTTACACTAGTGCAGGTTACACTGAATCGAATATGAAATTACATTTTTCTCTCTCTCTCTTTCTACTGAGGCAGCACAGGTGGTAGACACTAAAGATACATAAAATGAAATGATACTTTTTTTTTTTTTAAAGGAAAGAAACATTCCAAACCTAATTTAAAGGTACCTCCCCTGCATTTACCATTTATGAGGACTGAGAAAAACCTCAGCCAGGGAGGGCAGGCCTGGTGGGAATCGAACCTCAGACCTCCCACTCATGAGTCCATGCCTTAACAATCTCAGCTACCCATGGGGTTATTTTTGGGACAGAAAATTTCTTGCATTAGATGTGGGTTTAGGCTGAATTGACATCACGCAAAATACTATAGTTTAAAAAATTGATAAGTAGGAACAAATATTTAGATTTATTCAAAATATGAACATTTTTATAAATCATAATGAAATATGAAAAATGAAATTGCTCTTATTGAGTTTTGCAGATGGTAAAACAAAAAAAATATGCTTCACAGGACTTTACAATTAATGATCTAAAAATGAAATTTTATATATTTGTACTCTTTAGTGATGACCAGTTCTTTTTATAGGAGATAAGCAGGTAGAAAAGTTGTATAGCTTATCACAGAAAGAGATTAGTAAATTATGAGAAATAAACAAATATGTTCTTGAGAATGCTAGCAAATGGTTTAAATTGTATCAATATTTGAATGGCTATAGCATCAGATGTAGCCCTAGGGCAATGTAGTGAAATCTGATGTATTATTTCAGAAGGAGAAAGAAAAGTAAATGATTAATGGTGGAAACAGTTGAAAACTGTTAATAAAAAATATTTTAGAAAATGCAGAAAGTGCTGCTGCAATTTCTTTCACTTATTTCCAAAAAATGTCCATTTATTTTAAAGCTTCTCATATCTCTTATCTGCTTCCATTCCTCAGAAAAAATATCTCCCAACTTCAGTACACCTTGTATAAGTTCCAATTCATTCTTAAAATGCAATGTATCCTATCACATATTATGTTGTAGGTTTCAGAAAACAAACAAGAGAAAAGAAGTTCGAAACCAGGTGTTAGGCACAGAGGTAAATACTAAATTAACAAAGACTGGTCGAAAGTTTGAATCAGCTCCAAAAATTTCCAGACAAGAATGGGAGAGAGCACTGGCCGAGTCAGAGCTCTTTACAGACTGTTGTCACAGACTGATAGATGAGCCACAAGCCATGGGAATGTTTGTGAAACAATTTACAAAAGCAATAGCAGAAAGACCTTTCAAGTAAGTTATGTTAGGTACTTTATTTAGTAATAGAATGATGAGGCTGTAAACAATTGCTTTACATATAACACAACATGTTTCAAAGGCAAATTTCCTTCATTGTCAGCAAGGTCCCACTTTTTTTTTTTTCACGAAAGAAATTTGCCTTTGAAACATGTCCAAGTAAATGGAATAAAATTAGTGATTTGTTATATGATACTATATTTCACTGTGAAAATGCCAAACTATTCAAATTTATATTAAATTGCTTTATATTTTAGCTTTTAATCTTTTATATATATATATATATATATATATATATATATATATATATATATTTTTTGGTGCTGACATTTTTTTCCAAAAATGATTCAGTAAATTGTATCCTTTTGTCTAGATATGTGACTAATTGAAAATGTAAAAAAATGACATGAAAAGTCTGTTATTGTTAACTGTTCTAACACATTGTTACTATTTCCATTACCTGGTAAAATACAAGAGCTGCTCATTCATAACAAAATAAAAAATAAATTGAATAAATTTTATTGCTTTTGCATATATTGTACATCTCTACTTTTCCACATGATTACCATTCTTTTGTAAACACTTTGTATACTGAGGAATAAGCTTCTGAATGCCTTGTTCATAAAATCAGCTCTCTGGGAAGTGAACCACTGTACAAATACCCCTTTCAACTATCCACTGTTTTGAAACTTTTGAGAACTATTCCTGAATCTTGCTGAAAGTTTTGGCAATAGTATGTGGGCAAGCATTGTCATGAAGGAAAAAAATTCCTGATGATGTTTCCCAAGTCCATTTCTGAATTTGGTGCTTCAGCTTGGAAAACATTTCACATTACACCTGAGCTGTAAATGTTGTTCCTGGCTCCATAAGATCCACATTGAGGGCAACTTCTTGGTACCAGAAAACAGTGCTCTGATTTTAATATTAATTAAATGTGAAATCTAATATAGTAAAGTATGCATTAATAATTTCTTGTGAGTTGAACTATTAAAAAAAAACTCTTCCTGGCTTACTAGCTTGAGATTTAATCAGGACATGCTTCAGGGATGTTTGTTTACATCCTCAATTATTATACAACTATTGGATCATTTGTTGGTGTCCAAGTTTCTACCTTCTACCTTTTTTAAGAAATATTAATAAATGATTTAAGGAACATGAGAGACATATTTAATACAATAAGTGCATTTTTGGAATAAAAACCAAGATGGAAAAAAAAAGCATCAAGCTATTAAAGAAAATTAAAAAAAACCTAAGGAATTAAAACATTTGGGAAAAAATTTATATTAAAAACATGAGCAAACTTAATTTATTTTGACATCCCGGCAGCAGACAGCTCTATATTCAAGTTCTTTCATAAGGCCACCAGAGTCGAGACCAATCCAACAGTCATATAACAGCTGAGGATATGGCCCACAAAATTTGTCCTGAGTAAGTGAAGCCAGAAAGAGTAGTTTCTTAAACAATTCAATTCATAAGAGATTATTGGTGGTCATTTCCATGTTGACATATGCTTGAATTTTTTCTTTTGTGGTAAAGTTGAATGGTGCCAACCATGGATTATTGTTTTGATTGAGATCCATGTTTCATGATATGAGAAAATCTTCTTTCCCCCTCATACCTGTCAAAAGGTGCACATGCAGCTTCTACCCTTTCATTTTTATGCATGTCAGCCAATATTTTGGGGATCCATCTTCCACATAGTTTACAATATTTAAGATTTTCAGTGACAGTTCTGAACAAAATGCTTGGTAAAATGCCATTATGATTGTTAATGGCAATGTTCTCAATGTTTGCATCTTCTCTTTTGCATTCAGAACCAACTTCACATATGATAGGATTACTATTCTTGTAACCATTATAAACCAATGTCTTGCTAAGGTAAACAACAATAAAGTGGTAACAATATGGTCAATAGCAAGCTAATGAATCAGCAGAAGCTTCTGTGCATGCATGATCTGTCCAAATGTTGCCCACTTTGTTTTATGAGCAACCAGCCCTTACTTTTCAAATGCCTCTTGTACTTATATTTTACATAACTTTTTAATATGAAAGCAGTGAGATGTGGAGGTAGGATATTAGTTGAGAACTGCAGCCATTACGTGCCAACCACACATTGTTTGATGATAAAGTTGGAATCAAGCATTTTGTAATATTTTATACAATTATAGTTTGTAATAATGATATCTGTCCTGATGATCTCATGGTAATCATATTTGCTTCATAGACCCAAGGCTGCAGGTTCAAACCCTATCAGGGTCAACAGAGTTTTTAAGGCGTAAAAATCATAAGTATGGCTTCCTTCTGAAGGGAAATAAAGCCATTGGTTCCCTATTATAGATTTACAGCATGTAAAAGAGACCCTCTGAGCAAAATTTATCAGCCATTTCACCCCCTGATTGAATAGGATAGAATGCTGATGACCTAAGAGGTTAAAGATCATCCTTAAATAATAAATAAAAATAAATTGTAGTAATGATGCTTGTTAACATTGAAAGGATTTTTTATTAATTTTATACACAAAGAATTTCATAGGGATAATCATACAATTATTATACAGGTATTAACAGTTTTACATCTAACTTTTTTTTAAATATTCCTTTAGAATCTACCCAAAATACAAAATTTGTGTAGTTCTGTTTATCTCTTTATGTTTTCTATATGTTCTTACAATTTGTTATATAGGTAACAAGTCGCATAGGTAGGTTTGGTCTTATATAACTCAATTTTATGGGCATGTAAATGAAATTGTTTGCATATTTGGGTTTGGCAATTTTGAATTTGATTATTGCTGTTACATATTGTGGATTTGGTTCTTAAAAACATTTTAAACTTGATATACGAGGGCAATTCAGAAAATAAGTTCAGGTCTTATCATTCAAGAGCAGGAGAGGGAATAGCAGAGCTATTCTTGATTCACTGTGTAGCTTGATTCGGTATACTTCTGACAGTGTCAGTGTGAGATTGCATTCAAGTGTTTCTTTACTAAGAGAGCTTGTAAAATATGTGCAGCAATATAAGCTCCCTCCAAGTGTGAGGTATATGCAGTGATACAGGTTCTGCAAGGTGTATTATTGATGGAGTTCATGGAATGAGTCTGACATACAAAACAGGTGAGGAGCTCATCTGAGGAAATTGTTGCAAGGTGTCTGCAATCACAGGTGGCAGAGTTCTACACAAAGGTTATTTCAAAGCTTGTGAAGTGGTGCAACAAAGGCCTAAATGGAAATGGAAATTATGTTGAAAAATGCTTGAATATTGTACTTTTCATTTGTGTGTAATAAAAGTTCCAAAAATAAAGTAGCATTCCTTAAAACAATTAATGGAATATAGTATATAGAAAGAACATAAGGTTAAGATCTTTAGATTTTTAAATGCTTCCATATACGAGTCCTTTGCTTTTAGGCCCAAAATTACCCTGATTGCTCTTTTCTGTAAAGTGAACACTGTGGTTGTGTATTTAATTACATTATATCCCCATACTGTTATACTATATGATAAATGTAGGTAATCAATCATAATATGCAATCTTTAGGATGTTTATATTTCCTAATCTTGCCAATCATTTTGGGACATATAAGCCAGAGCAATTTTATCAATATTTTTGTCCCGGATTAAGTTTTTATCTAAAATTATTCCCAAGAAGTTTGCACTACTTATTTATTTTAGCCCATTGTTGCAGATGCAGAAAAATGTTAAATTGTGGTCATGAGCTCACTGTCTGATATTCTAATAAGTAGGTGACTCGAGAGCATTTTTGTGCAATGATTTCTCAGATTATAAGTGCTGCATGAGCCAACAGGAATGCCTGGAAAATTTTGCTCATTCATGTACTTTTGTACATGAATTTAACTGGTTTTCAGAGTCTGGATGAGGAAAAACAGCCTTGAAAGACAAAAACCAAATTGTGCATCCAGCAACAGTAAACACAGTACAGATGAAAAAATTGCTCATTTAGAAGCTAGTGAAGAAGTATCTACAAGTGACTTAGAGGGAGATAAAGGGGTCTCTAAACATACATTTGCAGCAGTTGTCAGAAATGCTACACATATATATGAGAAAGCTTTGTTGTACTGAGATGCTCCACAACATAACAGAAGATGCAAGAATGGAAGGAATGGTGCCAGAAAATGATCTGTTGTTTCAGCAAGGGGCAGCTCCCAGATGACAAAAACTGAATTTACAATCTAGAATCAAAGAGGTAGTCTTGAGATCTTAGTCTTCCCAAATGACTATTCCATAATGAATGTTAAGTGATGCTGAAGTGTAGACCAATTGCCAATTTCTGCTTGACAAGTGGCCATGTTGTAATCATTCCGCTACAGAAACACAACAATCACTGCCAGCTACTACATCACAATTTACCTCCCCAGGGTCTTCAGAATACTAAGAGAAAGGAGACCAAAATTACTGCTACTACACCATGACAATGCCAATGCTAATGTAAAACATTGGGACTTATATAAGAATCAGAAGTAACAGGCAAATAACCCACCATACACTCCCTGCTTTTTCTGGTTTCTAAACTGTCAAAGAAAAACTGAGGGGCCGCTAGTTTAGGAGTCTGAAAGGATTTGTTGCATCCTATGAAGTGGTTAGTTCCATCTGTAAAGAAGTATGGTGTGGTGGCTTTGATGATTGGTTCCAAAGATTGCAACTTGTATCAAGGGAGACTGCTTCTAAAAGAAATAAGCAAGAGTTGGTGACTTATGGCCTTTAGTTTTCAGGAGAATTAAAAAAATTTTTAATTTTTTAATTCTCCTGAAAACTAAAAGGTACCCTCTTACATTATACAATGGATCAAATCATTTACATTTCTAATGTTGGTCTCATTTTCTTTGTTTAGAAAATTTCAAGAATTTATGATCTTACTTTTGTATTCTTTAAGAGTATTATGTAGTTTTATATATGCCCATGTGCTTTAATTCTTTTCATGATACAGTTCCCCCCCCCACTTACAGCAACATTATGTTGTCTATATCTTACTTTCTTCATACTTTTCAGTATATAATGTACTGTACTGTACAGCAGTGTTTGAGGGTGCTAGTTTGTTGACAGGCAAGAGAAACAGAGACGAGAGCAAGAGGCACTGCATTGGTATGCTGCAGGGAACTCCAGAGACTGTGTAAGAGTAGACAAAGATGGCAATGGAGTGCACAGGCTATGGCAACAACAGCTATGTCAGTTCAGTAGAGTTGGCATGGATGTTGCAGAGGCCATAGTGTCTGTATACAAAACACCAAGGGAGCTGGTGCAGGTATGTTGGGAATGCATAGAAGTAAACTGTATACCTGATGAGTAGAGCATGAATTTTATGTAATTACATATTTTAATACTTCATATTTATGAACAAACAGAAGGCAAATGTTGACGAGATACACTTTCAGTAATGTTGTTAGTAAATTTTATTTTACATTTTGTTATATATTTTAACATATTACATTTTTTTACACTACACTACATTATTTTAACATTATTGCAAAATTATTACAGAAAACTCTGTGTATTTTGCGCTTCTATTGAATTATCCAATACTGTAACAACAAAGAAAAGTAATTTGAATGCTATTGTGCTACTCATACATTGTCATTACAATCAAAGCTAAAGTGCATGAGTTCAATGCTGCCAACAATATCTCGTTTCAAATAATTTCCATTTTTGTTCTCAAAACACATCAGAATTTGTAGCATTCAGTTAGCCATGGCACAAGTTGTTATCGCCCAAACTGAAACATGGATTTATATTGACAGTGCTTTCACAATAGATGATAAAACAGTTTTCTGCCAAACTTGTGATGAGCATATCGAATGTACAATGAATTCTCAAATTGAACAATAATTGCAAAGCAATCTACATATTAGAAATAAACATTGTGGTTCTTGAAAGAAACAGGTACTCTTACACAGTTGCAGGGGATGCTTACATCAGTTAATAGTAACTTTTACAAAGAAATATACATGGCAATGGTTGCAGCAAACATACCCTGAGACAAACTTCAGGTATTGAATTTAAATATTTCTTACAGAAAAACTACAAGCACAACATTGTGGTCCAGTCAACTCTTAGGAAGAATTACTTGGATTATTGTTATTTGACATCTTAGGAAAAAAAACATAGATGATTTGTATATATGGATTTCTGCTGATGAGATGACAGATACTTTAGGTCATTTGATGGCAAATGATACTGTTGGCCAGTTAGATTCTGCATCAAAACCATATTTAATTTTCTGTAAACCTTTGAAGGCAACAAATAGTTTAACAATTGCAAGATTCATTAAGTATACTTAAGGTAAGTTTAGAATAACTGAGCCAACTTTAAACACTTACATCACTAATAGTTTTTTAGTTTTTCGTCTTTTAAAAACTATTAGTGATTTAAGGGTTACAAAGTCGAATCAGTTATTCTAAACTTATACTAAACATCACTGTTACAAATGTCCACCATATTCAACTATACTTAAGGTGTTATGGCCAGCTGACATTAAAGAAAAGAGGGTCCTGTTGTTGTACAGCTGCATACATGTTGAAAACAGGAAAATTGCTAAATGTATTTTATCCAAACTTAGTGCATGTTACTTGTATTGCTCATACATTGTAATGAGTGGCAGAGACAGAGATAAATTCCAGGCACTGTTATCAGAAACAAAAATATTTTCTTAAAATGTGCATATCCTGTGTACAATGAATGCTACAAGCAGCATGACATTTGTGATACAAGGTGAGAAACTTGGATTAAAGGTGTGATTTTTTATAGTTACCATTTCGAAGCTGTTGAGTCAGTGTTGGATAACTTTTCTTCTAATCCTGCAGTGTCATGAGTGAATAAATCCTTGTCAGCAGTTAACACATATTAAAGAGCTCAATGTAGTTTCATATATTGCAAGTCATTTCACTTGGCTTCCTAACAATATCAAGAGACTGGAGACTTCAGACATGCATCTCCAAAAAGCCATGGAAATAATGGAAGATGCAGTTCAGAAAATCAGTGTTGCACCAAGTGAAGTGGGTGGTGTAGTTTCCACTATACTCCTTTCGGTGTTGAATGAGAACCCTGGATACTTACTTGTTACTTTGTGTAGCTTATTTTAATGGTGAAACTCTAGAACCTCCTTTGAATATTATTGCTAGCAGATCTCTCTGTATAAATATGCACCGATGACTCCTTGCATTTCTCTATATATAATACATATTGTGAGATATAAGAATGTGCAGACAATAGAACATATGGAAAAGTATATTATAATTAATTGTGCATCCCTTTACAATGTAACTTAAAAGTGCAGATGGGAGACACTTTTCTTCCAGAATTTTTGAATCCATTCCGATGTTCTAAAAATTAATTGTAATTTAAATTTGTAGCAGAAGTGAACTGATTAATATAATCTCAATTAGCTGTAATGTTCTATTTTCTAACAAAAAAGTTAAATATTTTATTTTACATATAATTGCTTCATTACATATTTAATCAACTCTGACTACATATTTCTCAAATTGATATTACATAAAATCTGAGCTCTACTTAGAGACTATTGTCTCTCACTGCAGGTGCAAATGCTAGAAAATTAATTTCCATTAATAATCTCTTCTGAGTAGGATATTTAGAGCACTCTTTATGGTTTCATTTACGTGAGATTTACTCCGGACATATGTTTCGTGGAACTTTTGTCCACATCATCAGCTGTTAAACGATTATTGGATCATTCGTAGAAACTGGGTAGGTGGTCTATAGATAAACTTAAATAAAGTGCTGTCTGCTTCCGGGATGTCAAAATCATAAGGTTATGCTCATACTTTTTTTATATAAATCCTTTCCCATATATTTAATTCTTTTGGTTGTTAAACAGTTTTTAATAACTTGATGCCTTTTTCGTGATTTTCATTCCAAAAATGTGCTGCCACGGCTGATTTACCTATTTGTTTGTAACAGATGTTTCTCCAAGGATCCTTCAACCAAATGCCTATATTTTTCTTTGTCTTCCCTATGTAGATATTTTCACAATCCTTACAATTAATCTGGTAAACGCCAGATTTTTTCTCTTTGGTCCTGGAATGTGTTTTAATTAATTTCAATAAATTTTTTACACTGTATTAGTTTTGAGATGCTAAGATGATATTGTACTGCTTGAAAATTTTTTAGTCGTTTAACAGCTGATGGTGTGGACAAAAGTTTCATAAAACATATCCTGAATAAATCTCATTTAAGTGAAACCATAAAGAATGTTCTAAATATCCTATTCAAAAGAAATTATTAATGGGTGTTTCACTGTGTTCGATTCCAAATTGAATTAATATTTAAATTAATTTCCATGTTCACAGTTGTACAAACCTAGGCACATGTACAACTTGAGCAATGAGAAATTTTTCATTACATATTGTACATGTGTTACATGGCATGCTGTTTTAATCATAGTTACAAAAGCAGCCAAATGCATACTGAGATTTTTTTTTTTTTAATATAAATCTTCTTGATTAAATGGTGTGCCTGAACAGTTCTTGTAAAAGTCAGTGAAAAAAAGCAACTGCTCTGTACTAGCACCAGGATGCTCAAAAAGAGTTTGAACCTATGTAAACTGTTCACAGTAATGCATAAATATACAGGATGATTCAAAAATGCACGATAATACTTAGTATGTTGTGTAGTACACCAAACTGATAATTTTTAAGATGGGCC
This sequence comes from Metallyticus violacea, assembly GCA_030762175.1. Taxonomy (NCBI): domain Eukaryota; kingdom Metazoa; phylum Arthropoda; class Insecta; order Mantodea; family Metallyticidae; genus Metallyticus; species Metallyticus violacea. The sequence goes on along the minus strand of CM060845.1, from coordinate 10,914,020 downwards.
CTATGTCTAGGAAGGCAAAGTTTGGTTGCTGTGGGACTTAAAAGTATGATAGTATGGTGATTTTTTTTAATAGTGTTTAACACCCGTTTTTACTACTGAGGCACCACAGGCAGTGGACACTGGTGATACATGGAATGAAATGATGAATTGGGAAAGGATTTTTAAGGGAGGAAATGTTCCAGGCCTAAGTTTAGGGTACCTCCCCGGCAATTGCTAGTTATGAAGACTGAGGAAAACCTGCAAAAAGCCTCAGTCAGGAAGGATGATCCTGGCAAAATTCGAACCCCAGACCTCTCGCTCACGAATCTGTGCCTTAATGACCTCGACCACCCATGGCGGTGGTATGGTGATGATATGATAGTAATGGGCATGTACATTATGTGAAGAAACCTTCACCAACCCAACAAGATTTTCTTGCATTTAACTACAAAAGGTTTCATATTGTTGACATTCAATGTGGTGTGTACATCAGCAATGCAGAGATTGGTGCACATGGTCAAAGACTTATGGTTTTGTTGCGAAGTATCTCACAGACTGTATGAATCTGTGAAATAAGGTTCTCCTCCTCTAGCCCATACATTAACACTGAACCTGTATTATTTACTGTGAGCCACTTGCACTTTCTAGTTTTCTTCCACCCATACATGCATATCCTGCAAGTTCATGATGCTGTCTTGACACTTCTGTAACATCAGTGGAGGACTTATCCCATGAATTCATGCAGTGTGTGAAATATTTTGCACACAACCATAAGTTTTTGACCATGTATGCCAATCTGCACCATCGATGTACATTCTATAACCACATTGAGAATCAACAATTTGAACCCCTTTTGTATGAATGATTTTATTTCAGCAATTAATTATACATTCAAATTTACATTTTTTCTCGCTACCTTTGCAACTTTTTACATAACTTCATAATTACATCAATTTGTTAATTAAACATTTTCAATCCATTTTCAGCAGACCACATTACAATTTAATCTACATAAATATACAAGGACTCTAAAAATTTGACACTATATCAAAACTAAGGATCTCCTATTTTTTAACCATTAGGTTATATGTATAGTAAAAAACCCCTAAAATAAATTACTAATTTTCACCACTGCATGTGCCACCAAGCTCCTTCCTTATACCTCTTCTCTACTTATCACTTAATTTTCCTAAAAAATTCCCCTATCTTAATTAAATAATGTAATTACAAAGCTGAAGACAATCAAGTAGCAATATATCCTACACTAATGTATTCAATATGTTCACACTAATTGCACTTCTTACATAAAACTAGGACATGTTTCTGAAGTAATTGCTCTCATCATCAGCTGTTGACTTGACTACTGTTTCTCGAAATGGTGGCTGGATACCAGGATGCTCCTATGGCGTGTCTGATAGTTCTAGTAGGAACTTGCTGAGTTCATCTATAGGAGGAAAATCAAAATTCATTAAGTTTTTCATATTTTCTAAGATGATAATACACTCTTACTGGTAAGAAGATATGAAAAGAAAATGGAATAATGTTAGCCCCAAAGAGCAAATATAATATCTAGAATTTAATAAGTTGCACAGTAAAAGATACCATACCAACAGAAAAGAAATCAGGAATTCATGAAATCAAATGTGCAGATTGTGATCAGAGATATTGGAAAAACAAAGAGAAATTTGGAAAATCAGAGAAAAGATCACTTTAGGAATATTAGGTTTAAACAGATTGATAAGTCAGCAATGGCAGCTCACTTTTGGACCAAATATCATGAAGCTGCTGAAACAACTTCACAACCCAATGACTTGGGAAAACATTTTTATCTTAAAAAATAAGAAAATCTTAATGAACTTTGATTTTCCTGATATGGTTGAACTCAGCAAGTTCCTACTAAAACCATCAGATACTGCCACAAAAGCATCCTGGTATCCAGCCACCATTTCAAGCAACAGTAGTTAGTCAAGAGCTGATTATGAGAGTGATTGCTTCTGAAACATATCCTAGTTTTATATAATAAGTGGAATTAGTGTGAACATGTTGAATACATTAGTGTAGGTATTTTCCTATCTTATTCATTTTCCCTACTCTCGTATCTCATAACATTTTTGCTGCTATTATTTCTTATCCTTTTGTAACTAAGTGCATGCTGTGATGCTCTAATTGGTTGGTGGAGACATGGAACAAATGCTCATCATCGTATCCAAGTATTGTCATACTTTGACATCCCACTGTGCCCAAACCATGCATTCTTGGAATGGTTCCCCTCTTAAAAAATTATCAGTTTGCCATCCCACACAACTTATATTCTACTACAATTTATTAATATGTTAACACTAACTGCACTTACATATCAACATTAATGTTTGGGAAACAATCACTCTCATCAGCTGTTTACCAACTACTGGATGTGGTGACTGGAACCTAAATGATGGTTCAAATAGGAACTTGCTGAGTTCATCCGAGGTTGGAAAGTCAAAATGAATTAATCTATGTCTTTTTATCAGGGTGTATAGATATGATGTATTTTGTGGAACAGGGCTCGGGTATGTACAGACTGAGGGAGAATACCTGAGAAGATGTAGTAATAATTTTTAATGCAGGGCCATTATTGGAGTTAGGTAAAGGGAGTATAAGGGGACTAATAATTAAAAGAATAGGCAAATATTGTGAATTTGTTTAAAATATCAAGATAAACAAATTTGAGTAATAGTAGATTTGTTGAAGAATATTAAAGAACAGTTAGTTAAAAATGGCAAGGAGATAATGGATATTTTTGTATGGAATTTTGGTTAGAAGTGAGAACTAGTCTAGAGGATATAGACAGACAAATGTTATATTCACAAATTCATGAGAACAGATTATTAAATTTTTACAGAGAATTAAAACTTGATTTTGAAAGAGAAATGCACATTAGTATTTGTAATAAAATTAAAGAAATGGAATTGCCTGGTTTTGTTTAGGAGTGTGGGGTTTAAGGAATAGTAGGGGAATATTCCTTATAATATTTTTCCTATTTATGCAGGGAGGGAATATGCAATACATATACCGTTTGATTGCAAGAGGAACAACGATTGGAGGGTAAGTTTACTGGCTGAAAATGTTTGAAGAAAAGAAAAATAGTGATGTTAATTAAGATCTTGAATGATAAGAGGCAAATAAATTATCTTGGAAAGTTAAGTTAGTGGATATGGCTTGTTGAAAAGAGTTAAAAGATGTAAGAGCAAAGATTTTGACTAGGTTAGTAAGTATAATAACATTGAATTTATGGTTGTGTACCTGAAGATGGGAGAGATATCTGTAGTCCTCTGGATTCCAGTGGGTAACTACTGATGAATTGGGAATTTGAGCTTGTTGATATTAATTTATATAATATATTTATTGTATCTTATTTCTTTTGTGTTATTTGATGTTAGTTTGTACTGTGGCGATAATGACCAGGTTCTGTAGACCCATTATATTGTAATTTACTTAGTACTTAATAAAGCATTAAAGGTAAATTATCATCCATGAACTGTTATCAGAAGCAAGGCATGTTAGCAACTACTAAAGGTGAAAGAGACTAATGCAAGATAACTTTCCTTGCAGGCATATGAAAATTGTAGCACTCAGAATGAAGGGATGCAGTTACTTGCATCAATACCGGTAAGTAGTAATTCAAATTAGGGACAATTAGTGGCTAATGCAACTAATTGTTTTTATGCAATTCTAGCATTAAAACGCACTTCTTATGATGCTATAAATCATGCACAATCAGCCTAATTCTGGTACTGGTATCAGAAATGGTTACCTAGCAACGAGTATTCCATGAAGTCATCATCTTCACTATACAATTTCAAATGATGTACCAGTAAGAAAAAGCTAAAATCTTCGTCCTAACAAGCATACCAACACTCAAACATGAGAACCATTTTATTAAACAAATGTTATGAAACTACAACAACAATAACTCAATATTTTCTTTCACTTGCATTACATTAACTTTCAAATATACACACCAGAGCATCAACCGCCACAGGTGGCCGAGGTTGTTAAGGCACAGACTCATGAGCAGGAGGTCTGGGGTTCAAATCCCACCAGGACCATCCTCCCTGACTGGGGTTTTTTCCAGGTTTTCCTCAATCCTTATAACTGGCAAATGCAAGGGAGGTACCTAAACTTAGGCCTGGAACACTTCCTTCCTTTAAAAAAAAAAACAACAACAACAACAACCTTTCACAATGCATCATTTGATTTCATATCATCAGGTTACACTGCCTGTGGTGCCTCAGTAATAAAAATGGGCGTTAAAAAAAAACAGAGCACCAAAGGCATACAAATCTTTGACTGGAAAAAATAAACAGATCTAAGAATCAAAATTTTGCATTACTTACCATATTAATAATCAATAAATGTTATATATTTACCAGCTCTTAAAAATATGCCAACAAGATTTTTTCATTAGTTGAACTAACATGTATTTCTTTTCTCCATGTACAGAACTTGTCATATTCCTTTTTGTAGACATCATTCGAAAAAAGATTTTAGCAAACCCTGAGCTACCTCAACTTCTTTATAATTTCTTCTTGAATGATATCCATATTTTCAATATCAAACATTGTGGAATTAGCATTCATTACTATTTTAATTCTTCAAAATTAATTAATTAATTTAGTAGTGTTTAACACCCGTTTTTACTACTGATGCATCACAGTCAGTGGACACTGTGATACATGGGACGAAATTATATATTGGGAAAGGATTTTTTATTTTTATTAAAGGAAGAAAGAATTCCCAACCTAAATTTAGGGTACCTACCCAGCATTTGCCACTTAGGAGGACTGAGGAAAAACTTGAAAAATCCTCAATCAGGGAGGACAGTCCTGGTGAGATTCGAATTCCAGATCTCCCACTCACAAATCTGCACCTTAACGATCTTGGCCACGCATAGCATTGAATTCCCTAAAACAAAACCAAAAACATCTTCCTATAAAGTAAGACTAAGAAACCATGCAATATAATATGTTATATATACTCTGCCATAACATCACATTTTGCAAATTTTTATAAAAGTATTTCAATACTAAAATTGCAACATGTGTATAATCTTCATTCTTAACACTCATGAAATTAGCACGTGAGAGCAAAAATGAATGTGCTAAACGTTCCGTAGCGTCACAATTACCAAGATTATTTACTTGTTACATAAATAACTATTCTTGGCCATTTTATCTTCCATCTTTGAACCTTCCCAAAATCCCATGCCATTTTACCTTCTTCTGCTAGATGGAAATATTGTAGTTAGCTTTAATATTTAGTTCTAAGGGACATAAATTATAGCCAATTAAATTCCTTTTTGCAAAAAAATGAAATAATCACTAATCTTTAGAAGCATTTGAAAAGAAAAATGTATATAGAAAGATGACAGTGTCAGTTGTTGACCAAGAGGACTGTCATTGAAAGAAGATAAAGATGTGTCACTGATCATTCACACTCTAGTTGCTGCACACTGCAGTCACACCAGCAGTATTAAAATTGCTAAATTCTTTTTTCAGAACATTCGGTGAATAACAACCAAGTAATCTTTTGTGAATCAACTATTAAAACTCTCTTTCCTGCTTCATTTACTGGAGATCACTCAGAACATGTTTCATGGACGTTTGTCCACATCCTCAGCTGTTAAACGACTGTTTGATTCGTTTTGAATAGCGGGAATTTTCACAGTGAAATAAACACTATTAAAAAAACATATCCAATAAAAACTTAAAGGGAAGCCTTATGAATATCTAAAGACTTTCAAACATCTTTTATTGAAATCAAGAAAAAATGCAGGTGCCCAATTCTTCTTAATTGTCAGGCATGATTGCTTGTCAGAGCATCTCTTCAGATAAAATTAATCAAGGACAGCTACTCCCATTGTACAAGGATGTGTATTCTAAACAAAGAATATCTACCAAAATGCAGCAAACAAATGAAAAATAATTTGGAAATTCTTTGTTGGGAAGCTATAAAAAAAATATATAAATGTCCATTAGCAACCAGCAACCAACATTTTATCTTCAGAGTACAATAGCAATATATATTGTTTCAGTTTCAACAGTGAATTTAATTATAGGCCCTTTAGGTTTAAAAGTTTTATAGCACCTTCCACATTATTTTTGTTTATTATACAAAGTACATCATCTACATATTGGTACCAAGCTTTAAAAATGTGGGGGAAAGCCTTAGTAATGTGGATTTCAATATACACCATGAATATGTTGCCTAAACAAACTGCTCATTACTATCCCTGCTTTTTATTTGAACACTTTGCCATTCTTCTGTTTGGTTAGATGATTAAAACCTTTTTTTTAAAAAATCTAATAATTAATTTTTTGGCATACCAGGAAACAAGCCTTAATATCAGATGAAATCAATGAGTTATCAGTGATAATTTTTTATCTTTAATTTTTCTTCTCAGATCCATGGGAGTGTTTTGAACTTAAGCTATCAAATTTAGGGAGTGAATGAAAATATTTTGATAACCAATCTACTAAACAATAGATTGGGGTTTTAAGTTGTTAACTATTGGTCTAATACTTCTTACAGTTTGAAGATATTCAGAAGATCCTATATCCTGGCTAAAAATGGGCTCTTCATTTTTTGTAATTCTGTTTATTGGAACCAGTATAGTATTTTTCAAGGCATCTTTTAATGGATTTATTCAATGGATCTGTTTGAACTTCAACAAATTCTTAACTTTTTAATAATTCTTGCATGTGCTTTTAACCTTCTTTATCTAAAATAATTTTGTTTCCCTTATCAGCCTCTGTATAAATCACATCTTTTTTATTCAGAGTCTTTGTCAGTTTTTGATAAGATTTTGTACCAAAATAATTATTTATAATTTCTGGTGATAATTTTTTTTATTATTTTTAACAAAATTTTATGTTATATTTAGGTTATCTATTGCCAGCCCTATATCTATCTGTTGATCTTGATGGTCTAGTGGTAACCATACTTGCCTTGTAGACACAAGATCCCAGTGGTTCCATCCTGGCCAGGTTTGATGGATTGGACATAAATACATATTAAAAAGTTAAGAATTTGTTGAAGTTCAAACAGATCCATTGAATAAATGCATTAAAAGAAGCCTTGAAAAGTACTACACTGGTTCCAATAAACAGAACTACAAAAAATTAAGAGGCCATTTTTAGCCAGGATATAGGACCATTAAAGGTAAATGTAGTTACACATCTATGGAAGTGTTAAAAGGCATTAAGTTATAACTAAAAAATTTCAGCATAACCCTTGTATTTCACTTTTCTTGTAGCACATTTTTAAGTTTTCATCTTTTGTCTGTCATACTTTTAAAGTGAATGGCTGGTTTTATATGTGATCTTTGTTTGCCTTAGGTACGTAGGGGAGTGGGGCCGTTGACCACAGTGAGAAGAGTTGGCCCTGATCTTAGTAGGAAGATACACACATTCTTTACAGCCATTGATGGTGACATGCCTCTCTCTCAAGAGTAGGCTTAATTGGTAAGCACTGGAAAGTCATTGATGATATGTTTGGATGAGAAGAACTGGAAATCATTTAATAAATGTGGTTTTGTGTTTTTTAAAAGTGCATTTTGAAACATAAGTACCAACAGCAACAAACTGAATATATGAGGGGTATTCCATATTGATTTGCACTTTAGAATTTCATGCCATCTACAGTTTGCCATTTGGCTTAACATTAGTTGTAACTATGTAGCACATTGGTCTGACCTCTGGTGGCAGCAAAATGTAGAGCAGTGTAGTCCCTATAAACTATAGCATATTTCTACAACTGCTGTCATACATCAGTGAACAACATGGAGAGTGATCATCAAGGACAGCTGTTAACAATGTGGTATCTGTGGAAAGAGGGAGTAGATACTGGAGATAATTCACAGGCTATTGGTGGAAGTGTGTGGAGAGCATGCACTGACATGAAAAACCATGTACAACTGGGTGAATGGCTGGTAATGCCACAGCACATCAATGGAGAAAGGAACCAGTTCTGGAAGGATTATGACTCATGCTAGTCAGATCTCTAGAGTGGAGCATCTTATTCATCATTTTCTCGGAAATGGAGGTGGCCACAGGACTTGCCAGATTCTCTCAGCACTGCATAGTGCACAAATACCTTAAGATGGGAAAGGTGTCTGCTAAGTGAGTTTCCAAATCAGTGACTGCAGCACAAAGACGACAGTGCAGGGACATGAGCAGTAATCTCCTTCAAGCCACAGCCAGAATCCAGAATGCTTCATATTCAAAATTCAAACTCATTACTAGCGACAAGACTTGGCTCCATTACCATGAACCAGAGACCAAAGCCTAATCAATGCAGTGAAAGGATAAAGATAGCCCTCCTCCAAAGAAGTTTTGGACTGTGCTTTCTAGGCAAACACATGGCCACAGTCTTTTGGGACATGGATGGAATAATTTTCATTGACTGACTGGAACCAGGGACCACCATTAATATTATGGCATATGTGGTGATCTTTGGAGGTTGTGTCATGTTATTCAAAAGAAATGGGGTAGGAAGGTATGCTCCTGCAACATGACAAGGTCTAATTAAGATCATTGTATGATTGAACTACATACTCTTATTGGCTCCACTTACTTGTTTAAAAGTAGTACATGTTTTGCATACCATTGTCTGCAAAAATGTTGCTGGTTAGCTGATGATGCAGACAATGGTCTGCGAAATATGTACTACATTTAAACAAGTATGTGAAGCCAATAAGAGTGTGTAGTTTGACTCAATCATACAATGATCTTAATTATATGATTAACTTCACTGTACAAGTTCCAGTCATCATCTCTAGTTTTAAGAGATATTTGATTCCATAATGAATAACAACACACTATATATAAACAATAAGTGGAGCCAATAAGAGTGTGTAGTTCGACTCAATCATACAATGATCTTAATTCCTGATTATGTTTTTGTGCACTTTCAGTAAAAGTGTCATAGTTAGAACAATTTTGAAGCTCTCATCTTTTAGTAAAAAGTACATTGTCTGTTAAAAGCTTTGTGCATAAGTTGAGAGAATTCTAAAACTTAAGAATGTTCCTAAGATATAATAATGATTCTTGCAAATTAACATTGTATCTAAATTTTGTTTCCATTGGCAATAGATTTTTTTTTTATTTCAGTCCAAATTAAAGGATTCTGCTTTCAAGAAGAAATGACAACACAGCATTCTGAAGACAAATAGTGATGTGCGCAGGATCTGAAAAGGTTTCCATTCATCACAATTTAGTGGTACTCTGATGACTAAGAACGTGCTCCACTTACTGCTATGCAGTGTCTTATATAGTGATACTCAGGCACGTGCAGAAATAAATAGAAGATACTGCTGACAATATTCGATACTTTCAAGAATAATTTATACACCCAAGAAGGTCTATATAAAGAGACTCCAGGTGTTCAGAGCATAGAAATAAAATAAATATAAAAATTATATGGGCCACTGGGCTTACATAAATGAATAAATCTATTTTAAATAACTTTTAACAGAAATGTATATCTAATGTCTTTTAACTGAAAAGCTAAAGTTTAGTACTTTGTTTTAGTGTGATATTCTTTGAAACACGGAAATAATCACAAGGTCACATTGCAACTGTCACATTAGTATTTTGATCTTGAGATTTTGTTCTTATCAGAACAGACTGCAACAACAAGAATTCCCTTTCACTGGCCAATGTTTGTAATGCTTTACTTCAAGGCATGAGACAAGTGTTAGCTTTCACAGTGAGATGTTCAAATCCTGTGCATTCTGTATAAGCTTTCTAATCAGCCATTCTATAAATTTCTTATGAAGCAGCTTTCCTGCAAATAAAGTATGAATAATATAGCTATTCAATACAGTAATATCGACCGAATTAAAATATGTCTGATACATCACTTTACGATTCACTGCTACTGATGCTGTAGATATCCTGAGGTTTCAACACATGCAGGTCTACATCTGTATTTTCTTCAGAATTGGAATCCATGAGCAGCTCTACCTATTGTTCATGCATAAGTTCAACTGCGCAAAATGAGCAAATGTCCTCCAATGATAAGAGCTCAGGAATAACCCAATTTCTAAATGTTTATACTAATCAAAATTGCTTTGAAATTTGAGTAATTACATTAGTATTAATTTATATAATGCAGGTAAATTTCTTACACACTTCACTTACTGTATTTAAGTTAGGATTTCCGTAACCATAGTTCCCATCCTCAGCTGTTGATTGAATGTTTTTTGGTGCTTGTGTTGGTCCTGTGGAAGCTATTGTGTTGTATGTGGTGACCTCCGGTGGATATGAAATGAATTTGGAAAGGTAATCCCATGGAGGAAGGTTGAAATTCATTGAGGTTTTTCGGTTTTTTAAAATAGAAATATTCTCCCAGGGGGCCAATTCATATGGGTTGTTTAAATTCTTTAAAAAGTTTTATCTCTCTGTCTATTTCATGGTTTTGGCCCCATAATGATGTACTACTGCAGATTTTCCCATCTGTTTTAATTTGATATTTCTAAAACATTCTTTCTTCTGAATTGTCTAATTTCTGTTAGTTTTTCATATGTATTTTAATTCACAATCTAAGCATTCTATGGGATATATTCCTGATTTCTTTTCTGCGGGTATCTTGTCTTTTAATTTTGATCCTAGGAGGTGTTTGATGCTGAGTGGGGCTAATTTTATATTGAACTTTTTGAAAATCTTTGCATGTCTTTGATTACTTCGAGGATTGAAGATTCTTTTATGGATTTTTCCATTTTGTATTTATTGATCATTTTTATTATGGCAGAGGTGTTAAAACCATTTTTTATAGCTGTGTTCATGATATGTTCATACTCTCTATTGTATTCTATGGCACTGATGGGAATGTTGACTAATCTAAAAACCAAACTGTTGAATACTACATATTTATGTGGTTCTGGGTTGAAACTGTTCTTTTTATATACTTATCTGTATGCATCTGTTTTTTATATATTCCAAACTGTATTTTGTTATTCTTTCTGATGATTTTTAGGTCCAGGAATGAGAGCCATCCATCTTTCTCCATTTCTATTGTAAATTTTACAGATTTATCTTGTAGGTTGAGTAATTTGAGAGAGTCAGAAATATATTTCTTGGGTACTATTGCAAATATGCCATCTACCTATTTGTGCCAAATTTTGAATATCGGAAAACTTTTGATTCAAAATATCCCATATATGTTTCTGCTAATATTGGGGATAGTGGGTTTCCCAATCGAACTGTGATTTGTTGATATATTTTACCATTGAAAATTTACCCACATAATTTAAATTAATACAATACCTTCACTGTAAACAGTATCAAAATTAAAAAAATACATCACATTAGTAACTTAACTAACTCATGGCATACTAGAAACAAAATGGAGAAATTTCCCCTAATCCTTACATGGCTAATATCTGTGGTTAATAATGAACCAGCCATCCAGTTAAGAATGGATAAACCCAGTTGATGTACTAACCACAAGTTTTGGCTGATACCCCAATATGATAATCTGTTCTGAGTCAAACTATTTAGACACCCTCTTTTTGGTTTCATGGACCCGTATTCACATCCTCAGCTGTTAAACCACTAATGGATCTTTATAGAAGTTGGGTTTGTAGGTGTTTGGGTTGACTCTGGTCTTGTGATAAAACTTGAAGCTGTCTGTTTCTGAAATGTAAAATTCATTAAATTTTGCTCATGTTTATTTTATGTAAATCCTTTCTCATATGTTTAATTCCTTTGGTTTTTGAACTGTTTTTAATAACTTGATGCCTTTATTATTTCATGGTTTCATTCCAAAAATGTGCTGCAACTACTGATTTTTCCAATTGCCTGTAACAGATGTTTATCCAGTGTTCAACGTAATGTCTATATTTCTCTTTATTTTTCCTATGTAGATTTTTTCACAGTCATGATAATTAATCTAGTAAATTCCAGATTTTTTCCTCTTTGGTTCTGGAATTCATTGTGTTTAATTTCAATGAATTTTTTTTTTTTAATCATCTCTTTGCTGAACCCATTTGATTTGGTGTTTTCTATTATGTGTAGACATTTGTTCTTGTTTCTTCTTTATTCAGTGGTATACTTACTAGTCTGTGTCATGCTGTTCAATGTGATATTTATGTGATCTAGGATTGAAACTATGGGCTTTGATATAATTGTCTGTATGCATATCCTAAATGCCAAATTCAAGTTCATTATTATATTTTATTATCTTCAGATTTAAAAATGGCAACATATTTTGTTTCAGTTTCAAAAGTGAACTTAATTATAGGCTCATGTAAGTTTAGAAGTTTTAAAAACATCATCCATATGTTTTTTGTTTATTATAGCAAATACATCATCTACATATCTGTGCCAAAATTAAAAGTGTGGGGGAAAGCTCTAGTGATGTGCATGTCAGAATAGCTCATGAAAAGATTGGAAAGGTGATAATGGGACCGCTCATTACTAGCCCTGCTTTCTGTTTAAAGATTTTGTCGTCAGATACAAAAAATGCTTGATTTGAGCGCATCTTATTGAATTATATGTATTCTTTGATGTGTTCTTCTGTTTGGTTGGCTAATTGTAACCATTTTCTTAAAAAAATCTAATTTATTTTGTGGTATGCTGGGGAAACATGGCCTTGACATCAAATGAAACCAATGTGTCATTTGTTGATAATTATTGGTCTTTAATTTTGTAGATGAAAACCATGGAATTTTTCAAACTTAAGCTATCAATTTTAAGAAGTGAATAAAATTGTTTTGATAACCATTTTACTAAACAATAGATTGGAGTATTTACATTCCTAATAATTGGTCTCATACTTCTCCCAGGCTTGTGGATCTCTGGAAGACCATATATTCTTAATAAAGATGGTTTTTGGACTTTAATTTTATGTAATTCTGTTTTGGAATCAAGGTAGTATTTTGCAAGGCTTCTTCTATGGATTCAATGCATTTATTCAAAATGTCTGTTTTAACTTCTACAAATTCTTCACTTTTGAATAATTTTTGCATCCTTTGGTTGTAGCCTTCTTTATCTAAAATTAATTATGTTTTCCTTATCAACCTTTGTGTAAATTACGTCTTTTTATTTAGAGCATTTGTTAGTTTTTGATAAGATCTTGGGCCAAAGTTGTTATTTTTAATTTCCTCTAGTATTTTTTCTATTGTTTTACTAACAAGATTTTTATCTGTTTTGTTTAAATTATCTATAACTAGCTTTTTATCTACAATGTACTCATCTAGATTGCATGAGAAATCTGCATATGTGTTAATATCTTTGTTAAAGAATTCCATTTCTTATGTATTTAAACTATTATTTGAAAGGTTGACAATGTTGAGGTTAGGTTTGGAGATAATGTTATTTCGATCCATAGATTTTTATCTAATCTTTTAACTTTCCTTTTCTGTCAGTTGACTTTCTGTTTCACTCATAAACTGATACATTCAAAGGCATTTCTTTCCAAATTATTTCCAAGTTCCTGTGCCTAACAATTTTATAATTTTAAATTTAATTTATATAGTTTCAAATCTATTTTGGTAATTTCTCTATAGTGCGTGTTTCATTGTGTTAGATTCCAAATTTAGTTAATATTGCAATCCAAACATATTGTTTAATATATAGACTGCTAGACTGAGAAAGGTTAAAGCAACATCAAAGTCCTTTCACAATGACATTTTAACTTATATGCATGATGTATGCCACAAGAACATTGGTAAGGAAATAAAAAATTATATTTTATTAGAAGTAATATGTGATGTAACAACAGATGCATCATGCACATATCAGAGGGTATTGGTATACAGACAAATTGTTAATGATAAGCACATAGAAATGTTCTGGCACTTTGTTAATCCACTTGCGTATAACACCTCTTCTTTTGCTAAATGCGTTACTGATCAGCTTAATGTTCATGTAGAAAACAAATCCCAATAAACTGATTGCTCAGACCTACAATGGAACTTCAGCTTCCTATGGTATAATTGAAATCATAATATGATTGAATCAAACTAAACACTCTTATTGCTCCACTTACTTGTCTACAAATATAGAACCGGTTTCATGAACTTTCATTCGCATCATCAGCTAAAAGTCAACTATTGGATGCTTCATTTGCTGTGGGAATGTGTATTCTGCTCTGGTGGAGGTATGATGAACTTAAAGTTCATGTTTTCATCCTTGGAAATGTCGAAGTTCATTAAACTGTCTTAATTTGTATATGTAGATTTTTTCCACAAGTTGCTAATTCTGTAGGTCCTTGTACTGATTTCAATCATTTTGCTTTATTCAATATCTCATGGTTTTCTGTCCAGAAATGAAATGCTACTGCTGATTTCTCCCTTTGCTTGTATTTTATGTTCCTGAAATTTTCTTTTAACCATATGCTTAAGTTTCTCTTTGTTTTTCCAATGTACATTTTTTCACATTCTGCACAACTTATTTTATAAATACCTGCTTTTTTTCTCCTGTGGAATACTGTCATTAGCATTGTCTATCAGGAAATTTTTAACACCATGTACATTTTATTAAAAAATACATTTACTTTCTGCAAAAGCAATTCAAAAGTATATCACACTGTACCATTTTTGTCAAGAAAAAACACAGATATGCAAATGCACAGTGCACAGTTATTGAAGAACTCGAACTGTTTAATGCCTTGGTTGTACAAATTACTTACCCAATGTACTTATTGTAGTAGAATTGTGGTTTTTGTTTATGATTTTCAGTTCATGTAAACACATGCCCTGAGAGGGAAGTGAAGTAGGGAACCCATCTCGCTCACCGCTCAAATTGTTATTGCTTTAGCTTGCATATCAGTGTACTGTCATTCATCAAAGTAAGTTAATGCTGCACTGAACTCTTTGTGACTACAATTTTTCTTACAGTATGTACATGCATATACTCTGGTTTGCTGTGTTTCCAACATTTATGCAAATGCAAAATTTAAATTTCTCTTTTGTTGTATGTATTCAAAGTTATTTGCTGGTGTTACTCATTATTAGCATTTCAACACTTTTTCAAAACAAGTCCATCACATTTTTTTATACATGTTCATGATAGTGAATGTACAAGTATATTTTATAATAAAATGTATATAGCTTTAAAAACCAAAGTTGCTTGTCTTAATTACATGATACATATCCTTCACACATTCCTAAAATGTTCCAGATCTATACTTGCTTTATTTAAAGATATTTTTCTATGGAAACTGTATTAAAATAACTTGAGATTTTATTAAAGTTATGAACCTCAGCATTGAATGATCAATTATCATGTTTACCGTTATTTAGATCTCTAACTTTTTTAGAGGAAAGAGAATAAATATTCGTACATTTACACATGAGGCAGTGGATAGCTTTGAGCTATTCAGAAATGAAGAGTCATAGAGGAGTTTTGTTCATTACAACTTTCTTTGGCATTGTATACAACACTTCATCCTCTGGAACTACTTCTGAAGTACCAACAGTTCATCTTTGTAGACTGTGAATGCTTCTTTAAGGCTGGAATGTCACTAACCTTTAATGTGGTTCTTTACATTTGGGAAAAGGAAGAAATCACAGAGCCAGATTGGGGCTGTAGGTGGATGCATCAACAATTTTGTTTTTGTGTTCTCAAAAAATGAGGGTGTGAGCAGAAGCATTGTTGCGGTGTAACAAAATGTCCCTTGGACTGTTTTTGGCTGCCATTCATGCATTTTGTTGAACACCATGGGAAAAGAGACTTCAGTATACCATTTTGTAGACCTTGTAGAACTGTCAACAGATGGCCATTTCTTGTAAAAAAAATTGTAGAGCATTTTTTTTCCAGCACTAGATGAATGGACATCAGGGAAGAACCAAATGAAAGACTCACCTGGTATTAGGATCAAAATGGTGGATCCAAATCCAATAAGGTCAGATACACGCCAAGAATACCCATAATTGGGTCTTGAAGCATTTTTGGCTACCATTCGAATTGGCAAAATTCTTCAGATAAACCATTGGCAACCAAATTGAGCTCTCACCCCCTCTTTCCCCTCACCGCTCTTGTAGATAAACATGAAGAATGGTAGAAACCATAATAACTGATTCTTAAAGGCACCCATTAATATTCTCTAATCATTTATTCTACTGGGTTTTAAAAGTTCTCTTTCTGTCTCAGACATGTCGTGAAGATGATTAAATTACTATGATAGTTGTTAAATATCATCCTTTAGATGGTGCGATATAAAGCTTCAAATGTGTAAGTGTAGTTACTTATGACAATAGTATAAACAAACTAGTGTTAACATTTTCTACAAAATGGATAAAAACTGAAATACAAAAGAAGTTAAACTCCGCATTTAAGAATACTTCCCCTTCTTTATCAATGGTTAAAAAGTGGGCTGCTGAATTCAAGGTGATGAGTGGTCAGGGCATCCCAAAATTAATATGACTGTCGAGATTTTGACAAAAATTCACAATGCTGCTCTCAGTGATTGCCAATTGAAGGTAGCAAGTTGGCTGACATTACAAAGACCTCAATAAGTCGTGCTCACTACATTTCATGAATTTTTGGGTATGAGACAGTTTTCTGCTCAATGGGTGGCATGTTTGTTAACAATGAACCAAAAATGCATTCAAATGAACATTTTGCAAGAGTGTTCATACTTATTTGAATGCAATTCCAGTGAATTTCTCCAAAGTTTCATGACATTAGATGAATGGATTCATCACTATATGCCAAGACAAAGGAGCAGTCCAAACAGTGGATGGCAACAGGTAAAAGTGCACCAAACAAAGCAAAAATGGTTTCATCTGCAGGAAAAGTTATGACCATGGTTTTTTGGGATTCTTGTTATGTGGTGCTTGTAGACGATCTCCAGAAGCTGAAGGATGCTATTCAGGCTAAATGTCCACACCTTGCAAAAAGAAACTTCTCTTTCATCGTGATAATTCACTTTCACACGCATCTGAAATTGTTGCTGCAAAACTACATAATCTTTGCTTCTAAGTCCTTCCACATCTGCCATATTTGCCGAATTTGGCTCCTGGCGATTACTTTTTGTTTCCAAGCCTAAGAAATGGTTGGGTGTAAAGGTTCACATCAAATGATGAGGTTGAGGCAGATGCTTATTTTTCACAGTAATCTAATTTTACTGAGGGTATTAAAAAGGTGAAAAATCATTGGAGTAAATGTATTAATTTACAAGGAGACTATGTTGAAAAATTAAAAAAAAATATATATTTCCTTTGATTTTGTGTTTTCTTGGTCATGCTAAGAACTTGTAAAATGCCCGTCGTATATGTGAAATACTTTCTTTGGTCACTATTGCTGTTGAACTGCTGCTCCTCTCTTCATTATTAAGAGAATGTTAATTGCATTTGCCATACCAATGAAATACTGCTATACATGAAGGTTTGCTAAAGCCTGGTATAGACTCTCAAGTGACTTGTCATTTAAACCACTTTTAAATCATGGTTTGAAAATGCTCCCTTTCAATATCTCTACTTTTGTTAAAAGCATTAGCACTTAACAAACTTCCTACCTTAACTACACAGACAGTAATGTTTTAAAACTTTTCTAATAGTATGCAAGAATGATCAATTTTTGCAGCAAAACAATTATTATCCGAAGTTCTTGTGTCGTAAATGTTATCTAGTGACTTTCATGTAATATCTCTAAATAGGCTTACCATATTTTTTTGGGTCCAACCCAGGACATATTTTTGAAACTAATTAAAAATTTTAACAGTTTACTGAAATATTAAATTTTATTTATTCAGTTGTATTTTTCATTATACATGACTTTTTTTTAATGGTTTGTTTATTTGTGTGTTTTAACTATATCATAAAATTCTGAGTTAATTTTAACATTTAGCAAATTTTAACAGTAGATACTGAAAGTCAACCCCTTTCTGTTGATCAAATGTTCCCCATAGTTGAAAAAACCCTCAACTGGAGCAGGTGACCCAGGCGATGACATTACAAACTCAACCGTTTTAGAAATATTGCAACATGTAATATTAGTCTTTTGAAACAGCTTAAAAATTGCTTTCCACTTCTCTTCAATAGTATCTGAACTTTTCCAGAATTTGAGCCACAACCTACACTTTGGTTTTGAATTACCTGGTTCAACAATGTACGCCTCCGTCAAAATCGACGTCAGCATTTGCTCCTAGGTCGGCTGAGAGATGCATGGCCTTAAGAGAATGTTTAAAAACGCGATGCTGAACATATAGGTTTAAAAAAAAAAAAAAAAAAACACACACACACACACACACACACACACACACACACACACACACTCACCAATCATAAAATTCTCAAACCCCGTACTTTTTGCAACCCCGACAGCACTAAAAACCCAGGACTGTCGGGCTAATCCCGGATGTATCTCTATCTATCTCTAAAATAAATCTTTGTCTATCTCTAAAATAATTGTGATATCCAAAGTGATTGTCGGGTTTAAACAATTCAGTGCACTTAGTATAATTGAAATTGAATTCTATAATACATCTCAAAAACCCTTTTACGTCCAATGCAAATGCTCAATAGAACATTTCTTCCCCCACACGTCTCAACGTATGGGTTCCAATACGCACCTTTGCAGATAGAGGAGAAAAAAAAAAACTTGGGCCTTCACTTAATCCACAGAAAAAAATCGCATAGGTTAGGTCGGGTGCCGTAGTCGCCAAGATGGGCACATCTGATCATCTTAGGTCCCACGTTGAGTCCACCTCTGCGGTAACCCTGGTTTAAAAATGCCCTGCCTCCCGAGATTAGGCACCATCATCCTGTGTGCAGTATGAAAATATCTCTATTTTCATTTAGCTATGGTAGCAGCCTTTCGGTGATCATATTCTGAAAAGTTCTCCCTGTTACTGTCCTTTCTGCAAAGAGAAAACAAGCCGTCACGTTATACAAGGATCAATACATAAGTACTGATACATGAAACATTGGCCATCCCTAGGGAAAGCATTGATTTTAAGACTGGAAAGTGCGAACATTCTTGTAAGTCTAGTGGAGATTGAGAGAGAGCATTTTCGTACGGTGATCTTGTAAGATTTCAAATGTGGCTTAAGTGAAACGAAATCACTGGAGCGTCCAAGGGAGCTCTCAAGGACTTTTGAAAATTTTTATGTGCTACCGTGTTTCGCAGGTTTGGAGAATTAAAGAGAGAGCAGCAATCTCTTTAAGATGGAGAGAAGAGTATTAAGCTGGCATTAGCGATTAATTCGCCGAATTTTTCAATCATCCTTCACCTCGTAAACAAATAAAAAAAGTGGGTGTCCCATAATTTGTCTGAAACAGAGAAGATCCACAGGATGGAAAGGTGTCAAGAAATGCTGCAAAGATATAATTGTGGAAATCTCGTCGTCTTTCAGATATTGTTATGGTGACGAAAAATGGATGTATCAGTTTGATTCAGAAACAAAACACCAGTTCTCCATTTGAGCTTTCCCTAATGACCAACCATCTGTTAAAGTCAACAGGCCAAGGAGTGTGGGAAAGGGATTGATAGTCACGTGGCAACCATTGTGCTCGAAAGTCAGAGAACTGTTACTGCAAAATGGTACACAGAAGTTTGCCTATCGAAAGTGTTTCACAAAATCCAAGAACGGCGTCCAAAGACAGGACTAAGGAGCATTTTGTTGCACCATTAGCTCTCCCTAGTGTAACAATGGAGTTTCTGCTAGGAACTGAGGTAAAATTAATGACTCATCCATCCTATCATCCCAACTTAGCGATTTCTTCCTGTTCTCTACTGTAAAGAACTGACTTCGAGATCACCGATTTTCTAGTTCTGAAGAAGCGGTTGCAGGAGGGGTATTATCTGCAGTGCCGGAACTGCGTATGCTTCCAGAAGTGGTTCCCGAGGATGGAACGCTGCATACAGTGCCAGGGGGAATACTTTGAGAAACTGGGGTAAACAAAACGTTTCTATCAGTATTTATTATTTGTTGTCCCAATACTTATCTATAACACTCGTATACCATCTCGAATTGTTCATTTTTTTGTACATTCATTTTCTTGGCAGTATTTTACCACATAAGAACGGCTCAACATAACCTGAAATGATGATAACAATAACGAACAAAGGATTGCGCAATTGATTATTATTCGGTTTATAAGATTTTCCAGTAATGAAAAAGCATTGAGACAAATACTATTCGATATTAGATTTTGTATAATGTGCCACCAGAAAATTACGTTGGGACTTTAATTTATAAGAGCGGTAAAGTCAACATAACCGCCAACCCGGTGACTTAAACGTTAGCGTCAATATGAATATACATTCTGACTGCACTAATAATAACATTATTTATTGTTTCGGTGGCATAAACATGCACGATAGCAGTTTAATTTGTTAAAAAAATGTAGTAATATGCGTACTCAGTTTGTATTCGATTATGTCATCCCATCTGAAGGAAAATATATGTAGGTAATACAGTCAATGTCGCGACATGCGCACTTAGAATTCGTTATCGCTAAATAACCAAGCTGTCCCTGCTGTATATATTGTGATCTTGCCTTATCTTATGATAATAAATTTACAAGTTGGAACAAAATGGGCAAGCTCTATGTTAATTTGCACTCAGCTTGGTATTTCAGTGCTCCTCATCATATGTTTTTTAAAATTGTTTGTGCTTTTTATGGCGTAGTTTCCGTACAGAGTTGGTTTTCTCATTTATTAGAACGTTCAATTACTTCGTGCAACAGATGGTAAATATATACAACTATCGTTAATTCAGAACAAAGAGACGAGACAACTAATGTCCAATCGCCTTGCAGGAAAGCGTCATGCGCGAGACGCTGCAGGACGCCGAGACGTGGAAGTTGCAGTTTGGAAAGACGCTGTGATTGATACGGTGTGTTGTGTGCTCCACAAGAAGGTAAGTGTTTTGTTTTGCTAGGGGATAACTAGTCAGTGTTCCTTCCAGAGGCTTTCACCTGGTGGGCAAAAATCAACATGCTATGTGCCAAGAATTGTTAACTCATGAAAGGCCGTAGCAGGTGTGTGGTGCGCTTAAGACAAAAAGTATAGTTGGGTGTTTTGCCAGTTAATTATTGGCAAACTTGCATACTTTATTGTAGTTTTTAGTGTTTCAATAAATGAAACACCGTCACGAGTGTCCGAGGTTGTTAAGACGCGGACTCGTGAGTGCGAGGTCTGCGGTTCGATTCCCACCCGAACCGCTCTCCCTGACTGAGTTATTTTCCAGGCTTTTTTTCTCAGCTCTCATAAATGAAAAATACTGGGAAGATACCTTAAACTTAAGCCTGGAACGCTTTCTTCCTTAAAAAAAATAATCCTTTTCCAATTTATCATTTCATCTCATGTATCATCAATGTCCACCGCCTGTCATGCCTCAGTAGTTAAAACGGGCGTTAAGCGCTGTTAAAAATAACTGAAATGTGCATTGCAAAAAAGTATTATATATAAGCTGGAAAATGAGAAGAAAATAGTCATCCCGCGCACTGGGTGAATTAGGGGTAGCATTCATTTAGTAATTAGATTGCATTATTCAACCAACCTTTATTATTTGTGGCACCAAATACCTGTTTTATTATGTAATATTCCTTCGGAGTGGACTGACTCCCCCGAATGTATACCTGAAATGTGGAACAGTGATTTGCATAAAAGTGTATATCTCCAAAGCAGAATGGTACTCTTGAGTACATATGTTGTACCTCGCTACTTAGTCGGTCCTGGTGGTGTAGTGGTAACTAACCATACTTGCCTTCTAAACCCAAGATCGCCTGTTCATTCCCTGCCAGGGTCGACGGTTTGGGCGTAAAAATACTAAGTAATGGCTTCCTTTGGAAGGGAAGTAAAGCCGTGGGTCCCGCGTCGTACATTACGATGCAAAAAAGAACCTCAAGCCTGAAAGAAGAGACCTCTAAGCAAAATTTACCGGCCGTTTCACGCCCTGAATTGAATGGGACGTTGATGACCTGAGATGTTAAAAAGCGTCCGTAAGTAAACCAAATAAAAAAAATGAAAAATAACTCCCTACTTCTTGTTTAAAAAGTAAACAGTGTAAGCACAGCTAATATTTCCATTATGGTCAACAGACCGAATCACTTTACGGATTTATTGGAAATAAGTATAGTATTTTAATAAAACTGAAATGACTACATTATTATTTACTGGTATAAAGTGTAGTTTCGATGGAACTTTATGAGCTGTAATTGCTAAATAACAGCGCGGTAAACCATTTGGCCTCAATTGGGCGCACTAAACGTCGGCATGTTTTGATGTGATTGCATATAAAAAGAGAGCAGAATATAGCAATATTAAATTATAATTCACATATATTGAAGATAGGGCGCTTAATAGGACGAATATTTACTTTTTATTTACTACTTAAAACGAAAGTTTAGGTCAGTTGTTCCCAAACTTTTTGGCTGACGACGCATTTTACTGAACTCCCACGATATCTCGACATATATATTAAATAATAATAATAATAATAATAATAATAATAATACTTCTATGCAGTGTCGGACACCAAATGTTGTAGATAGTCCAATGTTTTTTTGTTTTTTTTTAATAGTGATTAACGCCCGTTTTTGCTGAGGCACAACAGGCGGTGGACACTGGTGATACATGAAATGTGATGATATATTGGGAAAGGATTTTTTTTAAGGAAGGAAACGTTCCAGGCCTAAGTTTAGGGTACCTCCCCGGCATTTGCCAGTTATGAGGACTGAGGAAAACCTGGAAAAAACTCAGTCAGGGAGGGCGGTCCTGGCGGGATTGGAACCCCAAACCTCCCGCTCACGAGTCCGCACCTTAACGACCTCGGCCACCCGTGGCGGTGGTCCAATGTTAATACGCAATCGAAAGTTCTAAACAAGGAACAATCAGCATCTTGAATGGCATTACAACAAAACAAAGTATGGGTCGAAAATTCCAACCTATCTGCTGGACGTCTGATAAAGGATTTTTATTGTCGTTTTTGAAAACTCCTATTGAAATTAACGTGAAGTATGCCTTGGAGCTTCTTTGTGCATGACCTTATGGTTGACAGGCCAACATGTAAATCATCTTCAAGATGCAGCAGTCTGTTCCTTTGTTTAGATTTCACTGATTTGATGGTAAGAAATGCCGATTCTCATTGGCGTTGAAAAGGGCAGCCAAATGTTTATGACCCTCTTTGCAATTGTGAGATACTGAAATGCAAAAAGACTACACTGAATTCTCTAAACATTTTATTTTCATGGAAGAATCGCATTATAAAAGGGAAGTGTTTTTTACTAAAGTTTGTAACGTTTTTAGTGTTCTGCTGTTAACTTCTCATTTTCAGCAAGCAAGTCAATTTTCAAAATTGTCAACTAAAGGAAAAGACAATAATTTACCTAATACAACCGAACACTCCAAAACTTCAGTCCTTTTTTTTTTTTTTTTTTATGACTGAAATAATAGTTTCTGTTTTCCATTGTATGCTTACATTTAAAAAGTTCAGTCTCTCGAAAATTTCGCAAGATATGCTGGTTTGGCATACCAAAATATTATCTTCCAAAGGTTTAGCATACTCTGGCGTTTCGTCCTTAAAAAATAATAAATATAAGAAGCTCATCTTGAAGCTCTATCACTTGCATCATTGATTTACCTCTAGAAAGCCAGCGGGTTTCAGTGTGCAACAATAAACTGGTATGCTCGGCCCCATAGACTCGCAAAACTGTTCACACACTCTAGACCTAACTGGTCTTGTTTTTTATTTTATATAATTTATCATTTTAACAGTCGTACTTAACACAGATTTTAAAAGTCTCCCTTCAACAGTTCTCACAATTAACGCCTCCCTGTGCCAGAAACAATGACTTGTCATTATCGTCGGGTTCACTACTCTCACGAAATAAAACCTTTTCATTTTCCCATCATTGACGCTGCTCCGACTGTGCAAAGAGAAGTACAATTCTCCCAGGAAATATTGTGTTCAACAAATGAATTATTACACAGCCATAAATATCTTTGTCTGCAGTAATTGTTTTGAGTTCTTGGCAAAATAAAAATAGTTCAGTAGTATCTAAATTATATTCGAACCTAACAAAGGCAATTAATTGGCATTTACCACATGTGTGATCTCTTTCGTCCAACTGTAGAGCAAACACAATTTACTGTTCACATTAATTTCAAAGTCATGAGACATTTCTTTTATTCTGCAACTAACATAATATGATTCTGTTGGGCTGTTTATGCAGAAAGTACTTATGAAGCATGCAAGCTTTGTCAGAAACAGAAATGCGATTAACTAATGCACGAGAGCATTTTTCCTGTGATTTCAAAATGTGTTAAATATATTCTCTTGGTTTTGAAGCTACATGAGAATGATCATTTTTCTAAATTTCTTTTTAGTTTATTCGGCACCACTGACTGATTTGACAAAACATTTCCGCACATAAGACACTCGGAATTTTGTTTATATTCATCTTCACGTCACGTGAAACCATATTGCAAGCATATTTATGAAACACGGTAGTTTTTGTGTTACGGAATACAACACATAGGTTACATTAACTTCAACAAAAATTAATACATGTAGCATTTGCACTTTCACAAGCGGCCACGCAAACAGAGAAAAGTACCTATCCCGCCTCTCTCCGCTGTCGCTCGGTACTGGAGCTCTGACCGCTCGAGAATTTCTTTACGGGTAAGGGCAAGTTTTATTACCAATTACGAATAATTGTAGTAGGTGTTCATTTTCATTGTAATTATCGCCATTGGGCGTTGTTTTAGGGGTTAACGTTTGGTTGGTAAAGTCTGTCTTAAAATAAAATGTACGTACGAAAAACTTCGTTTGCAAATACAAAAAATGTCGTAAAGAAACTTTCTGAATGGCATAAAGTTTGTTTCTCATTTCCAAAATTTCGCGACACTCTCCATGGGGCTGTACGGCACACCGGTTGGAAATCTCTGGTGTAGGTGATCATCAAGTATGCCTGATTGTACCTGAACAAGAAGGTTCAAAGTACCTAACATTTCCTACAAAGCTATAAGGGATAACATCGTGTGACAAACTATCCAACCGGGATGCGAGTCTGTATGTCCGACTTTAAAGTTGATTAAAACCCAGTTAATGAGCATAGCAAAGATGCATAAAATAAACACAATCATTATTTGAAATGGCGGCTGACAGCAGCATAAGGGTACATAACGTTACTACTACTGAATATTCCAGAATCTTAATAACTAGAATTAACACTCATACGAGCGTCGCTGAGCACGAATTTAATTAAAATGTTATAGTAAATGAATTATTCTGATTTTCATGGCAATAAAATTATTGTTATTATTATTATTATTATTATTATTATTATTATTATTATACAGGGTGTTAATGAATTACACCGAGAGTGTAGAGATGTGTGTGTATAAGAAATTTGAGATAGAAAACGAATAGCCTATCGGTTCACATTTGAAGCTACGGCTATAAGTTTGTAAAGCCTCGGTACGCCACTGGCTAATGAAGATGCCCCTCGAAAGCATAGCACGCGATAACGAAGGGAGATATCTGAAATACAGAGTGTAACAAAAACGTATGTCAAAACTTTGGGGAAACCCTCCTTGCATACAGAGGGTGCAAATATGTTATATGAACATCAGTCCGGAAATACTTTATTTCTTTGTTAGAGCCCTTTGTCTATAACTCCGCTTACACGGTGTGATAGGGAAGTTAAAATGTCAACATAACCTCCTGTGGCAATAACTTCACAACAGAACAGCTGCTTAATACATACAGTAGGAAAACATTCGCTTTTACCTCTGGTTAAATGGGGTGGGAGTGTTGTAACTGCTCTTAATTCCTATGTTCACTGTTGTTGTAGTCGTTCAGTACCACGTAGTCCGCTTGTTATGCTACTCACTTCGTTACTTCATGTTGTACCGAACACGTAGTGTCAGTTCTATGTGTTTATGGACCCCGTTCCATATATAGTAAAAAGAGGTATTCAAATGCGGAGTTGGCATATGTTCATATGATGTACGAATTGACCCAAGATGTACAGTCTTCGTGCTTGTATTCTGCAAGGCTGCCAATACGAGGTACTCCAGGGAAACATCAGCGCATCAGGGAGTCCATGTGATGGCGGATTGATGGATGTGTCCGTGTTAAAAAAAAAGAACATTTTGAACATTTCATTTGATTTTCTGTTTACCACAGTTCTATTTTTGAATATTCTGCTATGTGGTACAGATGTAGAAAAGGGGATCTAACAAGGGAATAAAGCAATTCCGGACCCATGTTCATATTATATTTTTTTATCCTGTAAAATGTGGAATGTGTCTCCAAAGTTTTGATATACCTTTTTGTTACACCTTGTAAGTGATTAGCAACGTCATTTTACCTGAAACAATGGGGCTGGCATTGAATAAAAAAAATTAACTAATTAATATCATTGTGAACTTTAAAATATTTTAACTTTTAATTAATTAAATGTGTTTAAGCTAATATAAAATATAAACGTAACCTATCACTCAATTTTTTTCTGTATAACGGAGAAATAAAACTATTGTGTGTTATGTGACAGGAATTGGCATTTTCATATTTATTGCTCGACTTTACAAGGCCTGCTATATAAAAATCTCAGTGTCCCAGGCGAGTGGTATTTTTAAACTAGCAGGGTTCTGTGGTAACAGGAATGAAAAATTGCGGATTTCGAACGCGCCTGATGTGAGGAGAGACAAAACCGCGCCATTTATCACTGCCAATAGCAACTCTTGCCTACTTGGTGACTAAAGTTAAGAGCATTCATTAATCTTATCTAACCTCCTAAAGTGAGTTTAAGTTTCTTAAAGCAACAGAATCGCAACTCGGAGTGTACTGCTTAAGATTAATCCTCCAGCAGCACATCTGTGCTCTGGAAATCAAACATAACCAGAACGGTTTGTTGGCATATCAGTTTTTATTACTTCACATAAGTCCACGGTCCACAGGAGCCAGGAATCCCACACGAGTTTGGTGAAGTAAAGAAATTCTATGTTAAAGTGTCGTGTATATCGATAACGAGAGTATGTTCAAGTTTGTACACATCTCACAGACGGGAACCGGAAGTTGCAACAATGAAACTAGTACCACGAGTATATTACGCATTAAGCTAACAAAATATTGTAAAGCCAATTTTTAGCGCGAGAAATTGTGTCTTTAAATAAATTATGATCATTGTTTTTAGAACAACCCTTGTACACATTAAATGTGTTTTAATCCCACCTGAGTCTATTATACTGTAAGCTCTAACCTTACATTTATAGAGTGGTTGAAACATATTACAAGCTTCCGAGTTGCCTCTTAATGATAAAATTTATGCAACGAGATAATCTTATACTTCCAACTAACGATGTGCGCGCAGTTAGCGTTCCTTTGAATCACTCTCTCAATGCCAAAATGTTTATTTTTCCAGCTTGTTGGAGCTGTGTTGTATGCCTAGGTCGACCCTTACGGACTATATCGGAGTTGCGGTTAAGAACGACTTGACCTGTTTTCCACTGCGATATTTCAAAACTCTTCTTTTACAAGATCGAAAGTATTGAATGTCGTTTGAAGTTTTAGTTCCAGTAATAAAGTTAAAGGCGCTGTCCAACGACAAAATAAATTATGTTCATGACAACTGTATTAAAATAAATCATAATTACTGCACAAGGGGATTTACTAGAGCATTACTAAACAAAACACATTCAGGGTTGCTTCCGAATGTTTAAATTATGTGCCCATATACGCGAGATTGACGGAAATAATGCATATGTGTTGTTTTATAAGGGTCAACAACATTATTTGCATTTGGAAAAATAATCAAGTCCCTCTATTTGGCAATTTTTCGTATCAGGCATATTTATTTTACAGGTATGATTTCCAAATGCGGTAGCTTTAGCAGAATACATTATCGTTAATGTACATCTATTTAAAAGTAAATTTTTACAAATGAAATCTTTGCGATTGAAACACTGCTTTTATTTTGCCGTTTTCTGCCTTTCAAATAATATAAATGCCTTATTTAGGAAAATATCTTTTAATTGCCTCAATTTAATTGTTTATTTGTTATTTATATTAAATTGTCTACATTGATATTTAATTTCTTTCTGTAACCGCAATAATGACAGTACTGAACCTTTCAGTCAGTTCATATTTCCTATAATAACAACAACGATTCCTGCAGTATATATTCTATTTATTGTAAAAAAAAGAGCAACTTAATTACACGATAAGTGAGGTCAAAATTATACAGAAGAAGGTTTCTTTTATAATTACGAATCTCGTTTTTTCCTCACTCACTCTCTCATAAAGTTAGTATAGTGTATTCTGGAGTATAAAGTAAAGAAAGTATAGTAAAGTAGAAAATATACGCAACAATACTGTGATTCCGTGCTTATGTCTTGTATGCACTCAACAGCAGTCGTTAATTTGGTTTATTTACGGACGCTCTTTAACATCTCAGGCCACCAGCGTCCCATTCATTCAATGATTCATTATCCCGGATTTACTGGCCTAAATCTAATATATCATATATACTTAATAAGTTAATGTTTTCTTCCATTCGAGCACAAACTGGAGCCCAGCGTCCATCTTCCTTTAGAACTGATTACCTCTCTCTTTAAACATAAACCATCTTCAGCTGTGATACAGAAAGGAACAAACCCTCCATATGCCTCATGTATCGGCCTCAGCTGAAGATTTATTGAGAGGAAAGTAGAATTTCAGAGCAGCATTTCGTTTGTCTCATGTCATCTCAATTTTGGTGTAGGCGGAACTTGGCATGTCTCAATTTGCACACCACTCAGAGGCGGGAACTGGAAGTAACAACAATGAAACTAGTACCAGACATCAAGCTAACAAAATATTGTAAAGTTAAATTTTTTTATGTGACAAATTATGCTGTAAAAAAACAGTGTCATTCTTTATTGAATAGTCCTTATATTATACTTAAAGAACAATTATTTTATGTGGTTATAATTTTAAAAAATGTCTATCATTCTAAGCCAAGGTTCGCTCATATTCCTCGTGCAAGCTTTCGCAGTGATTTCTTTGAACTTCGTTCTAACCTTCCTCCTATATCGTATCCGTTTTCCTAAATTAATTCGCAAGATTATGGGTAGTACATGGAACACTTGGGACTTTTCTTACAAATCGCTGTCTCACTTTCTGCAGGAGTTTATTTTCATATATGGATTTCACGTGAAATTTCTGTGCTCTAAAGTGCATTGTCATTTTAGCTTAATAGAGAACTAAGACAAAACGTTTCACGATCGCCTGAACGGCACCATGACAAAGCTTCAATGCTTTACTGAAGAGACAAGGTCAGAGGAACTTTCAGCAGCATGTGTTTCTTCGGTTTCGCTGCCAGCGCTCAAGCGGATGAACGTTCATTTGAAAGCATTGTATGCTGTACATTCCCTGCAAGAAAGGTTATTAATAATGAAAAGCATTTGTAGTCAAATTTTTAAAATATTTTACTACTAATTAAATCACGTGTTTGATTGTTTTATGTATATTTAGTTTTAAACTGGAGAGTGTTTCTGTTAACAGGAAGGGACAGTAACTCTTTAGATGACAATGAACTGCACACGCGAAGATCTCATCCTTGGGAACATTTCCAACGGGATACAGTCGTGCGATGAACCTTTGGCGCTGATCTGGTTCGTGCTGCAAGCTTTGGGTTTGTGCCTGATGATCGTGCTGACTATCGGCGGGAACCTGCTCGTGATCATGGCAGTAACCTGCAGTCCCGCGCTACGCTCTCCCACACACTCGCTGATTGTCAACTTGGCCGTGGCAGACCTGCTGCTGGGGGTTACCGTATTGCCATTGAGTGCCGCCCGGGAGTTGTCCGGTTCCTGGACCATGGGGCGCTTGCTGTGTTCCGTCTGGACTGGCCTGGACGTCCTCTGCTGCACCGCCTCCATCCTGTCTCTGTGTGCCATCTCCCTGGACCGCTACATCGGCGTGTCCCGACCGCTCTCCTACTCCCGCATCCTGACCACGAGCAAGGTGAGGGGTCTGATAGCGGTCATCTGGACACTGGCCCTGGCCGTCAGCATCGCCCAGCCCCTGGGGTGGCGCGACGATAGCCAACAAGATAACGATGACCGATGCGATGTCAATAAACATCTGGGTTATGTCATCTTCTCTGTGTGCGGGTCCTTCTACCTGCCTGCCGTCGTCATCCTGGCTCTCTACTCCTTAGTATACAGGGAAGCCGTCAAACACACGCAGCTCTTGCAGTCAGGGTCTAGGGTCACAAGCTCCGACGTCACTCTGCGTGTCCATGTCGGCAGCCTCTGCGACATCAACAAGGTGAGTAACTTGAACCGCAGTGTCCTTGGTATTTCTTTACTTTACTAAGTATATAAAGATGTACACGAGCTAAAACTCTGCGCATGCGTAAAGCAGCTCTATGAACAACATGACACTGCACACATGCTAGATTAACAAGTGTTCTTCGCATATACAACTTTTTAAATATTGAACACATTAAAAGTAATAAACCGCATTCTTTTAACCTATCTTAACACATTCCGATGTTATGTTTTTGTAATTTGACGTTCTTGCATATGTTCCTGTTGAGCCCAATACCTTCCTCCAATCACATTTCCATCCTTTCCGTTCTTGTCCACTCCGGAAAGCCTTATTACCTGATCTTTGATTCCATTAATCGAGTTAGGTCATTTCTAAAACAATGTGACGTAATCTTTCTGGCTTGTCTGCTCTTCTTTCCGTTGCCCTCAATGAGATTGCTTAGGTATTTGGGGAGGGGGGATAAAAAGACGTGTTTTGGCTTTACTTCTGAATTGGTAGGAGCAAAGCCTTCTGCGCAAACCGTACCTATTGACCGAGCTATTGATTTGTTAATGTTTATTCATTGATTTATCGATGGCTTATGTTTTTTGTTTGTTTTTATGTAATAGGAATTTGGTTGCGAAGTTATTTTAAAATTGCTGTACTTTCAGAGTAACACTATAAGTATTTTAATTTTGCCTAAACTGAGATTTTATAAAATGTGTAAACCTATTACAATATTTAATGTTTAAGAAGGTAAATATTATATTCTACAGACATAATGGATACTCAATATTTTTCTCCCCCTCCATTTAAGTAAACTCTCGGATCTCGAGAAGACTGGAAGGAAGGAATGACGCCTGAAAAAGAACGTGTGGTTCACCCATGGATCCTGTAAAGGGACACAATCGGGTGCAGGCATATATGGATTATTTCCAAGAACAAACATGAATATAAGTTTTGGGAAATATTCCACACTTTTTTTCGGGCAGAAATGTTTGCTATCCTGAACTGTGCTATTAGAGGACTTGAGAGTCGTGGTAAACGATTTCTCATCCTCACAGATGGTCAAAATATTTTAAAAACATTTCTGTCTCACCAGGTAAAATCTAAACTGGCATGGGAAGGCCAAAATGCCCTTACTGCCCTGGCTTCTCGCGACAGTTTGAACTACGGTGGCATTTGTAGAAATGAAAAATATCATCTGGCAATAAAGAGTACCGGCCTCCCCCCTCCCTTTGTTGGCCCTGAACCTGTGGTAGGAATCAGTACTCGTGCAACGGTAAAAACATGGATTGCGCAAAAACACCAACTTAGATGACAAAACAAGGTAGGAAACTGATCCTAGATCCCCATCTCTCTTAAAGTTGAACAGAAGAATAATAAGGAAAGCAGCTGCCATTCACACGTTTTCTGTAAATAATTGTTTCTTTTTAAACAGCGCTTAATTGTATTTAGGTTCACATTCATCCTGTTATTGGTGTTTGGATGATGTTACTCTCTGTATTTGTTCGAAGCCACATGTCCGCTGTTT
Organism: Metallyticus violacea; assembly: GCA_030762175.1. Lineage (NCBI taxonomy): Eukaryota > Metazoa > Arthropoda > Insecta > Mantodea > Metallyticidae > Metallyticus > Metallyticus violacea. The sequence goes on along the minus strand of CM060845.1, from coordinate 10,882,276 downwards.
GGTTGTAATAGACTTAAGTGCTTTGAAAAACCACGTCTAATGACTGGAGTTTGTGGGTGAAGGCAAAGCACGATCCCTAGATAGATTTATTGCATGCGTGATATATCCTTTCAAGAATTAAGAGTAGCCTTTTATCAGCAGCAGGTCTTACAGTTTGAATAAAATGCAGCATCCACTGGAGAAACAGTCATTCTTCAGATCATCGGAGAACCTTTAGCTTTAGCTTGAGGGTGATATACATGTCCGAAGCACACACGAGCTAGGCTTGTTCCTCTCTCAGCGCTGGTTATGACACCCACTTGAATCTTCCTTCCCTTTCAGAGCAAGGATGTATATGTTTTCTGAACCGTTAAAAGGCCAGTTCTATCCATGTTGAATATGTGATTGGTCTGAAAGCCAATCCATTGTTGTCAATAATGTCGGTGAGAATATCAGAGAACTTTGTTACAGTTTCTTTGTTAAAACCAGAAACTCTTGCTGTCGAAATGGCGGAGGGATAGTGTGGGATGAAACTGTAATACCACTGTTTTCTTGCTTTGCCATTTTTGAACCTGTGTTTGATTCCATTAGCTTCAGCTATGTGTTACGGCATCTTCTGAAGGTCACGCGGCGAGCATCCAAACATGTGAAACTTTAGCAACAAATCAGGATTTACTACCTAATCTTCATGCTCTTTTGAAAGAGCTGTGCCACGTCCAAAATTCTTGAAATCCTCAATAACTTTCAGATTTTTTTTATTTTCTAATCTTCTCTTCAATGTTGGTTTGGGGACACCGTAAGTCTTGCATATTTCATTAATGCCTGGCATCACCGTTTCTAAAGGCTACAGTGCTCTCTTCATGTCTTCTTGACTCCAGAGACCGTACTTAGAAGGGTAGGTCCATAAGTTACTCTTCATAGATTCACTTTGGCCGTAAGCTGCTCTAAATGCCTTATGCATGTCTGCAAATTCAATATTTGTATACCGATGTATTTTAATAAACAGATCTCAGGAAGATATTTTGTGACATACAGCAATAAACTTACTTTAGTTGTGTATTATTTCCATGGTAACAAGAATAGCTGAAACATAAATTCTGATACACTCTGTATACATGTTTTTCTTAACAAATTACTCTTGTATAATTTTCATTTTATTTTATTTATTTATTTATTTTTTTTTTTTTTTTTTGCCTAATGAATAATGTAAATTATTTTTCTTTACTGTTAATTTAAAATGGAAGTTTGGCACATGGAATAATGTAAAGGAACTTGTTTTAAAGGAAGGTTTAAGCATGTCTTTTTAAAATAATGAATTTTATATTTCATGCATAATATAACAAGATTTTGAAACTTACACATTTCAAGATTTAATTATAAAATCAAGAATATTGTAACTCGTTTCACAGCATTCCACTATTCTTCAGTTTCACTTGAATGTACGTCTTTTTTCTTCAGTTTCACTTGAATTTACGTCTTTTTTCATCACTGGATGACAATTAGACATTCATGACCTGTAATTTTAAACTTCAAAGAATGTTTAGGAAGTTCTGACTAATGATAATTAATCGACTTATAAATATATGTAAACAAGAATATTAAAAAAATAGAGTCAAACGCAGCAGTGCTGTATATAAGAATGTCGCTGACTCTCCACTTTTTGACGTTCAGTACATGGAATACATTTCTGCAGTTTTGAAATTTTAAAGTGATAGAATTTTGGATCCGCAAGTGCACAGAAGAGGTAATGTAATAGTATGGGATATATAAAACTAATTTACGAGGTGCGGTGGAAAAGTTATATGTACTTTACTGAGAAATGGTTAAGGCAGGCGGGAGTATTGTGTATCACTGTAAAGACAAGTTGTTGGTTAACTTTCAGCGGGTACATTGTGTGCGGAGTGTACAGAGAAGAGAAATTATTGGCAGGAAACAAGGACAGTTTTGAATGAACCAACGCGAACGTCGTAAACAAAACGGAAGCTTTTATCACTTTTCTGCACCTGCCGGTAATGGTGAGATGTTCGCTGTGTGTTGAACCAACGTTGCAAAAGTGTAGGCAGGGTCAACTTTTCAAGTATACAGTAGGTACCGGTGAAATTTAAACTATTTGTGAGTGCTGGTAACAGCGCACTGCATACCCCCAAATCCCATTAGAAGAATTTGAACCTGTTTCATAGCTGTTACCATGGCAACAGTAGACGCTTGCTTTATACTCCCAGATAGCAAGTACAGTCAAAACCGAAAATAGGCAGTGAGCAGCACTGGGACAGGGAGAAATGTGTGTCGTTGATTGGCTGCCCGGCTTCCATAGCAACTCAGAAGGATGCGCGAGCCGGCCAGCAATGCGAGCTTGCTAAATATAATTTTCTGAAAGTTCGTTTAGCTATAACGATTTACATTTACTGGTATGCGCAAACGGCCGAAATGTTTGAATAAATTTTGGATCTAGTGCTTCCTGTAGTTCTGCGTGGCATTCTCGTGCATTCCTGCTGTGGAGAAATGCTGTCCAGAATTGAACTGTTAGCCTGGTAGGTTAAATTTTTCCTAATGTTAGTCAATATTCCGAGAAGCACGGTCACCCATGAGCATCTCGAAGATTATTATTAGGACTTATAAGCTGTATGAATTTGGAATAATGCAGCTGCAGCGGGATGGAAAATAAGTCGAGCCTTCACTACTGATGAAAGTTCCAGGATCACGGATAGGCAGATCAACCTCAATGAATAACGAAGCTATCATAGTGGCTATTGAGGTGAACAACAGTCAGACTTGCGAGGACGTGCCACAGCAACTCAATGTCAGTGCAGAAGCCACACGGCTCCATTTCCATAAACTAGGAAAAATATACAAGATACAAGTCATAAGTCATAGCAACTTTATTTCCTCGCGAACAAGGGACAACACCAATAATGTTATGACTTGCGGTTGAGAGTTTATAGAACGTACTTTCAAATGAGGCCACCAGATAGTGCATGTGAGCAGAGCTGCGTGTCTCAGCACGCCCCGAAGTTCAGTTGGTGAGCAACAGTGGTCAGGAATGGAACTCACGAAGAGTGTCACATCAATTAAGTGAGGCACAGAAGTGAACTTGCTGCGAAACATGTCAAGATATCAGGACGAACGGCGTGCCGTTGAATAGCATCATTGCAATTGATGAAACGTGGCAAGAATGTATAAACCAGAACTCAAGCTACAGTCCAGTGAATGGCGTCCCCCTCGCAAATAAAAGTTAAGCCAAACACCTTCACCAACAAAAGTTATGATCATTCGGCCTATGACAGTCAAGGTGTGCTTGTGTCTCATTTAGTGCGCTAGTGGACTGCTATGAACGCCCAGTATTACAGATCTTTTTTGTGTCATAACTGCGCCGCACCGTATGCACAAACGGCCGAAATGTTTGGATCTAGTGCTTCCTGTAGTTCTGTGTGGCATTCTCGTGCATTCCTGCTGTGGAGAAATGTTGTTCACTTTTCGTGACCTCCATTCCTGACCACTGTCGCTCACCAACTGAACTTCAAAGCGTGCTGAGACATGCAGCTCTGCTCACTTACACCATCTGGTGAACTTATTCGAAACTACATTCCATACACTTTCAATCGTATATCTTAGATTTTTCGTGTTGTCCTTCGCTAGAAACAAAAATAGTTGCTCTGTTTTATGATTTATCCCTTTTATAAACTCGGTCGCTTAGTTTTCACACGAGTTGACAATGGGTCAAAAGACGACACGAGCTGACGCCTGTTTTGCATTGTTGTCGTGTCAGCAGAATGAACTGTTTCTTGATATGCTGCTGACATGCATTGAGATGCGGATCCTATACGACAATCCTAGCTGTCTTCATCACTGGTTGGCACCGCCACGGCTGGCCGAGGTGGTTAAGGCGCGGACTCGTGATTAGGAGGTTGGATTCAATGCTCATAAATGACAAATGCCGGAGAGGTACCCTTAACTTAGGCCGGGAACGCTTCCTTCCTTTCAAAATAATTCTTACCCAGTTTATTATTTCATCTCATATATCATCAGTGTCCACCGCCTCACAGTTAAAACGGGTGTTAAGCAATATTAAAAAAAAATCACTGGTTGGCGGCCCATGAAGAACCAAAACTATGACTGCACCAAAAGATGATGTTGTGTGTTTAATGAACTGCTGCAGTCAAAGTGATAGTGTGCTCTAACCAGCTGGAATGTGTTCATGAAAAGCTGAAAACAAGGAGCCTGCACTGGTGAATCGTAAAAATATTATTCTTTTGCATGATAATGCAAAACCACATCCTATTAAGGGGCCTCTGAAACTATTATTCATCTGGTTAGTAAAAGTCTAGCGCACTCACCATATTCTCTACGTATCATCAGATTATCATATTTTCGTTTCTTTGGATATTCACATCCTAGGACAGCATTCCGAATGTTCGCCGACCTGCACTAGGTGGGGTTCTGTCACCTCTCTTTCATCGCGTTAATAGAAGATCCACGATAGCTATGGTGACTATGAAACTGAAGTAATTCTTATGTACAGAATATGAATACTTTGAAACATCGATCTTAAACGGACATAACTTTTTCGGTCACCTTATACTGAAACTGAAATATCCGTAAAATAACTGCTGCGGTCAAGCTAACTCTGATGCAGGACATTATGAAGCATTCGTTATGTGTTAAAGGGATTGCTATGTATATGTATATTCCTTGTTTAAAGCTAGTCTTTTCTATCGTAAGACGTTACTAAAACTGACTAGAAGTTACAAAAACAGCGTGTGATATGTAAGTGTGCACCATCTTGCTGAAAAGTCTGTCCATATTACAGCGTGGATGCCCTCAAGACGGTTTAGTCACATAACAAGAAACACAAATATCACTAACATAAGAAGGTAAAAGAAAAGGAAATTGAAGAAGTGACGGTATAGCAGAGAAGAGGATGAAGAAACACTGTAAAAGAGGACATGCAAAGTGAAAAAATAAAGAAGAATAAATGTAAAGTAAAAGTATAACAGAAGAGCAGAAAAAGGGGAGAAATAGGAAATTGAGAGAAATAAATAAAATAAGAATTTGCTACAAATAAAAGGCATGGAAAAGCAACAGGGGATCACGTGGACTTCCTCCAAGAGTATTTGATCATGTCCGCAGCCTTCTCCCCGATCATGTAAACTGGAGCCATGGTGTGACTGACGGGAATGACGGGCATGATGGAGGCGTCCACCACTCGCAGCCCAGTCACGCCATACACCCGCAGCTCAGGATCCACGACGGCGTCCGGGTCCCAGGGCGGGCCCATCTTGCACGTCCCCACCTGGTGCTGCAGCGTGGTCGTCACGGTCCGGGCAACGCATTCCCAATAGGCGTCTGAACCGAACTGCAGCAGCTCGCACCCCGGGTACGGTACACTGTGCAGCGTCGCTTTATACCTCTGGAAGGCAGCCGTCTGGCTCAGGGCAATGGCCTGCAACAGCACGAAACATTACACGTGTTGGGAGGGAGGTGCAAGCACTTGTTACTTAAAGAGCAGGACCTTAGCATACCAAAATAAAGAGTTCATTAGGTTGGTTGACCGTCTTTCAAAGCACATGAAAGAGTGCAAAACAACCGCAGTGTTGCATTTCACGTCAGTGGAAGTAGAACATTCTTTTTAAATGTTCTCTCTGACAAGTAGTTATGACAGATGATACCTTGAAACTGTAAGCGGGTAAAAATAAATAAAAGTGAAAATATATCTGGATCATTTAACAAACAAAGAGAGAACAATTACAAAAGTCTATTGTATGACAGTGCAGCGTTTGAGTGGTGGTAGCCTTGAGAAAAAGACAGTACTAAGTGTTTGCGTGCTTCAGCTCGTACTTTTCTGTCTCGCAAAATGTATCGGCAAAACGTATTTTACTGGCCCCGAATCTTTTATTACTTTGCATAGCGTTTAGTACGTCAGGCTTGCTTGTAGCAACTAAATTATATTACCACATCGGGTGTTTTACTTCCGCCTTTCAAAAACCTACACCGACCTCGAACGGGATCGAATGTATGACCTCAGAGGACCACAAACCTTCATGCGTAAGTCAAAACACACAATGGTAAAAGATTAATTTACGCCACAGAGTTATCAAGGATTTTGCTAAGGTTCTGTTAATTTTATGTCGCCTCACGATGTTCCGTTGTTCGGTTGTCATGGTAATGTAATAAAATAACATGACTTTATTCTTCTTTTGCGCACCAGTTACAGCATACGAGGGTCATTTTCAAAAGGTTTTGCAAGTGCCACATTAGAGTCCAAGTTAAGGATTGTCCTCATAATCTTCAAAGTACTCTCCACCTCTCTCCACACACAGTTGTACTTGTCAAATGCACTCCGGTATTTATACTGAGATATTGTCAACAGAGCTTGAGTGAGGTCCTGCGCTCGTTTAAAATATTTTCCAGCAATGCAAGATTTCACTCAAGGATACAACTAGAAGTGCATGGTGCAAGGTCAGGGCTGTACGGTGCATGATCAAGCAACTAGACTTTAGTGACTTTGTTTCCTCAAATTTGAAGTTATTCTGTGAGAAGGCGCATTGTCATGCAAAAGCAACAGCCTTGAAGATCCTGTCTTTGGACGCCGCCGCCTCATCATATCAAATAAAGAATCCAAAATATAAGTATTAAAGTATTCGTTGTTATTCCTTCTGGCATACAATCGATCACTAATTGTCCTTCGTAGTTGAAGAAAACAGTGAACATTCGCTTCTCAGAACGAACATCTTGCCGAAGAACAACTGATCTTGGGTTCATTCTCATTTACCCACACAATTCTGAGCTTTATTTGGGATGGTATAGTAATAAATCCAAATTTCATATATCTGTCAAATGTTTAGGAACATATATAGCAGTTTCCTTGCCTATTCCTTTCTCTTCTGCTTCTTTTATTGGTTAGGTAATGTGGAACCCATTTCGCACAGATTTATCTCGCAGCTTTAAATGTTCATGGAGTACAATGTCAATGCTGCCAACACTGATACTCACTTCCATACTTAATATTTCAACATTAATTTGTCGATTTTCCTCCACCAAGTTCCTCACTGTTTGAATTGCTCTCTCGTTCACAGCTTTTCGAGGCCGACCAGAGCGACGGTTGTCTTTCAATGTCTCTCACCCTTCTTCAAATGATCGAATCCATCTTGCAATGGTATCAAATGAACACACTTGATCACCATGAACAGCTACCGAGTCCGCGTGGATTTTTTTCGCTTTTTCACCAGCTTATACCGTGTGAAAATGTACAAACTAAGTTTTCTTTAGAAATATTCGTGATTTTTCACCAGCTACAGACACAGGATTGAACTCAACAGACTGTACGACAGTTTTTTTTTTTGTTGATTTATTTATGAACGCTCTTTAACAGCTCAGGTCATTAGCGTCCCATTCAACTCAGGGCGTGAAACGGCCGACAAATTTTGCTCAGAGGCCTCTCTTTCAGGCTTGAGGTTGTTTATCGTGCCGTAAATGTACGACACGGGACCCACGGCTTTACTTCCCTTCCGAAGGAAGCCATACTTAGGACTTTTACGCCCGAAAAAATCCATCGGTTCTGGCCGGGTTCGAACCCGCGATCTTGGGTTTAGGAGGCAAGTTTGGTAACCACTACACCACCAGGACCGACTACACGATTGTTACAGAACACCTAGGCTATCGAAAACTTTGTGCACGCTGGGTTCCCAAAAAGATACGCTGGCGGCAACCTTGTAGAAGAGGATATTGGTAAACTCGCCTATCGATATGACAAATGTATTAAACTTTACGTGACTATGTGGAAAAGTAACTGTGACTGTACTTGACTCCTGGTAATAAAAACATTTTATGTTTCACTTTTGTCTTTTTGTTATGCCCCATCGCAGGATGAAAAAAAAAAAAAAAAATAGCCCTCGTAATATCATGCCTAGGTATTTAAAATGAAAGAAAATAGATATTACAAAACCTGTGCAGTAAAACATGGCAGTAGTGATTATGAAAACAATACGTCTATTTCTGAAGAGAATAATTCAGTGAAAGATAAACATCCCTAATGCTTCCAAGAAAAAGATATCTGATAATCATATGGAAGATATTGAAGACAACGATAGTGATTGACTTAAATGTTTTAATTACATGTTGAGTGAAACTGTCTCCTGTGTGGTAATATTACTTTGTGTAAAGATGCAGGTGTAAGAAATGCATCATTATGTAAACTGACAATTATTTGTATTAACCTAAACGCTATTTTAGTCATAAGTGAAAATTTTTCAACATATATACTTTTTTCTCATGAACTAATGAAGATAGAAACATGAAATTTTTACAGCTGAACTACATTATTACATTCATTGCTGAGCTCTAGTTTCTGGTCATTTGTTTTTGAACCTTTTGTGCATGAATATTTGTATAATTTTATTTTTTATAAAATACGATATATTACCAAAATAATAGCTCACTATTTATATAAAGTACATTCTCTAAACTGGAGTTCAGTGCAATGAAAAATAAGCATTAAAAGTTGCACTGAGGTACCTTTTTCGAGAAAAAGGTACATAAAAAAGAAAAACTTCGCATTAATAAATAGGTCCTCTGATTTCACCTTAAAGCTTTCCCTGTTTTCCAATATTTCCTATAACAAAGCTATAATACCCATTACGATATTTAGAGCAAAGAGATAACTTTCCAATTATTCCAACAGCATTTTGACAATTTTTAACAAACCGTAGCGATTCACTAGCCAAAACAAGCAAGCCTGACGCCTGAATAACCTTGTAAAGGTCTGTGATACAACAGAAAGGATGCAAACTGCCTCGTATTTCCAACAATTGTGACAAAAGATGCTTGTTGTCCCTAATGATATTACGATTTTTGAAGCCACGATAGTAGAAAGCATGTCAACTTAAATCTCATGGACAATAAGCGCCTAGTATTGCGTTGGGCATTTTAAATAACCGTATGGACGGGGTGTGTTGTGTTTGGTCTTTTGTCCACAGTACTGTAAAGCTTCAGATGACCTCGGAGTCAGCCAGCGCAAATGCCATGAAACTTCTCTAACGATGTATCTCATTACAAAAGAGGTGAGCGTGAATTGCAAGTCGCTTGAAAGGAAGTTCAAGGTTGTGGGCAGTGAAAGTTATGGCAGACAGGTAAATGCCGCGATACCCGAGGATACGGCTTGGCAAACCTAATTGCTTTATTGTTGACCAGCAAGATTACGAAATGTGGAAATATGAGCTGATTGTACTTGTGAATTGTCAAATAATTTCTGTAAAAGAAAGAGAAGTCAGGAAATATTAACCAAATGCATAGATGATTGAATATGTTTTCATAAATGCTTATACCACACCAACAAATCTCCGGTCTTGATTTAATTGTTAAACTACTTGTAATATTTCCCCGGGAAATTTTGTGTTTTTAAGGGAAGTATTAAAGGGAAGGGGAGTCAAAAATCATATTTTGTTTTTTTTTTCTACCATTTTAATATTTAGAATTTTCTGTTTATTTTGATATGCTTTTCAGTAATGTTTCTTAGTTATAAATATTTTTAATAAAAATTTAATTCTGTCACTGCAGAAGCTTTTTATTTTATTTCGCGAGCATTTGTTCGGTTAAAAATTTATATCTCAGAAACTATTTTCTCTAGAAGGTTGTGATTTGTCTTGAATGATATAAAAATTTGTATTTCATAAATTGGAAGCGTTTGTTTCCATGATGTCATCCTTTGTTTTAAAATGTTGGGGGGTTTTAGCTAGTGTTTTCCTCAAAAAGTTAGGTTTTCTGATAAAACATTTTTTGGCTGCCATTATTGAAAAAGTACATTTTTTTTCATATGTTTCCCATTTTTTATGATCTGTATAAGCTATCACTTTGAAACTTTTACCTTTTATTAATGATATTATTGTGATTATGTGGATTTATTATGGTAGAACTAGGACAAAATATGACAATGTAAAACAAGTAATAATAAATTTTGGGGGAAAAGTAGAAAAAAAAGCAAACACTTGAAAAGTATTTACAATTTGCTTCAGAGCCATGAGAGAGTAGTGAAAGTAGATCAGAAAATTTCAATTATATGCATCTCTATGCTGTAAAAAATTAATTTCGTTACCTCTTATAATTCTTGAGAAAATGGGAGCTACAGTTGGTAAATTTAACATTTCAAGGATAGGCCTTTCATACTCCCCTTAACATAGACATATAAATGCCATTCTTCATCTAGGTTATTTTCCAGCTAGATGGAAATATGCATATATTGTAATGATTCACAAACCATACAAAGCTAAAAGCGATATTTATAGTTGCCAACCAATCAGTTTTCTCCCTCAGTTTTCAAAGATTTTTGAACGTCTGCTCTATTTTCAACCCTCGAAGGCAACGAATTCCACAATATCAAATACTAAGTTTGGCTTCCATTCATCAAATTCTTGTCCTCAGCAACTTCGTCGTGTGGTTGATGCAATATTAGATACATTTGAAGAAATTTCTGTTTGTTTTGGAATATTTCTGAATATTGAAAAGGCATTTGATAAAGTTTTGCGCACTGGACTGCTGCATACACACTTCAAGCAAAGAAAAAGCTGTGTTAACATAACAAAACTGAATTCACACAAACAGAAAATGATGAGCACTAATCATCTTAGACTTTTACAGTTACAACAGTTGCTCAAAATGCCCATCATCGGCGTCGATACACTTCTGAGTACGTTGAACTACTGATTGAGCAACGTTTGCGAAAGTGTCCTCAGCGATTGCAGCACATGCAGTTTCAATTTCTTCCCGTAGTGCTGCCAGTGTAGCTGGTTTTCTACGGTATACAACATCCTTAAGAGTTCCCCATAGGTAGAAGTCCAATGGAGTTAGATCCGGAGAACGCGGTGGAAACTCAATCGGACCTCTTCGTCCTATCCATTGCCTTAGAAGATTGTCATCAAGGTACGTACGTACATCTCTGTGGTAATGTGTTGACGCACCATCCCGTTGGAAGCAACATTGCTCATTGCCATAGAGTGTATGAATGGCGGGTAAGACGGATGCGCGTATCATGTTCAGGTACACTGAGCCAGTTACTATTCCTTCAAAAAATAATGTTCCAATTGGCCCTCTAGATGACAACCCATTCCAAACATTAATTCCAGTTAAATTAACAGCCTTTTCCAAAATAACTTGTGGATTATTTTCACAGCAGTAGACAAGTTGTGCCCGTTAACAGTTCCGTTCAACTTAAATAGTGCCTCATCGGACCAAACAACTTTCCCTACAAAGGTCTCATCCTCTTGCACCATGTTTCGAAACCACTCACAGTACGGCATTCTCCGATCAGGGTCATCTTCATATAATGCACGCAAAAGTCTTGGGATGGAAACTTTCATTTTGCAGTTTTAATACGATATACGACGTACTGATCCCAGTCTCACGTACACATTGCTTTGCAGATTTCTGCGGTGAGTGTTCAAAACGTTCCGAAACAATAGCCGAGGGACGCGGTGCTTGTTGCTGTGCGAGGTCTCAGGGATCTGCCCTTGTGAACATCGCATACGGTAACCTGAGTCTCAAATTTGTCTCGAATGCGTGCAATTGTTACTCGCGTTGGCGGTTCTGTTCTGTACACACGTCTCCATTGTCTTTGAACTTCAACAACATTCTCGGTTTTATAATACCACTTCAAAATTGCTTTCCGCTGTTCAAACGATAATCTTGGCTCCATTTTGTTGTAGCAACTAGCTTAACGTAATGTGAGTCACGTCTGTTTACAGAACATCATACGATAATGTTGGCTTCATTTGTTCATTGTTGATTTACCTGTCACGTAGCAACGCTATCATAATGTATGTGGGTCACATCTGTTTACAGAACATCATACTACACATTACTGTTGTTTTTCGGTTCCACTTTGAAATATATTAAATAGATATCTACTGTGAAAGTGTGTATACGTTTTTTGGCACCCTCGGTGTACTAAAAATATTACTCACTGATACCCTGTTTAGAATATTACAGTCATTTCTTTTTAACATAAATTTATCTGTTGGTTATGAAAATACTCCGTGTACAAGCCGGTGTTTCTCAAGGAAGCATATGGGCGCGGATTCTATATCTAATATACACACATGATCTTCCAAAAGATGATAATCTAACAATAGCACAGTTTGCTGACGATATCGCCATTCTAAGCAAAGGTGCATGAGAACAGGGGCGTAACTGAGGGCCCCGCAGACTCCGTGATGCGGGAGGCGAGGGCCTAGGGGGCCCGCTGCGCGCAAAAACGAAAAGATTGAAAATCAAACCGGAAAAAACAAAGGAATGTTAATAGGTTGTCATTAATGTAGGGAGGGGGGAGGGAAGACATGCAAAGTAGTATAAAAAGAGTTCGCAAATTCTTTCAGCGGACATGCCGGTACATGTGAACACTCACCAACTTGACTACTGAAAATTAACAGAGCCTGTAGTTTGTCCCTTCGTCGCGGGAAGCCAACAATGCATATTTAGGTAACATTCGTGAACGTAAATGTATCTGTTTATTTTTCCCTTTCTACAGCTTTATTGAAGCAGATACAGTGCTTGGATATCGCATCAAGTCCAGTACGGCGGTAGAAGTGAAGCATAGTGTTTGATTCTGATCTTGTATCGCTTCAGTATTAAACTAAAAATAGCAATCTAGCAATCAACTTTTTGTTTCATGTTTATTCAGTGTTTTTCTTTTTCTTTTCGAAATGAAGTCACTTAAAATTAGTTACGAACATTTGAGTGGTGCGGGAAAAAAGAAGAAGAAGAAGAAGAAGAAGAAGAAGAAGAAGAAGAAGAAGAAGAAGAAGAAGAAGGAGAAAAGAGAGAGATTGAAAGATCAGTTTCAAAATTAGTGAAAGTAGATTCTTTCTTTTAATATAAATGAACGTTGTAATAACCCATGTTCTAAAAAATTTGTTGAGAATTGGCACACCTGTTGCTAATCGAAAATTACGCTTTAGCGCCAAGTATATCAGACGTTTGCACTGCTCTGCCTGTAATTGTTGCGTCAGCTAAGCGATCTTTTTCAAAATTAAAACTAATAAATACATATTTAAGTGACGCCATGTCACAAGCGCGATTAAGTGCTTTCTCTCTCTCTCTCTATCTCTCTCTCAACACCTCATTTGGTAGGTAATGAGCCTCTTAAATGGGCTCGTACATAGGCAAAACACTCCGGGGGAAAACAAAGCTAATCGCACGATTTATATATAAATCAGAGCATCAAACCTACTTTGAAAGAATATCGTGATACTTTATTAATGCATTCAACTTTAAGTGATTTTTGTAAATTTGTACCCTCCTTACTTTTAGAACATCCCCTAACCTTAAAAGTATATTTCGCTGCAATTTCTTTCCAAATTACCTGTCCGGTTCTAAGCTCATATCCTTGTCGATTCCCTAAGTGTAAAACCTGTGCACTAATTAAGCCATGTCATTTGTTCGAATTATCAAGAGAATTCAAGATTACTTCACATACTAACGGTTCTAAAAATATCTTATATATATATGTGTGTGTGTGTGTGTGTGTGTGTGTGTGTTATCTTGTAAGCTTTGCAAAGCATTTTTATATTGGTTTAACTTCTACTGTTGTTTCGCTACGCATGAACAATCATAGACGTTCTGTTAAAACCAAGTCTCCCTTGCCGGTTGCCAACATGCCTTATCTCACTGTAAGGATTTTGATGATGCCTTTAATCTAACACTTATTGATGCGTTACCTACACATTGCTCTGAAAGTTTGCTCAGAGATAGAGAAATGGCAGCTATGTGTTTGCATAATGCGCGTATACAACCATGTTTAAATCCTAAATATTGCCCATTTTACTTATTTTAATGTTTAATATATATACCTATCTTATTTTTCCAACCGTCTATCCCTTGTTGCTTGTTTTATCTGTTGCCATGCATTGTGTTGCCTTCGAAAATCAATATTTACTTTTACCACCTTCGCTTGCTTTCCGCCTTTGAAGAACACAAGTTGTTCAAAATATGATAGTATTTGTGTGACTATTTAAGTATTTTATCTATTTCTGCATCGCTAGTTCTTGTTCTATGTATAAATTACTCCACAAACTTAGCCGGGTGGCGGTACTTGTTAGAATGGCTTTCAACTGGCCGTAACGTTCCGCATGATGTTCTCGCCTTTGTCAAAAAAGTTGGTTTCCGGGTCGTACCAAACTCCCACGTGCGACTTCAAGGGAGAGTTTTTGCTCCAGCTTGAGCATAAATTTCACCGCCACTCATGCCCAAAGAAAAAAAAATATACCCACAAACTCAAACCAGGTAAGCATGGATCAATAAAACTTTGTCCAATTTAACGAGGTGTCCACCATAGAGGAAAGCACTTTTTTTTTCATTGTATGTAAATAATATAAAGGAAATAGTATATGTATAATATGTAAACGTTCAAAAAATAAAATAAATTTGACTAATTTACACTTACGGATATGAAACTACAAACAGAATAAAAGTGAACTTTTGCACTTCACACCCCAACAGTAACCATGGACCACTCTGCTTATTTTAGGCATGCAGTACTTTACTTCTCTAAGCATACAGTTGTGCACAGTGTCTGGGAAATACACAGATAACAATTTTGTATTTTATAGAAAAATGAGAAAGCACAACAGAGAATAAAAGTTTAAAAAAAAACCAACCCTTTCCATATCTACCACTGTGCTTAACGACCCATTGCAAAGCATAGATATACATATCAATCAAGCTCAAACAGGTGGCAGAAAGCCAGTTAGGGAAACCCCCATTCTTTTTATGTTACAGTGCTGTGTGTATGCTAAGGACCTATTTAAAGCTTTAGAGATAAATGCCAATCCAATTGAAATAAGTAAGCAGAAATATATAACAGAACGAAAAAGTATCCTAAAGGGTTTCCAACTTCCAGAAAGCAGGGGTGCCCAACATAGAGATTATCCTCTAGGATTTGTTTTTCCAACTATGACACCAATAACATATACTCTATTTTGTATATACCGCCACGAGTGGCCGAGGTCGTTAAGGCGCGGACTCGTGAGCGGAAGGTCTGGGTTCGAATACCTCCAGGACCGTCCTCCCTGATTGAGGTTTTTTCAGGTTTTCCTCAGTCCTCATAAATGGCAAATGGCGGGGAGGTACCCTAAACTTAGGCCTGGAATGATTCCTCCCTTAAAAAATAAATCCTTTCCCCATATATCATTTCATTTCATACATCATCCGTGTTCATCGCCTGTGGTGCCTCAGTAGTAAAAACGGGTGTTAAACACTATTCATTCATTATTTTGTGTATATATATGTGTATATATATGTGTGTATATATATATTCTAGCTCATCTAAGAAATGTTTTAATGTTATTAAAAGATTAAAAGAATACTGGAAAATGAACGCAGTCTGGATTAATGCGAAATTCATACATACTGCCCAGGCGAATCAGTTAATTAACTAAATTATTTGTGTAGTAAGCAGCAATATACTAACTTTTAAGTGTCAATATGTCTTGTTCTAAACTTAAATACACAAACTCAGAGATATGCCAAAATCACGAAAAGGAGTAAGAACTTTCATGGACATCCTTTAAATATTTCCTCTTTTAGATGTGACAAAGAGAAAACAAGCGTTCATTAAAATTCTATTTTCATAATAAAAATAATTCCAAAATATAAGCATTGATGTTTCCTAGATTTTCTCAAAAACGGTTTGTTTTATGAAAACAATATACTACTTTATAACAAAGCATTAATAAATTTTGAAATTCATAAGACGTGTGTTTAAAAAGCACCTTTTTTCCTCCCGGTTTCAGAAAGACATGGCGGCAAAAATAAATAAATAAATAAATTCACTATTCCTATTCACTGGCTGCAAGTTGACCTCCAAATATCTGGTTTTCCTTTTGCCTCGGTATTCTCACTGCCCTACCCATTGTGTTAGGAGTGGCAAGTGGTTTATGTAGTGAAAACAGGTTTAAGTTTTTCACAGAGGTCCATTGAAGAACTAGGCAATGCAAAGAATGTACTTCTGCACTGCGTTCCGTACTAACTCTAAGCAAACATTGTATTGCTTTGTTCAGGCTGAATGGAATTTGAAAAACGCTGTGAATGTTTTGTACAGGTACCTAATAGGATGCAAACCTCTTGGCGTTTAGCGAGAGCCAATCAAGTGCAAGCGCGTCCTGCCAAGCCTACTTTCCTTTCTATAACGTTTGCATTGCAATAAAATTTCAATTAAATTTCAAAGCCACTGAAAATTGATGAAAGTTTCGGTTTTTTATTGTTTATTGTACATATTTACTTAGTACATTGCAATTGTTTTTAAATAGTAACATGTTTTTGTTTTATTGAAACACATGAACATCATCTTAAACACACGATGTAACTGGAAACTTTCTGTTATTTCTCTCTATTTTAGTGAATGTAAAGATGATATCAAGGGCTCAGTTAATAAACATGATTACATTTAAAAATGTTTAAAGAAAACTCACACGGTATAAATTTATCTATCTGTGGTTATATATTTAATTTAATTAGTAGTATACCCTTAATTTTTGTGGTTTAATCTCAATAATAATAATAATAATAATAATGATGATGATGATAATAATAATAATAATAATTATTATTATTATTATTAAAATGTGATTTCTCTTTTGCAAATCTTATAAATTGCAAGAATTCTAATTTTTTCCCGCTTATTTTGAAAATTAGAGTAAGTTCACTATAGCCATTCATTTTCAAGTGATCTTGAAGGGGGAAAGAAAAACAGCCAATCCTAGCTAAGTAATGTATTATAGTTCAGTTTTTCTTTTATTGGTTAGCTTAAGGGTTTGTCATGCTAATGCCACACAGTAATGCCATAACTTATTTCATTAATTAATAAGGGCATAATCTGAATTTTATATTCTTTTTTAAAGTTACTCTGCTAGGTGAGGAATTCGCTTAGTTTACGCAGCTCCTGTGTGACGGGCTTTTAGCTTTACAAGCGGCCTATATGGACGCGCCTCAAACGCTCTTATGTTTCAATCGCATTTTACTATAAGTGAAAGCAAAGGTACATTTGATAAATTTCGGGGAATCATAAGTTCCTTCTCATTTATGTCGGTCCTGGTGGTGTAGTGATAACCATACTTGCCTTAGGCGCAAGATCGCGGGTTCAATCCCGGCCACGACCGATGGCTTTTTTTCGGGCGTAAAAATCCTAAGTATGGCTTCCTTCGGAAGGGAAGTAATGTCGTGGGTCCCGTGTCGTACATTTACGGCACGAAAAAGAACCTCAAGCCTGAAAGAGAGGCCTCTGAGCAAAATTTGTCGGCCATTTCACGCCCTGAATTGAATGGGACGCTGATAACCTGAGATGTTAAAGAGTGTCCGTAAATAAACCAAATCAATCAACGTTGTTTTTTTCATCAATGTGTTTTTTTTTTTTTTAATGGTGTTTAACGCCCGTTTTTACTACTGAGGCATCACAGGCGATGGACACTGACAATACATGAAATGGAATGATATATTACGAAAGAATATTTTTACGGAAGGAAACGTTCCAGGCCTCGTTTAGGGTACCTTCCCGGCATTTGCCATTTATGAGGACTGAGGAAAACCTGAAAGAAATCTCAATCTGGGAGGACGGTCCTGGCGGAATTCGAACCCCATACCTCCCGCTCACGAGTCCGCTCCTTAACAACCTGGGCCACACTTGGCGATATTTATGGGTTGTTCAGCAAGAAAAGACGCAATAGTTTCTATACTTCAAAGTTTCTGCAACTTGTTTGATTACACTAGAGAACTCTGAGCAGTGATTTGTATCTCAAAGATGCTGAAAAACGTATAACCATTGGGGGTGAGCTCTGGCCCGAATGGAGGATGATATTTTTTTTTTCTTGTGAAAATGAGAAGTTTTGTACCGTTAAATGACAACCGTCCTTCAACTCCAAGTTTATTATGAATTTATTCATTACCACTGTTCTGAAGCCAAAGTTTTATTTTAATTAAATTTTCATCGTGTAACTGTATGACAAATTCCATCATTTGTACATTTTTCTTTACGTTAAAATTGCTTGTCATGCTGACAAATGTTTCATGTTCTTTTAGTTATTAACACAAAGAAGAGAGTCAGAGGAGCATGGGATAATATTGATGAAACGAGAAAACCGTTTGTTTTCGTGTTCAAAGTTGTGAATCTAGATTAATTACTACGGACATTAATGTGCAGTCATAGCTGGAATGCCTACTGAAGGCATTTGACAAAGGAAAAGCAATGCCCGTACTTGACGAGCTCCAAAATAGAAAATATCGTGAAACGTCAACAGCTGCATGAAAGCTTATGGTGACTAGGAACCCGCGTTTCGCAGACATGACGACAGCAATGACTTGTCAAATGCAGAGGCTGCTCAAGGACTTAGAAATGTCAATGCCGAACTGAATTTATTCTCTAAGATCATCAGAAAACAAATTTGTACTGCCAAGTTTGTTTCTCTGGTAACGCAACTATAACTTCTTTGTGGGAACCAGTGGAAATCTTATCTTAAATCTTTACGGCCGCGATGCCAACTCTTTAGTAGAAATGTTCCCAGACATGGGAAAAGATTGTATCACAACGTTAAACCGCCACGGAATGGCCGAGATCGTTAAGACATGGACTCGTGAGCGAGAGGTCTGGACTTCCTTTAAAAAGAGCATAAAGACCTTTACTTATTTATTATTTCATTTCATGTATCATCAGTGCCCACTGCCTATGATGCCTCTTAAAACCGGCGTTAAACACTTCTAAAAAAACAAACAAACCAGCTGATGACGAGCAAGCTGAGATGCACAAATGGCCAGCCGCTGATTTCGTTTAAGCGTGCGGTACCCATACACTAAAGTGTTTAATCTTGCCCATGTAATGCAAATATTTCACTAGTCATCAAATCTACCGATTCTCGGGTTGACTGGCGTGGCTAATGATGGATAAAGAGTTCAGAAGGTCTTCCTAAATGTAACAAATCGCCCACGTTAAAGTGGACTCTCTTTGAAGCGACAGTACCGTTTGCTTGCCGTGCTTTCCCCAATAGTATTCTTGCCGTTGACGGCACAAATGCTTCGAGCCACCTCTGCTGTCTTTATTAAACTCAAAAATAAGAATATGTCGGAAGTGTTTGGGGTTTTTTTTTTTTTCTTCCCACTTGACACTGTATCTTCATTAGCTCTCAAATAGCGGAAACTTTCTTCAAATCTGCAAAATTCAAGGCGCATTTACAACCGCAATGCATTAAATAACAAATGACAGTTTTTTTTAACTTTATTTAAGGACGCTCTTTAACATCTCAGGTCATCAGCGTCCCATTCAATTCAGGGCAAGCATGAAATGACGGACAAATTTTGCTCAGATGCCTCTTCTTTCAGGCTTGAGGTTCTTTATCTGCCGTAAATGTACGACACGGGACCCACGGCTTTACTTACCTTCCAAAGGAAGCCATTCTTAGGATTTTTACGTCCCGAAAAAATCCATCGGTCCTGGCTGGGATCGGACCCGCGATCTTGGGTTTAGGAGGCAAGTATGGTTATCACTGCACCACCAGGACCGGCTGGTTGAGGCGGCAAAATGCGTCTGTCAAGTAAGCCACAGCTATTAGTGTAATAATTGAATATTTGTTGTTTGTGAAACAAATATTAATTTATTTTATTTGCTAAACTTTTTACATACCAACCGGCAGACGTTTACATACCATAGGTTGAGAACCCCTGGTATACGACATTTTATCCGCGTTTGTTTAATAATAACTACTTATATGGTGTTTATAATAACATCTTTCTGTTTTATTGTAATGCACTATGGTTTAATTAGAGCAGGCTTAGTGTTTTATAGATTATAGTTGGTTTAGAAATAACATGGCGGCGATGTTCATTTGTTTATAATTGTTACACGAACGGACGAAAATCTGTAAGGAAGGAAAAGTATTTCTTTTTCGAAAATGAAAAGCGATTCTGGGCACAGTTTATCTTTAGATGTTGAATTAGGTGCTTTGATAGTTTTTCTTCATTTCTGTCAAGTAAGTCGAAAGTGAAACATGAATTTGTATGAGAGCGCTATGTAATGTTGCGAAAGTAGATGTCGTAAATGAGAAGTTTTTGTTTGCATATTTTGAGCATTTATCAAAATCATACACTTCCTTGTTGCGAGCTGTCATCTCCATGAAAATAAACTTCTATACTGTAAATATACAACTTTAATTGCATTGCTTAAAAGAGGGAGCGAGGGATACTAAACACGAAATCGCAAACTGTTTAAGAGAAGCGGACAACGATTTCTGTATATGAAAGTGACACTTTATTATTGAATAAGCTGGTGCTTGTATAAGAGATCAGCTGGAGAAAAATGTCAGAGATGAGGGACAATGTATGCGATTTTTCCTAGCAGCGACCATAACAAGATTGCAAGGAAGTTTTTTGTTGGTGTGGATATGTTAGCAATTGTCATGCGTTACAGAAACGGTAAATGTACCAGACAGCAAGTTTGCGAAAACTCCGAAGGATATCACTGTATTCTTAAAACTGTCGAATACACTGGACACTGTTTCCGGTTGTTGTTGCCTGATTCAGGAATTGACATACAAACCATCAAGCGACACGGAGATTGGACATCGAGTACTGTAGCAGAAGTTACACAGAGAGATAAAAGAAAATTGCATGATCCGGAAGAGAATGTGGATATTAATAAACCAGAAATCAAATTTATCAGTGTGAATTCTCGGGAAGATTTTTCTGGTACTGCTAGGAATGTATTGTAAATATAAGAAACATAAAGTTCATGTGTGTTTCTTTACAAGTGACTTTTTTGTAGTAGTCGTTTTGCAGGATGACGTGTATGTCATTACTGCATTCAGTGCGGTAATAAGACGATTATTGCACTCATTGGAATAACTGACTACCGTTACCATATCGATATGAATAACTAGTTATTACTAGAGGAATGCGGATTTAAGCGTGAAAGTGCATTATATAAATATTAAATTGTTGCTAAATAACACTGACAAGAGTAGCATAGTTTGTGTTCATGTAGAAACGTTTTCAGTGGAATGCATGTGAAAGAGAGCACTTATCACCCAAGTCGAGAGCTCCTGTCTTATTTCGGAGCTCCAGAAACCATTACCACGTTTACACGTCGAACCCTCCATATTGATTTGAATTACTTTCCGGATGAACTTGGAACTCGGTACGGTCCCCTTTTACGCGATGTTTTTCATTCTGTATTGAAACATTTCTACGTACATTTTCATGTTGGTTAACCTGCCTATTTTATTTTTTTATATTTAACAATGTATTAATTAGTGATTCCAGATGTGCATTTTGGAAAGATAAAATAGATACAGAAAGTTAAATGAAATACAGTTCGAGGGGTTTTTCCTATGAGCGAGCCCCCTAGCCGTGAAGTGGGAAGCAAGTCTTCTTGCTTATTTGTTGACCTTGCTGACTGTCGCAGCCGTAATGCAGCTGTTCCCGGGTGTGTGGTGTTGTTGTTTTTTAATTCAACAATATACATAAAGTGTGTTATGCCTCAGTTTTTATGTACGATTCATATGTGTTTACTCAGTGGTGAAAGAATCATAAGACCAATGTTTTTGAACATACTTGATGCTGTTACTTATGTGAAAACCATACTAACCCCCTTTTCAGAAAATTAACCGGCTAGGAGGTGATTATGTATTTTTCAACAGGATTCTGTCACTGCTTACACTGCGAATAATTCCATGAAAGCAATTCACTATGTGTTTCCACAAGACAGAGTTATTAGTAGGGATTTGTGGCTCGCTCGGCCTTCGATTTAACAGCCTGTGATTATATCTGCGGTAAATTAAATAATGTCGTGTACAAGACGAATCTGCACACCATACAAGAACTTAAAGATAATATTTAACAGGAAATTGTTTTGATATCTCAAAATGAACTACAGCAAGAGATGAATAATTTCCTAAAGAAATGCCAAACATGGGTTGAGAATGAAGGCGGACAGTTTCAACACCTCATTTGATAATTTGGTAAATGTTGAATTGCTTTGTGTACTTTGTATGGTTGGTTTATTTTATTGTTTTACCCTATCGCTAATCACATGACCCGGCTAACCGGCTAACGAGGGGCACGCTGCAAAACATTCCAGGGGAAAACAAAAATGATCGCTCATTATGTTTTATATGTATATGGAATTGATGACAGCATCAAACCTATTTTGAATGTCAAGTAGGTTACCACTACACCATCCGGACCGACTAACTTTTAATAAAACATAACATAATATTTTATGTGTAATTTTTTAGCTATTTATTTATGGTGCATTTTAAGTTTTTAAAAAATAACACTTTTATCCATTTTTAGGTTTTATCGTCTTATTTAGCCACTTTTGTGTTATATAAGATTACTACGTGGCTCTCGTTATAATGAAACGGATACGATGTTAAAAGTATCGCAGTTTAAGGAACAGAAGACAAAGGTGCCATTTAGTCTTGAGGGGAAACACCGTGACGGAAGATGGTAGAAAGAGAAAAGTTATGTGTTCTGTCATATAAAAACAGTTTTTGTTGCATTGCATGAACTGACAGTATTATTGTGGATGATGTGAAGTTAATTCTCGCACTCGCGTTATATGACACTCACATACAGACCAGAGATTTGAAAATTACGATGATGTTCACCTTGATACCAATTGAATTTGGGGACCTTTAAGCCAGTGCACATAAATTCGGAAGTTACGTAAAATATGACCCACATTCCACATGGGAAACAGGCCCATACCTTTGCCCTTTAACGGGAGGTCAAAGGAGCCGATAATGGGCTGTCGCGCACTAAACAAACACATAACTCACTCTCTACTTTGCATTCTTTGCACACAAGTATTTGCTCCCACCGCCATGGGTGGCCGAGGTCGCTAAGGCGTGGACTTGTGGGTGAGAGGTTTGGTGTTCAAATCCCGCAGGACCGCCCTATCTGACTGAGTTTTTTTTTTTTTTTTATCCAGATTTCCCTCAGTACTCATAAATGGCAAATGCCGGGGAGATACCTTTAACTTAGGCCTGGAACGTTTCCTTCCTTAAAAAAAAAAGTTTCCCAATTTAGCATTTCATCTGATGTATCATCAGTGTCCACCGCCTGTTGTGTCTCAGTAGTAAAAACGGGCGTTAAACACTACTAAAAAAAATAATTGCTCCTGATATAGAAATAGAATTAAAGAAAAAAGGTCCACCTCATCTTCAGCATTCTGCTATTGCTTTGGATGACAAACATGTTAAGATTATAATTAGAATTTTGATTATTTTGCATCTTCTTTTAGTGAGATGTAAACGTACTTCAGTAGAATATAAAAATGTATCGTGAAAAACTGAGTAATATTGCATACATTTGTAAAAAGAAACATTTTTTATCTATTACAGTTTCTAGCATATTATTATTATTATTATTATTATTATTATTTACATTTTAATTACAATTTTACCAATATAGGGTTTCGGCAAAGTTGACAATTAATTTACGTACTATCCCATGCAAAAGAAATGCGGAGTATCGATTTGAAATATTACAGTGTTACGAGGATTTCATTCAGGAAACAAATTACATGTGATATACAAAAGGCCTTTGCATATGAACAATTATTATTATTATTATTATTATTATTATTATTATTATTATTATTATTATTATGTTGCATAATATAATTCAGCTTGCTCTTTTTTTTTTTTTTAATAATTTATTTATGGACGCTCTTTAACAGCTCAGGTCATCAGCGTCCCATTCAATTCAGGGCGTGAAACGGCCGACAAATTTTGCTCAGAGGCATCTCTTTCAGGCTGAGGTTCTTTATCGTGCAAATGTACGACACGGGACCCACGGCTTTACTTCCCTTCCGAAGGAAGCCATACTTAGGATTTTACGCCCGAAAAAATCCATCCGTCCTGGCCGGTTTCGAACCCGCGATCTTGGGTGTAGGAGGCAAGTATGGTAACCACTACACCACCAGGACCGACAGCTTGTTCGTGTATGTGCTCAATAATCTATTAATAAACTATAACATTTGGAAAACATGGCTTGCATATCAGAAGTGACACTGAACGTTTCATAGGAATGTAATTCAGGACGAAGAGCTCACCTTAAAAATAAATAAATAAATAAAAATAAATAAAAAGGCTTACTTCCTCGGAAAACGATAATATATCGTATTTCTTCTATTTATGATCGATTAGCTCATCCAGCGGTTATCTTTTGACTTTCTTTGCTTCCCAACTGTTATCATCAATTGTTGTAACTGATCGCGTTTGTTAACGAAAAACCCTCCGCATTAGCGGCACTCCGGAAGGCCCTACCCATGTTAAATTGGTCATATTCAATGTAGCTTTTGTATGAATTATGAAATAATTGATTCACTTCTCTGTTGTCACTGCAGATTCTTCTTCTCACTGGCGCTACAACGCAAGATCAGGCATGGCCTGCCGCAGTGATCTCTGCTCTCTCTACCTCCGTCTTATGACTTCATTGATAGAAGGCAGTATTGCAGGGAGCATGTGATGAACATACCGCTCTTCCTGATCTCGCTGGGACAAACAGTACATATAACTCACTTCATGGATATTACGGATTGTTACTATGCACTTTTTTAACACGGCAATAAACATTCAGAACTTTTGGAATGCAATAAATAGTTCATACAACTTTCAAATGTCAACGATGAAAGTTTTTATTTCCTTTATCCCTTAGAGAAAAGGCAGATTCTCCAACTCACGAGACGAGCATGCCGAATAATGATATGACGTTGATTATTGTCATTTCCGGCATGATACACTACTCTTAACCCCGTTTTGCATTCAGAGATTTATTTCATTGCTCGATAGCAGCGGAAAGGAATGTTTGGATGTGATCCGTGCGGTTATGACGCGACAACAGGTGGCAGCATGTGAAGTTTACATAAATGGAGAAGCAATGCCCCTGCACTTAAGTGGTAGAAAAGGAAAGTGGTTTTTACGCCAAGTTCACGGACACGATACCTGGATCGCGGAGCAACTTTCCACGATTTCACAACGCAGGGAACTGGTTCACTTGCTTGCATAACTCTCATTATCTTAGCAACTTTGTTTACACGATAGCCTAAAAGGGTTCTTCACGCCTTGGCTGACGTTCTGTGGGTCATGGGCTCATTTCGCCAGATAAAAACGCTCCGTTTCCATGACTACCAAGTCATTCTTTTATGAAAAGCTGTAGTTTATCGTATGCAGAGAATATAAGACGTTACATTGCCATTCGTTGAACCGTAAATAATTAATTTAGGTCATTCCAGTCAATGCATACAAAATGATTGACCAAGAAACTTTACAGATTAGTATTCCCTCGAAAAAAGTGAATAATTTTAACGTCATGTAACACAACTTGTAATTTACACTGAGTAAAACCGCCACGGGTGGCCGAGGTCGTTAAGTCTCGGGCTCGTGAGCGGGAGGTGTGGGTTCGAATACCGCCAGGACCGTCCTTCCTGACTGAGGTTTTTTCTAGGTTTTCCTCAGTCCTCATAAATGGCAAATGCCGGGGAGGTACCCTAAACTTAGGCCTGGAACGATTCCTTCCTTAAAAATAAATCCTTTTCCAATATATCATTTCATTTCATGTATCATCAGTGTCCATCGCCTGTGGTGCCTCTGTAGCAAAAAACGGGCGTTAAACACTATTCATTCATTCATACTGAGTAAAAAACTTTGATTTATGCAATTCGCCAGATAATTTTTTTTAATATTCATTTCTCTATTACGAATGGAAAGAGCATAATTAAAAAAACTGTAAAAAGTTCACTGTGTGGCGTGGCTCATTGAAACCAGATCGGAATCTCAGGTGAAGATAAATTTTGAACACGTTACAAGAAGATCCCACCTTCTCGGCCAGTCGTAGCAAGTGTTACAAGAACTTTATGTTAACAGATAGTGCACCACATAGGTAGGCTAGTAAAAAGCGAAGTTAACACAAAACGAATTCGGCAGTCCTTTCAGCGATCACCAGAAAAGTATCTTCGAAGGGCATCCCAAGAGCTGCAATGTCCTGGGCAAGACATTTCCAGCATGTTGGATTGGAAGAGGAGTACCGATTGCCTGGCCTTCTACATTATCTCACATTACACCTCTGGGGTTATGTTCAAAGACAGAGTGTAAAGAACACAGGTTGTTGAATTTGATGCTTTGAAAGTCAGAATAGCTGAAGCCATAGCCACAGTAGATGAGAATATGCTATCGCGGGTATGGACAGAATTGGAAGTTCGGTTAGATGTAGTACATGCCTCTAGGGGTATGCATGTTGAAGTGGACTGAACAAAACTTTTTGAATTGTTGATTCACATCAATCAACGATTTTTTCTTTATATTAATTACAAGTCGGGTACATGATGTTACAGTTGTAAAGTACCTTTATATAAAGAAATGTGTGTGCGTGTGTGTGTGTGCTCGCGCATTTATTAACTGCGATTGGACTTACGGAATAATGAAAACAACACAATGATTATTTATAGCAAACTACTTTAAAACCAGTTAACGTAATTAAATACGTTTCATTAATAAAAGAAGTAATTTAGTTAGATATGCATCACCCTAATTAAATACGTAAAACTAATTAAACGCATGTCAACTTAATTTGGAACATATTAACTTAGTCAAAGATATTTCATCTAACTAAAAATAACCAATCCAGTTAAATACAACAAACTAATTATATAGTTGTTAAAATGACAATTATAAGACCGTTTTTCTTTAAATCCATCAGTTCTCTTGTTTTAAGGTGATAAATCTATCGTATATTTGTCAAAATCAAGAAGAAAGCACCTATGACATAAACCCAAAAAGACTAATGCCAGACAATTAAGCAGAATGTTGCCGCTGATAGCACACTTTCTATAAATGTATTATGTCGTTCCTGGTGGTGTAGTGGTAACCGTATTTGCCTTCTAAACCCCAGATCACGGGTACAAACCCGGTCAGGATCGATGAATATTTTCGGAAGGGGAGTAAAGCCGTGGGTCCCGTGCCGTACATTTACGATATGAAAAAGAACCTCAAGCCTGAAAGAAGAGGTCTCTGAGCAAAATTTGTCGGCCGTTTCACATCCGGAATTGAATGGGACGTTGACGACCTGAGATGTTAAAGGGCGTCCTTAAATAAAACGAATCAATAATATACATAAATATATGCCATATTTAATATTTACGAGGGATAAGTCATAAGTTATGCCAATTTTTTTCTCGCGAACAGGGGACAGCACGAAAAATGTAGTAGTGGTATTAGTGTTTATTAGAGTGGCATCAATGCAACAAAAACAGCTTCAACAGGCGTATGGGTTCCTTGAATTATATGTGCTTTTATGATTCATTAGGTATATTCGATTTAGCACAAGATATTACATAAGACATTCACAATAAAATATCAAATGCATATTCAGCAATAAAAATAAATAAAATAAAAACAGAATGAAATAAGTAATTTGTAAAAATATAAAAAATGCATATAAAATGTGAATAAATCCCATTATGAATGACACAACTGGACTCAGCCGATATGCTTCCCTCAACCTCCTTCCCGGTTATCAGCATTTTCAGACTGAGCTGTCTCACTTTCATCAGAAATTTATCTAATCTCTCCTCCCTTCCTTGCATACCAGCAGAGCCCAACATGATCATCTGCCTCTGTTCGATCCTGTAAAGGAGTGCGGTAGATACTTTTCTCTCCACTCTTCCGTACCTTTACATTCAGACAGTATGTGTGTTCATGATTCCCCCTTCTCAAAGATGGAACAAAGTCTCCGCTCTTATTAGTCAGTGATCTTAATCATATGCCATGCCCCTTGTCTGAGCCACGCAAGCCCCTGTCTAGTGTGTTTAGTACTGCTCCATCCATCCCCTATTCCGATTTTAGCTTCGGCTGTACTTCCAGCGAAATCATCTCTCTACATTGCGAAATTGTCTGCTGCCTATCCATATCCCTCAAGCTCTTGCCAACGCTCCTCCATGCGCTCTCTCCATTCCCCCGATTGAAAATATATGGCATTTGCTGCCGAGCAGTGCCACCAAAGGAAGGGTGGAGGTAGGCGGCCCTCGTAAAGAAGAAGCAAAACAAGCAAATGGACAACGTTGGTTTACAACAGTAAGTTACACACAACTACTTAGACAGGGTTGCAAATCTGTCACAGGACGGGTCTCCAGGTTAATCCACGGTGTTAGGGGCCTCCGAATAAGTCTGCAACGATGGGAAGACCTCTGTCCATCTCGCCACGGTTCGATTAAGGCAGGGCAAGCGTACTCAATGTTTCCCATAGTGTGGCTGGTATTGTCGTGCATTCCTGCCGCGGAGAAATGCTATTTTCACATATGCGCGTGAGCTCAGCTTCTGACCACTGCCGCTCACCAACTGAACTTCTGACGTAGACAATTTGTGTTTCATCACGGCAACTATTTTATATGTATTTCTATAGGAAGTGCGTGTTAGACTTTCTACTGTGTATTTGTGAGTACACCGACAGTTATATACGCGTTAGAACAAAGAATATATGTGTTATTATTATTATTATTATTATTATTATTATTATTATTATCATCATCATCATCATCATTGTATGTACAAAATAAATCGTACAAATAATATAGGAGAGAATTTCATGTGTATTTTCACGAGTAACATCTCCATGCGGAAGTGCAATTTTCAGATTGATGAATAAATTTCGAACCCAGGACCTTTTCATTGACAAGAAGCCAAGACCTAAATAACCGTTTTTTTTATCACGGCAGAAGATTGATGAAATAGACTATAGATTAGAAACTTCTCCTCGAAAGTTTTTAGCATTATTAGCCCAGCAAGTTGGTGTATCTCTCGGCAGTGCGTATAAAGCCACTCAGCTCCTGCATCTTCATCCAGTCGGTCCTGGTGGTGTAGTGGTTACCATACTTGCCTCCTAAACCCAAGATCGCGGGTTCGAATCCGGCCAGGACCGATGGATTTTTTCGGGCGTAAAATCCTAAGTATGGCTTCCTTCGGAAGTGAAGTAAAGCCGTTGGTCCCGTGTCGTACATTTACGGCACGAAAAAGAACCTCAAGCCTGAGAGAGAGGCCTCTGAGCAAAATTTGTCGACCGTTTCACGCCCTGAGTTGAATGGGACGCTGATGACCTGAGCTGTTAAAGAGCGTCCATAAATAAATCAATCAAAAAAAAATCTTCATCCATATCTGAATAAAACCTGTAAAGGTGCTGAGACAAAATATCCGGGAGGTAGTTTACAATATTCGGGAGTATGAATTGTGGCAAGTGTCTCAAAATATTTTTAAAAGAACACACGCATCTCTCACAGCGAAGAGCAGACACTGTATTATTAGTAATTACTATTTATTGCATATAAATAATGAAATAAACAACAAATACACGCTATGAGTTTCGACCTCGCGGCATGATTTCCCTCGGCAAATGGCGAGTTCGTTACGCAGTAACTTCCCGACAGCAAAAGCAATTTACGATTGCGTAGCGAAATGAATCTACTTTTCAAAGAGTCTGACTACTGCAGCGCCAACTGCCGTGAAACTGGTGATAAATCACTAAAGACTCCAATATGTAAAGTACAAGTAATTCTGGAAGGTTCGTGTGTTTTAATGTACCTGGCAGCTTTTGTGTATACTCCATTATCGGCATGCAAGGATGAACGAAATTTCTTGCGCTATAGCGGCATAAAATCATGCTACTTTTATACATTTTAGTGTATTATTATTTATTTATATATATTTATTTTTCTATACTGGTTTATCTTAGAGCACAAATCTGAAAAACACCGTGCAATCAGTTTTATTTCCCCCCAGAGTGTTTTGCCTTTGAATGAGCGCGCCTCTTATCAGCCGGGTCTCCGTGATTAGCAGGAGGATAAAACAATAAAACAACCAACTATAAAACAACACACAAACCAAATTAAAAGGCCCATTACTTAGCAAATTATCAAATAAGGTGTTGAAACTGCCCGCCTTCATTCTCCACACATTTTTGGCATCTCTTTAGGAAATTACTCATCACTCGCTATGGTTCATTTTGAGAAATCCGGAAAATTTTTGACGATGCTGTCTTTGAGTTCTTGTAAGGTGTGTGCGTTCGTTTTGTACACGGCATTTTTTTAATTTACCCCAGAGATAATAATCGCAGGCTGTTAAATTAGGGGGGCACAAATTCCTACTAACTCTGTCTTGTGGAAACATGTTGTGAATTGCTCTCATGATCAATTGCAGAGTCCTGCTGATCACGCTCCCTGTCGGTTAATTCTCTGGAAAAAAGGGGATTAGCAGGTATTAGTAACATAATCGATTGTGTACTTAAACAAATAAATAGATTTTTTCACCTCTTAAGTAAACATAGTATATAAATAGTACATAAAGACACATTGTGCCGTTGTAAACACACGAGCATAATAACTTTATGTGTACTGTCGAATTAAGAAACGAACAACACAACACACACCCGGCTACAGCTGCACTATGACTGCAACAATCAGCAAGATCAACAAGTAAGCAAGCAAGCTTGCTATTCCCTCCATGGCGCGGCAGACTAGTGGGGAATTTGGCCATGGGAAGGGGGAAAAACGTGCTTTTGGGAAAAGCATCAATGATCGCACTGTATATTTGTTTGTTCTATAAATTTGCAAATTTACTATATTTTTATTGTTCACTGTCTTTATGAATTGGGCGTTCTATTTTAAGAGGATTTTATAAAAAAAAGGCAATTTTCAGTTTTCATTTCGCATGAAAGCTATCGGATCTAAAAATGTTATATTTTGCAAAATATATATTCTTATAATTATGTTGTAGTAGTATTCGGAAATATGGATCATTCTTTACCACGAATTTTCATCTCTCTCATTTCGTGTGTTGGTCCTGATACAGAGTCGAAAGTGCCAGGCTAAGTTTGCTGCGCGAAGTGACGGTGGCTTGCGCTCTTAGAAAGGTTTATGTCCCGGTGTCTTAGAGGAGTATTCCCTCTACATCCATATCTCACTCCTTCCTCTCGGAGATGCGCACCAAGGGCCAGCTTTAGCAAGG
Source organism: Metallyticus violacea (assembly GCA_030762175.1). Classification (NCBI taxonomy): domain Eukaryota; kingdom Metazoa; phylum Arthropoda; class Insecta; order Mantodea; family Metallyticidae; genus Metallyticus; species Metallyticus violacea. The sequence goes on along the minus strand of CM060845.1, from coordinate 10,851,275 downwards.
GTAAAGTATCGATGAATACTCCTGTGCCCTAAGTCCAACATTACAACACTGGAATGTTTTCGCCGTGAGCTAGCGTATTGTAGGACACATCCATTACAGTGTTTATGACAAAACCTTTACATTGGGCTGCTAAACAACCTTGTGAACATATTCGCACATTTTAATGCAAAACATTACACATGTTTCGGTCATGGGTAGTGCTCTCAGTTACTTCAGCGTTTTCTCATCGAATTGTGAGGTACGGTTTAGATATTCCTTTTCTATCTGCTTTTAATTTTTGTTTCATTTAGTGCTTCGTTTTTACTCGGTAGATAAATTTGCCTTGGTAAGCTCAAAATATTAAATTTTTATTTATTTTTTCCTTCACTCCATATTTATTATAAACGACAGAAGAAAAGTATAAAATAAGCGAATTCCTCAGCAAGTCGAATTTCTGAAGGGTACACCAGAACGCTAGAGCAAAGAAATTGGTGCCATAGAGCGCTTTTTAAATTTTGGTTTTTAGGCACACTCTCATTTCTAATGGTCCGGGTTCCCTTGATTTTCATAAACTATTTCTCTTATTTTATTTAAATGGTATATGCCTAGTTTCGTTGCGAAAAAAAAAAAATATTGGTACCGCTAGGGCGATTTCAAATTTTGAATTTTAGATAAACCCCTACTCTTAATAATCTGATTTTGCTAACTTTCAGAAAATATTTTACTTGTTTTATTTTAATAACATACACCAAGTTTCGTTGAGAAAAAACAAAAATTTGGGTCTCTAGAGCGATTTTTAAATTTCCGATTTAGGTTAACCGCCCACTCTTTCGGTTTTCAGGTATGCCCGTACTCCTAATGGTCCGTTTCCCTAATTGTCTGATACTATTTTCCATTGCTAATAGCCTGATTTTGCTGATTTTCAGAAACTATTTTTCTTATTTCATTTAAATGGTGTTTCCTTGAGAAAAAGCAAAATTGCGACTGCTAGAGCAATTTTTAAATAATAGTTTTAGGTTAATCCCCAACACCAATAGTTCAATACTCTGGTTTGATGAATCGCCTGTTAATTCTTTTTCGTTGAGAAAAAATAAACATGCGACCGCTGTAGCGTTAACACACATATACACGATTTTTCAAATTACTAGTCCTAATTGTCTGATGTGATAGAGGACATGAAAGTAAACATTTCTGGTTTTTTAGTAGCGTCCGGATATGCTGAGTTTTCAATATAAAAGGCAGAGCTATTCACTCACCTTATAAATGCATTTGTGTGTCAGCTATTTTTGTTACCATAAACAATTGAAGTTAATGTGTTTCAGCTCTTGTTGTTGCCATGGGAATAATAAACAACGAAGTTAATTTTTTGTTGCGTCACGAAATATCTTGTGTGAGATCTGTTATTTAATTTAATTATATTAAAATGCATCGTGCACAAGGCATTTAGAGCAGCTTACGTCAATGCTAATTTGGCAAAGCGAATCTATGAGAAACAAGACCCTCAGCATCATATTCTGTGCCGTACAACATTTTCAAGACTATCAACGACTTCGTGATAGCGGCCAGTTCCAGGTAAATAAAGTAAGTTTAGAAGCGAACTGAACTGTGAGATCATTATACTTTGTTAAGAGGAGGTTTTGCAGAGGCTTGAAAATAATGCACGAATTAGCACTCGAGCTGTTGCCCTTTCGATGAATACCAGTCACATGTCTGTATGGAGAGTTTTAAGTGAGTGTGAAAAGCATCCATTTCATAACAAAAAATACAAACATTAATCCCAGATGATTATCCTAGCAGACAACAATTTACATACTGTTAACAATGAGCCTGATTTTGCTAGAAGTATTTTATGGACTGATGAGGCATGCTTTTCAAGAGCTGTCTTTCTAACAGTGACATTTGGAGTGACACAAATCCTAAAGCTGTGGAAAATCGCCGCAATAGAAGTTTTCTGTAAACATTTGGGTTGGGTTTGTGGATTGCTTTCTAGTTAGACCATGTTATACCTGGACGATTGAATGAACATGTTTATTGTATTTTTCATGCGGAAATGCTTCCGGAGCTATTTGAAGATGTCCCGATTAATATTCGGAGAAACACGATCTTTTATATATAAGCAAAGGTCGTTAATATAAATAATAAATAATGGTTGCCTGCCCAAGAACGCTCTCTTGTGGAACTCCTGATGTAACCGTTCGGATAACTGATACTTCTTGTTCTACCCTAACTCTCTGGGTAGTTTTAATTTAAAGCACAGCCCTTTTATCTATTTCTAGTCCACACCGTTTATTTACTAAGTCACGCGATGCGAAATTAAAAGCTTTCGGAAAAGCAATCACAACTGCACCAATCCTACCTTCTCTTCAGCCAGGTCCTGAACTAACGAAATTATTTGGCTATCGCGAGAAAACCATTTCCTGAAACCGTGTTGACGGTTGCAGAACCACTATTTTTAATTATGTACTCTACAATTTCAATCGTTGAAAAAGAAGTATAAGATTTCCCCTAAATTAGTTTTATCCATTTTATTGGACATCCCACAACAAGTCTACTGTATTAAATAAACTGTTTGAAATAATGACTTGATTTTTCAAATGATTACTTAAAACAGACGTACCAAAAAAAATGAATGGGTATGTACCTAGATATAGTGGATGTCAAAACTTTTCAGAACGTTCTTATACAAGGCGAACGAAAAGAATGAGAGACGAACACAGGGAAGGCAGCAAAATACAACAGCACAGAATAAAAGAAACAGAAATTTCTAAAGAAAACAAAGCCAAAGAAGACCTAATGATGAAAAAACTGAAGAGAAGAAAAAGTAAAGAAATTTAGCATAAAAGAAAACAAGAGAGAAGCAAACAGCTATCATATTCTTTCAATCATTATGATGTGGTGACATTTATTCAAGTTAGTGGGGCAGCAACATGCCCTGTCGAGAGTAGCGCTGGAGTGCCTCACTACATTCCTTAGTATGTTAATTTTGTGTTGTTTTCGTGAAGTTTGACGACGTTCTTCCTGCTTGTCGTGTTTGAAAACGAGGAATTCGGCGTGGATTAGGTTGCTGTCCTCGATTACAACTTGTGACGCAAGTATACAAAATGTGCTTTCCCTAACTAGCGAAGTGTGGAGATTAAAACAGCTGAAGGAGAAATCTGGTTATCCTTCGTCCGTTTTGAATTCTAGTACGGTTGCCCAACTGTCCATCTGCTTTGATACCCAAACATCTGCGTTTTGCAACATTAATCATTTCTTAAGAATTTACCGAATAAACATCGACAAAAAAAAAATGATTGAACACAAACACTGGCCGCCTCCGTGGTCTAGTGGCAGTGTCTGCGACTGTTAATCCCCAGAGGTCCTGAGTTCAATATTGATTTGATTTGTTTTATTTACAGGCGCTCTATAACATCTCAGGTCATCAGCGTCCCATTCAATTCAGGGCGTGAAACGGTCGACAAATTTTGCTCAGAGGCCTCTTCTTTCCGGCTTGAGGTTCTTTTTCGTGCCGTAAATGTACGACACGAGACCCACGGCTTTACTTACCTTCCGAAGGAAGCCGTACTTAGGATGTTTACGCCCGAAAAAATCCATCGGTCCTGGCCGGGTTTGAACCCGCGATCTTGAGTTTACGATAGGCTCAATACCCGGTCAGGTCAAGCTGTATGGGTAAGGTTTCATTCGGAGTTTTTCCTTACCCCATAGCTTTAAGGCGCCAAGGACTCAGAGCTCATTTGCACCATCACTAACTCATTTCATTTCATTTATAACTACAGACGTACACCTACAGTATTCAGTTCAATCTACAGACGTCGCGAGAAGACCAAAGCGACACTGGAATGAAGTAATTGAAGATTTGTGCCACAAAGTAACTTTACACCACTATTTTATAAATTACAACTGAAAGTAGCAGTCTTGCTATATCACACAATTTAATAGAATAAATTTACGAAATTGTTCAAGCAATGCAAATGACTTGCTGTTAATAAGAATTTATACTACATGAGGTACACTGGGCAAAGTTAATATCTGGCACTAAATTAACAATAATAGGGTCTGAAACAACAGCATTGTTCGTGCACAAGTCTTCGTGGATTCCTGACATCTCCTCACTGCTGCGAAAGATCCATCATTATTGCTGTCTTCATCCTTTCCAATAATTCTAGTGCAGATTTCGACCTTGCTATTCAAGAAGTTGTCAGCATATCTCTCTCTGCAACTGCCATGTTTCTTTAATTTCAGTACATCCCCTCCAGCATCCACAAATAATGTAGCCGAACTCCTCCGAAAACAATGTCAGTATAACTAGAGGGGTTGGTTGCTCAGTTTCACTTTCCACTTCTGTAATTCACAAATAGACGATTGTGCTCAACATATTTCGGGCGCAGAGAGACAAACTTTCTGTATTGCTCACCCACTTTTCCTTTCCATCCACCACAGTAAACCTTCTCACCTGGTGTGTGTTTTGATCACTGGGACTGATACGATGAGTATATTTTCTTTATGTTCTATATCGTTTAGTTCCAGCTTCACAAGTGCCAGCGACGCCCATTATTTCACCAATCTTTATATCTAAATTCTGCTTCAAGAGCTTCCACCAAAAATTTACTTATATCCTCTCTTATGAAAACACTGGACACTTTTGCTACATGTGTAACATGTTTTATTTTCAGGAAGGCGATCAAACTTTAAATTCTTGATATATCAGCACTATGAGTAAGATATAACAATGGTTTTAACATGGATAAATAGACAATAATGTTGAAGATTTCATTTACCTTCGATTTCTGCAACATAACATTCTCACTAAATTGTCCTGATATTTTTCTTTTTGCGCCAAACTGAATAAATCACGTTCTCGCTTATAACTTTTTTTTTCTCAGGTGGCAAATCATTCCTTCAGTCTCCTCTTTCAAATTCTTTAACTTTTTCATCAAATTCCATTATAATTTTCAATTAACATTCGTTTCAAGCTACTAAATATTTCAATATAATAAACGATAGCTAGCAATACCCTTGAGGTTCATTCATGTCTTCCTTCATACTACTATATTTTGAAATCGAAACATTTTTAGCCATTACTTTATTAAGAAAAATGCTTATTTTCATGTCCTTTATTATATGAGAAAATTAGGATAGTTTTTCTGATACACCTTATATAAACACTCCTCTCTCAGCCATGACGACGGGAAAAAAGTATGAAATTAATAAGCTTCTGAAATTATCATTACGGAGTACTAAAGAGAAATGCGCAATTCAATACATATATATAAACATAAAAAGTTTTAAAAATAACAATGAATAAATAAATAAAACAATAGAAATACATTTACAGTAAGATGAGTGCATTAGTGTTATGTCGTTCTAGTCACAGATTTTCTCTTTCCCATCTTATTTTTCTAATACATTTACACAGCTACTCCAATTATTATTATTATTATTATTATTATTATTATCATCATCATCATCATCATCATCCAATATAAAATTTAGACATGCAGCTCTACTCCTTCTCGACCGCTCAAAGTTTTCGGAGAGAATGTGCGACCTCGTCCACTCCGTAGCGTCACATCATATGCACTCAATTTTCCTTTTCACCAAACATAGGAAACATTCTTTCCCCTGTGTCATCCGTCATTTTCTGCGCTTTCCATCTCGCGAGTTGCAGCCAGGCCATTATTAGTAATACATCCTCGCTTACAGCTGCTTTGAGAAGGAGAAATCCGGAGGAAATGCACTGTGCAACAATGGAACACCCTCCGCGTTGTTCAGACGTATCGCCTTGAAATTATCATATGTTTCCCGTACTCAACTGGCTTGAAAACTTACCCTAGGCATTCTTTATAATGTGGTTAAGAAGATTTTGTTTCAATAAATAAATAAAAAGAAATCCAGCCAGCTTACTATTTGATTCGCTCTTCATAAAGGATGGTCGCATCACTTAGCTGAGTTTCGGCATCTTTGGGAATGCAAACAAAAGTTTCTTCATAATCACCTGCTGTGGGGAGCTAAGACACAAACACGTGTTGATTGGCACAAGGAAATGTTCAAAGATGCTCCAGAGGCCAGTCAAATTCTGTTTCTGACAAATGAACCTTCGTTGTCAAAGACAAGCTTACAGAAATCCAAAGAGGCTAAAGCACTGTCAAATAGATGGCGGCCAATTTTTTCGTCACTCTGGCGCTGTCATCTGTTCCACTGGATCGTTTTACGGTTTCTTCACCCGGTCTTCAAGACCGAGGGTCTTGGAAAAAGTGCATACAGACAGCAAAGCTGTATCATTTTCCACTATGACACTGCATCGTCCCACATCCCGGGACAAAGAATGAACTTTTGATAGCTTCATGTGTGAAATTAATGACTCACTCGCCATACAGTCCTGATCTGATAGCATGCAACTTCTCGTTCCCGGCCTTCAAGAAGAAAATGTGCGCTTTGTCCTTTAACACTACTGAGAGTTGGTAAGTACAAATACCTGCAGACAAGTGGTGAATATGCATAAGATATGTTGTGTGTAAACTTCAACGTGGCATTCCTACAGATGAATGCACATCTGGAATTAACAAAACATTATTATAGGAAAAACAATCTAAAAGAATTTTGTATGGCACACTTCTGTGATCAGTTCTACACCTTGCGTTACATTTGGAGGAACTTTAAAGCATCTTAATTTGACACATGCTGTTGTACATCATTTACGTGTGTAATTTCATATTTTTAACTGTGGGAATAAAAGAATAGAAAATACAGAATTAAAAATGTTGGGTCGTTGCATGACTTTCACGACCAGTGTGTTGTAAAGAGAAATAAAGGCGCGCGGTTAGCTCAAGAAGTTTAAATAGGGGGTTTTATTTAACATATCTGTGTAAGCATTAGAAGCACAGTTCATGCTTTCACTTCCTTATTGAACCATACAAAGCGGCACATCTCTCTCTCTCTTCCTGTGTGCAGTAGTCGCTATTTAATTTTCGGGATTCTACTAAGTAAAGCCATAATTCAGCATTTCTTTTAGAAGTAGTGTCCCCCACTCTTGATACAAAGTGCATCCTTCGGAAAATTCATGGAGGCAGCAACGCCATGCTTCTTTAGGGATAGCAACAATCTCCTTTTTGTAAAGTGCAACAGTGTTTTCCGGACTCCCAAATGGACGTCTCGGTTTCTCCTTGATAGTTGATAAAGCAAGTCACATTAAGTCAGATCTGAACTGTACGGTGGAGGTTTACAGCGTACTTGCAGAATGTCAATTGTTTTCAAAGTGGCGCGTGTCGTGGTGAAGCAGCAATCCTCTCAATGCAGACTTGGACTTCTCCAGGGAGGATGTTGCGCATCAGTTGATAGTGAGGGCTTTTTATTCCTGAGGAAGGAGGGCTGCAATATGGCCACTTGCTGACTCCCTGCCTACACCCATATCACCGACTGCCTCTTTGATTTTGAGTCGTATTGTTAAATCCAGCTTTTGTCATCTGTGAGGAGATCACGAACACGTGGATAGCTGCCATTGTCGAAATAATTCCTGGCACCTATATTTTGTTTTTCGGAGCTTCCTAACATGCATGCACCGCCACGGGTGGCCGAGGTCGTTAAGACGCGGACTTGTTAGCGGGAGGTCTCGGTTCCAATACTGTCAGGACCGTCCTCCCTGACTGAGGTTTTTTACATGTTTTCCTCAGTCCTTATAAATGGCAAATGGCGGGGAGGTAACCTAAACTTAGCCCTGGAACGATTCCTTCCTTAAAAATAAAAATCCTTTCTCAATATATAATTTCATCTCATGTATCACCAGTGTACATCGCTTGTGGTGCCTCTATAACAAAAACGGGCGTTAAGCACCATTCATTTATTCATTCATTCCTAACATGCAGAATTTTCAGATACCTGCGGCAAATGAAGTTCAGAGTTTCCTCTGTCTCCCTGCCAGTTACTCGCGGATTGTTCTTCACTATGGCTTCTATAGGAGCAAGTTTTCATATGTAACTACTGTTGCTAGACGCTCTTCGTCTTTGAATGCTGTAAACAGTGCACATGTGAAGGAGCAGAGTTTGGAAAACTTTGTTAGCGCAGACCGCATTTATAATCGCAAAAATCGTCATTCGAAAATGCTCTTCAGTAACCACCATCTTAGAAGTTCAATCAGCGCACGGCGACAATTAACTTGCACCTGTCAGAGTTTTTCAAACCCCCAAAATTAATAAAGACCCCCTTGTGTGAGGGCCACTACGAAAGTTTAGAGATGAGGAGGATTGAATGTTGACCAACTAAAAAGGAATGTGGCATGTGATAGCCCTATCCCTTAGGAGTAAAACGGTACCAGGTTGTGACCCTCTTCACTCCCGGATTCCAGAGTGTGCGGGTTAAACAACCCCATCCCGTGCAGCCAGTCGTTACCATGGGCCTGGGGAGAGAGCATTTTCGCGCTGTGATTCTTTATTATTTCAAGAGTGATTTAAATGAGTCTTAAGGTCTTGAGCGCTTGCAACAGACTTTTGGGGTTCTTGCCCCATCTAGGGCAACGGCTTTGCGTTGATTTACGGAATTTAAAAGCAGCGAAACTTCACTGCAAGAGAAAAGTGGGTGTTCGATGACAACAGTCACTGAGGAAAGCTTTGTCGCGGTGAAAACTGTCAGGAAGATTTCCTCCCTGTGGGACTCTACAACTTGACAGAGGTACAAAAGCGTAGTCTCGTCGAACTGTGTGAAGAAATGCTGCAGAGATTCGACGGAGGGAGCTCAAGGCGTGCCTGATGTTATCACGGGTGATGAAACATCGATTTAGTAATTTAACCCGGAGACCAAACGACAGTCGGCAGTTTGGATCTTTCCAGTTGACGATCCATCAATGAAAATGAAGAGGGGCCGAAGTGTTAGGAAGAAAATGGTGACCAGAATTCCTCTGAAGGAGCAAAGAACCGTTACTACTCAGTCTGCCTGCCGAAAGTTTTCGACAAGCTCCGAGAACGCCGTCCAAGGACAACTGAGGGAGATCCTGTTTCACCACAACGCATCTGTTCATACGGTTAACGTCACCATCCAGTTCCTGGAGTTAACAGGGGTCAGACTCAGGGCTCATCCTCCCTATAGTCCTGATCTGAACCCATGCGATTTTTTCTCTTTCCAGTGATAAAAAATCACATGCGAGGAAAGCGATTTTCCAGTCCTGAATAAGGTGTGACTATATGAAAATGAACTGAGAATGAGAAAGTGTATAGAGTGTGGTGGAGAGTACTTTGAAAAGATGCAACAGTCGGAGTGAGTCTATCCACTCCCAATTTGACATGTCTCAAAACTTTCGTAGTTACTCTCGTACTGAACTTATTCAGTTTTTGTCTTCATCATCAACAGAGTCATCAGCTGCAGGAAGAAGAAGGGATAAAAAAATCATATTCCAGAAAATTATGGTCTAACACATTATAAATATTAGTACAAATCCTTGTAAAGTATGCTTTTGTAACTTTCTGATCCACGAAAGATGTGCAACACTTGTATAGATGTCAGTAAAAAGTTACAAGTGATGACATATAAGAACAAGATGGAGGAGCAGCTGTTTGTTACATGTCGCCATATCTTGAAGTAGGTTATGTCCACTTCTTAGTAATAATTTTATTTTTTTAAGGTACAGTGCGGATTATTGCCATTTCTGCTAAAGGTATTGTATTATTTCTCAGAAATAATGATAATTTAAATATTTTATAACGCATTAGTCAATATGCAGTGTGTCCGGGAAGTCCGTATATCCCTGAACGCTATAATTTTAATTAACAGTCAACAATGCACCAACAACTAACAATACACCAGCGCTATTTCTAACAATTGCAATATTATTATAATATAATATGATATGCTAATAAAAACAAGTAAAACATAGGGTATGCGGACTTCCCGGACACATGTACAAGCGTTCACTTTGAGACGACAATTGCATATGGATGCAGAGCAGCATCAACTTTAATAGACGAGAGATGGCAAAGAGTCGAACTGCCCCATTGCCTAGGTCATTCATTTTATTATTTTATTTGATCATTTATAGTTATATATCTGTGTGTGTGTGTGTGTGTGTGTGTGTGTGTGTGTGTGTGTGTGTATGAATCACATTTTCAACACAAGCAAAAAATTTGTTACAAAATAAATTATTTTAAAAGAGAAAGAGAAATAGAAAAAAAAAATAGTGCTATGCAGTAAGAACCTCAAAGAAACATAAGCTAAGATGCTGGGCTAAAATATGCATTTGAAACAGGAAAGGCTCAATATCATTGATTGTACTTGATCTAACTTTTTACTTGACGTTACAAGCTATAAGCAGCTGGGGCTGCAGCCCCGAACCGTGGCGAAGAAAGCCAACTTGTTACGGAACGATAAGCGTTGTTACTACCGAGTAAATTTTTATTTTATTTTATGTTCTATTATTTTTTATTTTATTTTATTTTATTTATTTATTTATATTAAACTTAAAATAAACTAACCTAACGCATGAAAAATTAGCATTTATTGGATTAAAAATAGTGTAGTAAAAGTGTTTTAATGTAGTAATATTATTTTCTGTATGTTCTACTTTTGTGTTAAACTAAACTAACTGAACCTAACCTAACCTAACGTATGAATTAATTTTTTATGTTCTATTATGTTTTATTATTTAATTATGCTATTATGTAGTAATATTATTTTATATGTTCTATCATTTTTGTTAAACTTAAACGAAACTAACATAACGTATGAGTAAGTTGTTTTAATTTTCTTATATATTTTGTTAAACTTAAACATAAACTGAACTAACCTAACCTAAGTAGCATTTATTCGATTAAGAATAGTGTAGACAAATTATCAAGATTATTTCACTCATGTGACTTTGTCTTAAAATGAACCAATGAAACGAAACAAAAATTTGATTTTTGACCAATCACAATCAGATTACCGAATGAACTTATCGTAAAAAATATGAAATCTGTTTTATCATGCGACGTGCATTGATTATGGTCAGTGTAGCCATTATATAATTTCTGAACACGCATTTCTGTTCACTTTGGCTAGAGGTGGTGGGGAGCTATTGATAGCAACAAAAGCATGGACAATGAACGCAAAATGGAGGATTCTTCAAAGCGTTTTGGTGATGCGTCAACTGTGCAAGTTGATCTTATCATTAGGAATTCCAAACCACAGAATACAAAGAAAAACAGCCCGTTACAGCGCAAGGTCTCCCTGCCCCTCAACCACATCCTTAGTTATACAGAATCTCCTTTTCCGACCCTGTTTACATTTGTCTCTCATCTTCTCAGAAGGTAATGTGCAACCCTTTGTCTCACCAAGTATGTGTGCGCAAGGTTTGCAGTATGTAATGAAACGTGTCTTACCTGTTTGACGCCATCTACCAACACACGGATGTCGTACTCGTCGTCGAAGTAGTTGGCGTAGAGTAGAGGGGTCTGGAAGGGGTCTCTGGAGCGAAGTTTGACGCGTCCTCTGCTGCGAGGTTTCATGAGGATGGGCACAAGAGAGAAGGCATCACGGCCCTCCACGCTGCCGAACACTTTTCGGTACACCTGCTCGGTGAGGCCCAGACCACGCCTTAAGCTGCCCGCAGTGTCTCCCGTCAAGGAGCCCGGTCCGAACACGATCTCCAAATCTGGCCATTCCGTGTCGGTGTTGTACTTGGAACTGACGAAGGCCACGCCTTCAGCTCCTCCCGGTAGTGTAAGCGGACCTTTTCTATTGATGAGGTAGTCCAGGGCATAGCCTGGGTTGAAAATAAGTCGCCTCTCGACTAGAGACACGCTGTCGTTGACTAGGAAGGCGAGTCCTGCCATGGACACATGGTCCTGCAAGTTATAACCGACTTTAAGGTCCTGTATGACAGGAATGCCCAACTCCTGCAAGTGTTCACGAGGACCTATACCGGACAACATCAAGAGCTGGGCTGAGTTGAATACCCCTGCGGAAAGAATCACTTCCTTGCGTGCCCGTATCACGTACTTCTGCCCGTTCTTCACAAACTCCACGCCATACGTCGCGTTCGTGATGGGCGAGACGAGGATCTTGATTACTCTCGCCTGCTTTGCGATGCTGAGGTTGGGGCGATATCGCACCGGACGGAGAAATGCCTTGGATGCACTGCAACGAGTGCCGTTACGAATGGTCGCTTGTACCACGGAGAACCCCGTTTGTGACTCCGCACTAGGATCTCCAATACGATGTCCTGTGTCTCGACCGGCCTGAATAAAGGCATCTCTAAGAGGTGTTTTCCAGGGGGCCTCCTGCACGTTGAGGTAGCCTCCAGAGGCGTGATACGGCGAGTTTTTGAGTTCCTTGATGCCGATGTCTTCAGACTTCAGAAAGTACGGTAAGATTTCATCGTAACTCCAGCCCGCATTCCCCAGCTGGGCCCACAGGTCGTAATCTCTGCGGTTGCCTCGAGTGTAGACCATGTAGTTGACGACACTTGTGCCCCCCAGCACTTTACCTCGCGGCCACCGACACCTGCTCTGCTCCATGCCTCGGCAGTACCTCTCATCGCGCTCGGCCCGATATCCCCAGTTAAACCCGAGAAACTGCACATAGCTCGCCATGAGGGGGATGTCCGACACGAAGGTCTCGTCTCCTCCAGCTTCCAGTAGCAGCACCGACCACCCGGGCACTTCTGTCAGTCGGTTGGCGACAACTGCACCGCCTGAACCTGCTCCCACCACGATGAAGTCGTACTCCTTCTTGAACGTCTGAGTGTCACTTGGAGTGCCCTCCGGGTCCAGGCCGCGGCGATACAGCCCCAGCACATTTTCCAGTAGAGACTGTGACTCGACCAGTCTCGACCCAAGACTCGCCAGTAACAGCAGGAGGAGATTCATCTTTGGCTGTTAGGAAGAAATTCTCTCACAAGTGTCCATCGAGAGCCTGCAACAGAGTGATCGCACGATTCTTTAATAAAATGTCTTTATCACTCATAAAGAAACCAACACGAAGTTTTCAGAATGGATAACAAGAACTTGTGATATTGCACATTCCCCTAGCTTTAAATTAAAGTTTAGATAGCAACATGAACAAGTCTGAGGGCCTTCAAAAAATCTGTGATGTCAACACTTCTGTGTATGTGTACACAGATGTTGCTCCGCCAGACGCTAAGTCAATCTCAAGTGAGAACATTATGATTTACTACAATTTTAAAGCAGGTTTACGTAAGAGAAAATGCCATGAAAGATTACACCTTACATTTGAGGATCTTTGCTCATCACAGTGCACTATTTAGCGATTATCTGCACATTTTAGCAGAGTAAGGGACTCCTTCGTAGATAAAGACCGCGCAGGACGGCCCGCTACGGCAACAAAGCATGAAAATGTGATGAAAGCAGAGCGTATGTTAAGGGAAAATCATAGCTGTACCTACAATCTTGAGTAAATTAATGTGAAAAAGCAGGTAAATTTAGTTTTATAAGTTATTCAGTGCTAATAACCTTTCCCTCCAACCTGTATCGCATTATTGATATGCATTGTTGAGATAGTTAATTGTAGTTGTTGATTCGATTGGTGTATTAGAAGTTTAGCAATTTGTTTGTGCTTATAGCTGTTTTAACATTTTATTTAGCGAAGATATTTTTATTCACAGTGGATATCACATCTAAGAAGAGAAATGAGATCATAACCCTCCATGAATTTGTAATATGACTCAGAGACAGAGGCAGCCGAATGTAATGTAAGTTTGGGTACTGTTAATAATATAATTAGAGGAAAAATGTGATTGGATCAATTTCATCAATTTTCAGAGGAAAAGACGATGTTATCGGAAATAAAAAACATCCAGGAAGGATGATACCTATCTAATCATAAGCAGAAAAATTAATCTTGAAAGAACAGTTTTAATTTAAAATAAATTTGGAGGCTGTAGGGGTGAAAAGCGATGCTTCAACAGTGCGTAAGCTGCTTCTAAAAGCTGAAAGGAAACAGCTGTTAACATCTACGAAGAAATAGAGATTGGCTACAAAATATCAGAACTGGACACAAGAAGAAGGAGCCTATTTTCTAATTAAGTTCAGGGGTTGAACATCTCGCATGTAAGGAGAAGCGACTGAGAGGAAATCTCACCGAAGCACATCAAACAGGCGGAAAGTTTCCCCAAAAGAAGATATTTGGGTGCTGTTTTGCATTCATAGGCACTAAACGTTTGTTTCCTATTGACGGAATGATGAACAGCGACAAGTACATCCCAAGAACCGTCGCAGAGCTGGAGATATTGGCAGAGGAAATGAACATTGAAAAGGCGACTTTCCAGCAAGAACTTGCCCCGTGTCATGTATCGAAGAAGGTTAAAGACTTCATGGCAAAAAAATAGTTTTCAGTGTTTAGACTGGTCTGGAAATTCATCATACCTCAACTCTACACAGAACCTTTGGGCGATTGTCAAGAAACGGGTGAGAAAAATGAACTGCACACCATAAAAAAGATTATTTGTGCTGTGACAAAAATCATGACCCAGAAATAAATTAAATATGTAAGAAACTCATGTTCAAGCGAGTGAAAATAGTAATTAAGGCCAAATTCCTCTCATGGAATTATTCGCAGTATGAACAGCGACAGAGTCCTGTTGGAAAAAAAAAAAAGATATGATCACGCTCTCTGTCGGTTAATTCTCTAAAAGAGGGGTTAGTATGGTATTCATGTAAGTAGCAGAATCAACTGTATGCTTAAAAAAAATAGTGGTTCTATGATTCTTAACACCACTGGTGTTAACATATGAATCACACATAAAGACACGCTGTGCCGTTGTAAACACACGAGGCATAATACACTTTATGTATACTGTCGAATTATACAACACACATCCGGGAACAGTCGCGCTAGCGGTGGTGAACAAGGTCAATAAGCAAGTAGGCTTGCTACCCCTCCACGGCGTGGTAAACGGGGGGGCTCTTTGATTTGTTTTATTTATGAACGCTGTTTAACAATTCAGGTCACTAGCGTCCCATTACGTTCTGGGCGTGAAACGGCAAAACTTTTTTGCTCAGAGGCTTCTTCTTTCAGGCTTGAGGTTTTTTCATATCGTAAATGTACGACACGGAATCCACGACTGTACTTCGCTTCCCTTCCGAAGGAAGCCATACGCCCGAAAAATCCATCGACCCTGACAGTGGGGGCTCGCTCATAGGAAAAACTCCGCACCGCGGAGGAAAGTATCGCTGATCGCACGACAATTCAGAGACAGCATAACGGCATTGGATCATCTGGAATAAACGTGTTGACTTCAAGGGAGCTTATGTTGAAAGTTTAAGTTAAACGCTAGTTCCTTCATTGTTAGACTCAAATTTTACAGACCGCCCTCTGTTTTGTTTTTTTTTTTTATTGAATGTTTCATATGTCTTGATCGTAATAAACTTTTATTTGTTTAACTTTAAGAAGATGTAATGTTTCATCTTCAGAAGATGCGATATTAAACACTGTTTATCGTGCTATAACTGCAAGCAACCAGTATCGTCTAGGCAACGTTATAATAATAGCGCTCTTCTGCAAGAGGTCCTGAGGTCACAAAGGGAAGGTGAGCGGGCCGACATGCAAGAGCTGTCGTAACTTTGTTGGGTCATTGATGCATATAGTCGGTGCCGTTGTATGTGTTTTACTCGCGTAATATGGACTGCTCAAACAAAATACGCGAAATTTTATGACAGTAAATAAACCAGGTTATAAAATACTGGTGAAATTTTGAATAAATTAATGCATTTAGATTGACAGAACTTTTGGGCTAAGCTGGTCGTCATTGACGCCTAAAAACAATGCACCCTACGACATCAGAATTCTTTTGGGGAAAGTCGATCTGCTAAAGGTACAAGTGACAGAATTATCGATACTGTGTATTAATGGCTCTAAAAATGTTATCCTTTTTAAATCTTACAAGAGATACAAAGATTGTGTTGTGCTAAATCAACAGATGACGTTTTTATTTTGTCTATGATGTTTCTATACCACATTTGTTACTTTATGAAAGATAGAACGTTCTGCACTCTGTATAGATATCAGTAACTTCAATAATTCCATATTAGTGCAGCAGTAGCAACATAATTGTTGTGTAATTGTTGTATTTTAAACCAACAGAGCTCTTGTGTTCGAACGCTGTATTCTCTCAGTACCTGAGTCAAGTGTGATCATCATTGTTGTGTAGCAGCTGGAACTATTGTGAAGTGAACATCTTTCACAGTGAGTTGAAAAGTAATCCTGTGATTTCAAATAATGATTCCTAAGGCAAAACATGCTGATTGGTCACCAAGTAAAAGGAGTAAGTCAGTAACACTTGTGAAGAGGGCTATTCCTATAAAGAAATAGCCAAAAGGTTGGTGGTGTGGCTACAAAATCAGGCATTAGGAAAGGCTGCAAGCGGTACGAAGTAACTGGGAGCGGAAGAAGTGGCAGTGCTCAAGACTACCGCAAAATCTGCCGACGTACGACAAAAAACATCTTGAGAACTTCTGGGCTACAAGTCTCTGACAAAACTTTGCGAAAATTGTCTACGAGCGAGATCCCCAAGAAAGCAACCTTATCTTAACTAAAAACATGTGGGGTGGGCTTTAACACACAGGAAATGGACGCAAGAAGACTGGGGTAGTCATTTTGACCGATGAAACGAAGTGTAACATCTTTGGAATTGATGACATCACGTTTGAGCCTGGCCCAACAGGTGAGTACATGTTACCTGAGTGCACCGCCGCGTCATGGTATAGGGAAGCATGGCAAGGCATGGTGTCGGAAGCATAGCAGTGTTAGATGAAATATTAATACTAAAAAATACCAAGAAGAAGTCTTAGACTTAAAATTGTTGCCTACTGTTCATGATTCAATGGTGCATCTTCCAGCAAGATGGCGCAAAGTGTCATACCGCTCGAATCAATCAGAAATGGTTCAGGGACCATCATGTTACTGTCATCACTTGGCCAGGGAAATGAAAACTTGTGGTCAAGGCTGAAATTTTGGTGTCAGTCAGAATCCCAGTAACAAGAGGGAGCTGCTAGAGGCCACCATCCAAACGTGATTTAGGGTGATAACACCAGAAGATCTCCAATGTTTGATGGACTGAATTCCACAAAGAATCGAGACAGTAATAAAATAAAATGGCTATCAAACAAAATATTAACATAAAGCACTTACAATAATTCATGTGAATGTACAAAATGTACCACATTCAGCAATTGTTTCATTTTTGAAACATTAAACATTAAGACATGTTTGTCTAATCTTCGTGAAATTTTGATTTCAATAAAAGGGCAAATTTCAATTAAAATCAAAAGTTAAGTGAAATATTTAACAACGTTCTAAAGTGTCCAGAATTAATCCACTACTGTAACATAGTTACATGGAGACTGGAGAATTTTTGGGGATACTCAAGACCATCTCGAAGATAAACAGGCCTGGATGTGATATCCGCAACGTCACGACAGGAATTATTCTGCAAAATGTTTTGCTACTCGACAGGTACATCAGTATTATGATTACATTCAATAAGGTTCTTGTACAATATACAGTTTCTTTATCGTTTTGCAACACACGTTAATAAGGAAAAAGACTAAGATAAGAGCAGAAACACATTTTGTTACATTACAACAATACCTCTGCTTATCGGATTGTTCAACTGTTTCATATCTCAAGAAATCACCTGCTAAATCTTTGATGCACTGTGCTCCCAAATGTGAAGAGACGCTGGAGGCTGCGTCATGGTTGCTCCTAGCAAGTAGAATGTGGTAGAGAAGTAGTCTTTTGGTACAACGCTTTCCTGACTAATACTTTCAATAATCAACTGGTTTTGCCCGCCGTCGCTAAGAGTTATGAAAGGGACGAAACATGAGTAAGGAATGAATATGTAAATGTCCACACGTGTGAATGAATTCCAGTTGGTCATCCAACTTGACATTGTAAAAGTGCTAATTATGATGTACAGCATCACATTTAGTTGCTTTTTGTACCAGATTTTTGACACTGAACAAACTTTAACTGACATTGAAGTTAAGTGGCTCTAACTTTATTTCACCACTTCCATTTCTGGTACTGTTACTTATGAAACCTTCAAGACCGTCGAGGGCGATCATCTGCCAATAAAAACTATTTTGTTTAATAGGGAATAACAATAAAAGTATTTTGAAAATTTAATGTAGTAAGTCTGAGTAAACCTGTAAAACAAAAGATACAATTGTCCTTTTACAGTTATTTATTACAATTCATTAATTCAGTGTTCTGCCCGAAGGCAGGTTAGACATTAGCATACCGCTTATTTTTAGGCCCTATCCCACAAAAATGTGGTCTAAATATATTACAATTAAAGCATGACATTACAACTTTCTGTTCCACGAAGCAATGCTTGTAAAGTTTTAGTAAAAAGTTACAAGTGACGTCATATAAGAACAGGGACAGCTGTTTGCCAATGTCGTCACAGACTAGGTTATGTCCATTACTTAGTAATAAATTCATTTTTTTTAATGTACAGGGCGTGCCACTCCTGCTAAACGGGTCTTGTATTTTTTCTCAGACATAATGATAATGTAAATACTTTATTGTGTATATTCAAGCGTTGAGACGACGGTAGCATACGGCTACATTTAGGAGCATCAATTTCAGTCGTCAAGATATTGATTGATTTGTTTATTTACGGACGTTCTTTAACATCTCAGGTTATCAGCGTCCCATTCAATTCAGGGCGTGAAACGGCCGACAAATTTTGCTCAGAGGTATCTTCTTTCAGGCATGAGGTTCTTTATCGTGCCGCAAATGTACGACACGGGACCCACGGCTTTACTTCCCTTCCGAAAGAAGCCATACTTTGAGTTTTTACGCCCGAAAGAAATCCATCTATTCTGGCCGGGGTCGACCCGCAATCTTGGGTTTAGAAGGCAAGTATGGTTACCACTACATCACTAGGACCAATAGATTTGTCGAGAGATGACAGAAGAATCGATTTTCCCAATTCCAATCTGTCAATTTATTTTATATGTAGTTCATTTGATAATTTTATTTATATAAATATGTTTATATTGTTTAGTAATAATATTTTTATTATTAACAACAAATTATGAAAATGGGGTGAAAGAGAAAAAATATTTTAGTAGCATATAGCAAGTATCTTAAAAAGAATATAAACTAAGATGCTGGACTGATTTGAATTTGAAACAGGAAAGAGCAACATCAGTCATAAGTTAATGACTTTTTCATTATACAGAAATTCTTATTTATTGTTTCTTTATACATATTCCTTCCCTCACCATTATCATCACTTTCGTCAATATTTTGCTTATTTAGGTCCAATATTCTCTCTTTTTTTTTTAAAAAAAAAAGTATTTATACTTGCACTAGTATTTGAAGTTACCAATATTCCTACTCTGGTAGAGAAATCAATTCAAATTACAAGAGCACAACTAATACTAATACTTCTGTGTAACACAACAATAAAATATCACTTGTACACTTGTAAGTATGGATTGTAAAGTACAAGTGTAGCAGGAACCTTTGGGAACAGAATTCAACTAATAGCTACAAGTTACAAGTTTATACACTTGTAATGTATTTGACCACAGGACCCTGAGGATATATATATATATATATAAATCCTTGAACTTCCAGCATACACTACATACGCATACATTCGTTTGCGAAGATGGCAAGACAGGTGACTTTAGAGTAACGTATTTTTATGTATAAATGTTATTATACATACGAATCCGCTTGTCGGTTCGTAAGGAATTTGTTCAGAAGTTCCTTGGGCAATTGCCTCCTTTCAGAACTGCAATTCACGATCTTATTAATAAATTTGATAAACTTGATTGAATGGCAATACAAGAAACACACACGATAATGTACACTTTAACACAAAACAAATTGGGCGAACTTGGTGCAAATCTTGAATGTTCGCCAACAAAATCACTAACGAAATTGACACAAGTGTGGGGTTTCGGCGTTTTTTGCACATACATCAATAAAATTGTTAAAGCTCAAACATTACAAGTGTACACGTGTCCATTGTCTACGACAAAGGGATTCCGTAGTATGTGTGCGTTATTATGAGGGTTTTTTTCATCAGTGACTGAAGCGTTAACCAACTCATTACATGTGTTCTTTTCAGACGAAGCCATGGTTCCACCAAAATAGTCGTGTGAACACTCACAACACTCGGTTTTTTTGGTGTTCTGAAAATAAAAGCTGTATACATGAAACCCCTCTTTATGATAGGAAAATTGACATATTCTGGAAGCCCATTTTGTTGATTATGCAAACAAGAGCTTTCCCTTAGAAAACATTTGGAGTCAGATGATTCAAATAAAGCTGAACATTTCAAAGCTATATTTCATTTTATATTAAAGTAGACGTGCAAAGCTAAAAAGAGCACTGGGGAAAATGGGCTACTTCAGGGGACTTTCGAAAATGGTTCAAAATGAGTTGAACGAATGTATTGCAGAAGAAATTCAGTGTATATGACAAATAAATCAACAATGTTCCCTTTTTCACTTGCATTGCCAATGAAACCACAGATATAACAGAAAAATCTAGTTACAATTATTGTTAGTCTTATGATTGCTTTAGGGGATATCCAAGAATATTTCCTATTATTATTATTATTATTATTATTATTATTATTATTATTATTTCCTTCGTAGAGAGCTTGCAGAGTTAAAAAACAAGTATTTTTCCCCCGCTCCCTGGCTTGCCCGCAAATATCCGCCACTAAAATATGATTAAAAACCCTGGCACGTTGTAACCTATTGCTTGGTTTCCTGCTAAGTATGACATAATATCAGTTTATCGGTAAGAAAGTGCTTTACTGGACTAAAGGAGTGGCTATAGCATATGTGGTATACTTGCTGGTGAGATGAGAATCCATATATAGTACTGGATCCTTTGCTGCATAGCCGTTACCTCAGTCTCTCTCATTAACTCGATCGTTACGGTGATTTGAGACTTACTTGCCTTGATTTTCAGTGGGTAATTTTTCGATCTAAGGAAAAATAGAGACCAAGCCAGCGATGACTTAACTGCAAACCATTCAGCTTTATAAATACATAAGAAAGAAAAAGAGAACGACCAGAGTATAATTTTCTGTACTTTATCCCCTTTATTTTGCAAATTTGTTTCATAATTAAGAACAAAGAATGTGTTTTCTTTCTCTCCTCAATTATTTTACTATTTCGAGCTAACGAGAGATTTTAGCTGGAATGGACACGATTTCTTTTTCAGTTTTGCTCTTTTATATTATACAAAGGCTAATTAATAAAGACTGGGCATTTTTTTTTAACTCACGAAGTTCACTAGACAGGGTCAACATTGATACGGTTTTTTTTCGAGGTGTCCCCATTAAATATTGTGCACTAGGCCCAATGTATATGCCAGTTTTGAAAGACGGGCTGGAAATTGTTTTTTGACATCATCTTCAGAACTACCTTCACTTTCTTCACGACAGCCGTTGATGAACCGAAACGTTGACCCCGAAACTTGTTTTTGAGATAAGATAATATAAAAAAGTAACACGAGCTAGGTCCGGTGTGTATGGAGGGTGGTATTTTTTTCTGGCAAAGTGTTGAGCAGTAACGTTGCAAACACGAGACCGTGCATTTTCATGTTGAAGACGCCAATCAGATGAATGCAGCTCAGGGCGTTTTTGTCGAATGTATTCGGGCAGGACGCTCAAAACAAGTGTTGTAACACCTCCCATTAACCGTTGTTTGTCGGGGGTTTCAGGTTGATTAGCCATTTCGGTGTAGTTCATTAACATTCTGTGTGTGTGTGTGTGTCACGAAAAGCTATTAAAGTGGAAGTTACAGATTCTGTAATTAAAACTTTAACTATAATAAAAAGTATTTTTTCTTTTTAAAATAGACATGGTGTTCTAGTGTTTGTCACTGAAATATTTAGAACCCCACATTAATTAAAGTGGAAATCGTGTCTTTTTACTTTAGTTTTCTGGTCTGCTTGTTTGTTGGTGGTTTCTAGATAATCGTTCAGCATTTTACGCATTATTATTATTATTATTATTATTATTATTATTATTATTATTATTATTATTGTTGTTGTTATTGTTGTTGTTGTCATTTTACGGAATACAAAAAAGTTAGGGCTAAGGAGCATAGCTTAGTTTTAGTCACCATACATAACTGATCTCTGAAAATCGCTTCAAAGCAGCTTTCCCTTATGAACCTATTGTCCGATAATCTAAGAAAAATATTGCAAAGAGATACCAGTGTTTCTGCAAAATTATTATGTAAAATAAACCATTATCCAGGAGGAAATGTCTCTATACAAATATCATCTCGAGCTCGCTAATTTTATGCTGTATTTGAACACATAAGAACAACGTACCATAATATGAAATAATAATAACAACGAAAGAATCACTCGATTTGTTTTAGTATCAATCTTAATTAATTTATTTTTTATTATTCGGCGGAACACTTTTAGTGTTTTTTTAAAAGTTTTCCAGTCATGAAAAAGCATAGGTTCGGAAATTCTGGGGTCGTTTGGTCAGAATTATTCAGAGGAATTCGATTTAGCTTCACATTTTGTATTAAAGCCCTACTCTGTGCAAACGAAAAATTATCTACGGGCTTTACTTCACAGGAGCCGGTAGTGCCAACATAATCTGCAACCACTACCAACCCGGCGACTTAAACTTTAATGTAAATAGTCAATATGTCAGAATTCTTACTCCGGCAATGTTTATTATTAGAGTTTCCATGGCATATACCTTACCGATTGTTTAATTTATTTATTAATAAATAGTAAGTGTTCTCGGTTTGTGGCATCTGGTTATTTATGCAGAGTCTTCTGAAGAATCATAAGATAGTAAACCCAGTTTTATTAATGTGCATTCCCCGCGAAATATCGAAGTTCTTCTAACTGTATGTTCGTACAGTGTGGATAACGTTAATAAATCCATGGATTTCCTCGGTTTCCAGAACGTTATATCAGCCTTAGAGAACATTAAACAAAAGCTGAGAAAGCATAGGTCAGAAAGAATTACTTTAAAACTAGGCGGTTCCTATTGGGGGTCAAATTGCACGGTATGGTGAAAGTGATAGCTGTGGAGAATTTAGCAACACCTTAAGCAGAAGTTCGGAACCTACCTCGTTACAAAGTTCCTGGGAAGTAAACAGGACTTACCTTAACTCACATAGTCCGTTCTCTGAGAGATCTGCAACCCAAGTGCCGCATATACCACAGCGCTTCAAGGTGTGGCGGTTCGGCCCCCCTCCCTGAGCAGATGGTTACCTTCCTCAAGGTGAAGGGCTGGCTGAGGATCGGTCGATGTTGGGGAAAAGTATGATCCCCCCCTCCCAGAAACTCAGAAGATCAACTTTATAAATGTTATTAAAAAATTAAAATTCTGAGATAGACGAGTGCAAACATAACGCCCTATTTGGCATTTCAAAAAATTACGACATTTTTTTGATCAGATTTTTCGCTCCCTTATTCACAATCAAAAGCCAGATAATTGACAGTGTTGTTACAGTTGGTTCCTGATGATATTGTGTTAAATTTTAAAAGCATTAAATCAACCTTTAAGCACCTACCGTAGATACAGATACATATTTATGTTTTGCCGAGCATAACTGAAGTCAGTAATATATTTCTTTCGCTTTAGAATGAAACAAAAATAACTTCAGTGTGTGTTTTTTCCCCCTTTTGTTTCAAATAATTAAGCAAAAGTTTTTGTGCTTTTGGCAAATTCCGAATGCGGTTGTTCCCACGAGAAAGTTTTTGAAAATTTTTCTTCAAATTGATCCTATCTACTAGGCACCGAAAATGACAATGAAAATGAAAAAAAAAAAAAAAAATCTATATGTGTGTGTGTGTTTATGACCTAACATTCGCAATTTTTGTTTTTCTCAATGAAACTCGACATATAACTATCAACTAACAAACGGTATATGAGTTCGTTAAACAGCAAAATTGGACCATTGGGTGTGGAGGTTAACCTAAAGGAAACATTTAAAAATCGCTCTAGCAATTTTTTTTCCTCAACGAAACTCGTCATGTGCTATTAAAATAAAGCATTAAAATAGTTTCCCAAAAATCAGCGAAATCTGAATATTAGAAGTGGAGATTTATTTGAAACTCCAAATTTAAAAATCGCTCTAGCGGCACCAATATTTTATTCATATCGAAACTCAGTATATACCATTTAAATAAAATAAAGAAAAATAGTTTGTGAAAATCAGGGATATCTGAATATATCTGAAAATCGACATTTAAAGAGTGGGGGTTAAATCGAAATTTAAATATCGTTCTAGCGGCAGCAATTTTTAATTTTTTTTAAGGAAACTCCGTATATGCCATTAAAATAAAATAAGAAAAATAGTTTATGAAAATCAGTGAAATCAGACAATTAGGAGGGGAGTTTACCTGAAACTCAAAATTGAAAAATCGCTCTAGCGGCATTAATATTTATTTTTTGTAAGGAAAATCCGTATATACCATTTAAATAAAACAATAAAAGTAGTTACTGAAAATCAGGAAAATCGGACTATTAGAAGTAGGGGTATACCTGAAAATCGAAATTTAAAAAATACTCAACGTTTGTTTTCTCTGTATTGTTTCAAAATAAAAGTAGAAATTAACTCAGCATATAAACCTATTTAAAATGACGCATATGTTTTTATATTTAACAAAAACATCTTCGTGAAGATAGCAAATGTAAAATATTCATCTAATATGTGGGTGAATTATATTTGTATGTAAGAGCGCTCTGTAATAAACTTCAGCAAACGTTTGCGTTACATGTTTTTACTAATAACATTTAAATTAAATTTCAAAGCCAATGAAAATAAATGAAACTTTCCATGATTTTTATTTACTTTGTACATTGTAATTGTTTTTTAAATAGTAACATGTTTTTGTTTTGTTGAAACATATGAACATCTCCTTAAATACACAACGTAACTCGAAACTTTCTGTTATTTCTCTCTATTTTAATGAATGTAAATATGATATCAAGCGCTCAATGCATAAACATGGTTACATTTAAAAATGTTTAAAAATGCCCACACAGTTTAGCTTTGTCAATCAGTGATTATATATTTCATTTAATTAATAGTATATCCTTAATTTTTGTGGTTTAATTTTAATAATAATAACAATAATAATTCTAAAAATGTGCTTTCTGTTTTGTGATACTTATAGATTGCAAGAATTCTAATGTTATTCCCCTAATACCACACAGTAGTGTCACAACTTATTTCATTTCATTAATTAATTAGACCATAATTTGGTGCTATATTCTTTTTTAGAGTTACTCTACTAGGTGAAGAATGCACTTATTTTACATAGCTTCTGCATGACGGCCTTTATATATATTTTTATATATATTTCCCCGCTATGACAAATGCTTTGATACAATTTTAAGATGAATAAAAGTTAGAAACTGGGAATTATTTCCGTCTTTTGTTTACTAAAACATTCACATCCAATGACGAATGCTAATTGAGGCGTTAATTTTCATTCAGCACTCGTAAAAATTGACCTTGACGACACCTGTTGAGGATGTGCGTGCATTTCGGCAGAAAGAAGCGGAAATGCTTTGGCATACACATTTTCAACACAGGAAATCATAAGCTCTTCAAGTGTACAGGTCGTGCAAATGACGTTTTTTCAACAATTATTAATCTGAAAATTAAAAAAGCCATTACACCAAATTTATGGTGAAAAATAAAAATATTTTCGAAAATTCAAATCCTATGCCGAATTCCAAATTTCTAATTAAAAACACTCAGAACTTAAAAACAAATGCATAGCGTTTCTTGGATATACAAAAGCATTTCCCGAGTTAATATTTAAAACACACACACTCAAGCATTTTTTTATTTTCCCCTTCGTTTCGGAGGAAAATGGCCGCGACACTATATATGCCTCACTATGCACAGACACATTTGTGTATGTGTTTAAATGTTTTCTATACAAAACTTAACATGCCTGCTTTAGCAGGTGTCTTCTGCCGATGATGACAGCGAATGTTCCCGAAACATTTCCAGTTAAAAATAAAAACTAAGTAAGTGAAGTGTGTGTGTGTGTCACTAAATCAACTCTATTATGTTTTACTATAGAGTGGTGCGAAAATTTCTCACTCCTATTGAATTTTTGCACTCAAATTTATTCATCAGTAATTTGAAGTATGCGCACTTTCATGCTGATCTATTATTATCACTTATGAAGGCAGCCGGCGGAACAGTTCTCATTCTTGGCATTATTGTTTTAGCAGCATACACGTGAAGAAGTAGTGTTCGAAACTGGATCATTTTTCTTTTTCTCTTTACGCCATTAGTCTTTTTTGTCATTAGAAAGTGAACCAGACTTTAAAACGTTAATCTCCAGTGTTTAAGTTTTGAATTCAATAAACGTAAGAAGAATTTTGTGAATTTAAAATGCTTTGATGTAGGGTTAGTTTAAACCAAAAGTTTTCACCAGGGTGAGAAACTTGGGTTCATATTTCAGATCACAACAGCACATTGTTTAATCATTACTTAGAGCAACATTCAGTATCACTAACCCTTATTTATCGATTGTTGCGGATATCACCCTTACAAAGAGAGCACGTAAGGTCTAATATTCAATGTCTTTATCAGCCCGGCATGTCAATAAAGAAGATAAGTCGAACTTTGAAAGTTGACAGAAAAACAATCAGAAAAAGTCCGTCACACAGGAGCTGCTAAACTAAGCGAATTCCTCATTAAGTTGAATAACTTTTAATAAAAATTAATATAGAATCCAAATTAGGCCTTGTTAATTAACGAAATGAAATACTTTGTGACATTACTCTGTGGTATTAGGGGAACAAAATTAGAATTTTTGCAACCTTAAGTATCACAAAAGAGAAAACAAAATTTTAGATTTATAGTTATTATTATAAATGAGATTAAACCGCAAAAATTGAGGGTATATTATTAATTAAATGAAATATATGACTACAAAACTATATTGTGTGGGTATTTTTAAACGTGTTTATGAACTGAGCCCTTGATATCTTTACATTTTCTAAAGTAGAGAGAAATAACAGAAAGTTTCGAATTACATTGTGTATTTAAGATGATGTTCATATATTTCAATAAAACAAAAACATGTTACTATTCAGAAACAATTATATGTACAAAGCAAAATCGAAAGTTACAAAGATTTTCATTGACTTTGAAATTTTATTTAAATGTTTTTGTAGTAAAAACATGTAACGAAAGCGTTTTCTGAAGATCGTTAGAGAGCGCTATTACATACAAATACAATTCTCACACACATTAATATTTCACATTTTCTATCTTCAAACAATGCTTTTGTTAAATATAAAACATATGCATTGTTATAAATACAGTTTATATGCTGAATTAATTTGTCCTTTTATTTTAAAATAATATTAAGCACAAAAGCGCTTTTTAAATTTCTATTTTTAAGTATAATCATACCCCTAATGAACCAATTTCCCTAATTTTCGCAAACTATTTTACTTTTTTTATTTAAATGGCACATTCCGAATTTAACTGGTGCCGCTAGAGCGATTTTTAAATGTTGTGTTTCAGGTAAACCTCGCACTCCTAATGGCCGGATTTTCCTTATTTTCAGAAAATGCATTCTTTATTTTATTTAAATGATATATACTGAGTTTCGTTATGAAAAACAATATATTGATGCCGCTAGAGCGATTTTAAGTTTTGGGTTCCAGGTAAACCCCCCCCCCTCATAATAATTTGATTTCAGTTATTTTCAAAAAATAATTTTCTTTCTTTATTTCAATGTCTTTTTAAAATATTTCCTTTCGTTTGAAATTTGCTTTAAAAACATTTAAAATGGCGCCCGCTAGAGCAATTTTTAAATCCACTTTACCTAAAATTGTTTTTCAATTATAACTCCACTCCTAATGGTTTGATTGCCCTGATTTTCAAAAACAACTTTTATAAATTTATTTTAAAGATAACTACAGAGTTCGTTGAGATAAAGCAAAAATTGCAACCGCTAGAACGATTTTTCAATTTTTATTTCGCTTTATGCTAACCCCCACCCCCAATGTTCCAATTTTGCTGGTTAACGAACTCGACGAATCGTTTGTTAATTGATGGCTATGTGCCGAGTTTCGTTCAGAAAGAGCAAAAATTGCGACTGCTAGAGTGTTAGCACGCACATATATACATTTTTATAATTGTTTGTCTTTTTCGATGCCTAGTAGGTACTGTGGATTAAGATTTGGAAAGATTATTCAAAACGAATTCAATCAGTTCAATCGCAATAGCTTATATTCCTTTGAAATTCGTTAAAAAAATAATAAAATAGATGTTTGCAATAGTTTTTCATTCGAAATTCGCTAAAATGGTAAGGGAAGGACAATGGCGACGGCACAGACAATACAACAAAAATTACTTTCAAAACTAACGTTTGTGTATGAATCAGGTGACCGGAATAAGAAGTTTAGTGAGGATATTGAATTCGAAACCGAAATAAGAAAGTGGGCGTGACAACAATCAGGCGTAACGTTAAATCTACAGGGATGCGTGCAAAGAACCAGTAAAACTTATTCTTGCTGCAAAGAATGTTGGACATCAAGTAAAGTTCTGCAATGCTGGATATGCTGAAGACACATAAAACGTGCAAATATCTCATTCACAGACGAGAGTCCAGTGATACTGAATCCTGGGCCACAGCACCAGCCCTCAACAGATTTCGCCTATTGTTACTCCTAAATTCTCGCTGAAAAATATAATTACTGGAGTCGTATCTCGTTACGGTAAGACAGGATTGCATATCAACTCCCCAAAACCAAACTGTGGATGGAGAGTTCTACCTACAAAAAGCCCTGCCTTTGTACCAGCAAGCCATGGATGACCCCGGACAATTTCCACGTTTTTCACTTGGAATTCGTATGTAAGATGGTGCAACAGCACATATCGCTATATGAACCATAGAAATCATTCATAAGAACCTCAATGATATCCAGGAAGCTCTCCAGATATAAATGACATTGAGAATTTGTGGATTATTCTGCAGGACAGCGGATTTAGACAACCTGAACCACCAACAGAAAACAACTCATTGAAAGGGTGAGGGAAGAATGAACAACAAGCAACCATGACTTTGGTAGAGAGTTTCCGAAAACGGATTTTGGAGTAGCACAACATTGAACGCCATACCAAGTACCTACTGAAAATCATATTAGATCACCAAAAGTTAGATCATTAAGAAACTTCTCATTTGGTGCTATAGCCTCGGCGACCTATCATCCTGTATCTCTTCGTTGATAGAGGGCATCTGATCAGCATGCCGAGACCCCGCCGGGCCCTACCACGCGGCTTTCGTGATCTCTTCATCGGGCAACTTCCCAATTGTCCTCACGAGGCTGCGTGGGCCCCATTTCAGACCTCCATAACTCCATAAATCCTCCATAGTACGTACTGGGATTCCAGGCCAGCAGTCAGCAACGCAAACCACTAGACTTGTTCGTATGCTGTTTAAGACACTGATTGATTTGTTCTTTGGTTACTCCATTTCTCACTGCACTAGTTGCTTCTCTAGAAATTTCCAGTTATTTCTTCCTCTTGCTATCTTGACCTGCGTGATCCTTGAAGAGGTCTGTGCATCTTCATTTGGGTCTGCCTTGTGTTCTTTTTTCCTATCCGGGGGCTTTCACATGGAGATCTTGTAGGTCCACCTATTGTCCTGCATTCTTGCAACGTGACCGCCCCGTTACTATTTGCTTCTGGTAGCTATTTGTGCGATGTCTGAGATAACTAAATTATTAATGCTATAGGCATTTTGTACGTCAACGTTGTTCCCAGAATCTCGCGTTGCATTTTTCATAGGCATATTTGAATTTTGCTCTTTTGTTTTTCTGTTATTGATAATGTCTGGCGCCCATATACAGGATATACCATATACAGGTTTCGAACCTCTGGAATCTATTTTCTTAGTAGTATTAAGTTTAACAATATAAACTTAAGGGCCCAGTGCTCTCCAGGTTAATGAGATCCTTCTTCGTGCTTCTTTTTCCATTTTATCATGGAAGGAAATCTGTTGTCCTAGGTATGTATATTCGATCACATATGTGAGGACTGTTCCATCTATTTTTATCTGGGTTTCAGGTCTGTTTGAAAGTAACCGTGTCTTCATAACTGGAACCAAAGGCAATAAAACTAAAGTAATACGCTGACAACCCAAAAAGTTGCATTTGTATACCTGCAGACTATAAAACAAGTAGCTAAATCACTATGGCAGTAAATGTATATTTTAAAAAATTGATGAAGCTAAAAGTATATTTAACAAACTGGCAATCCTCGCCGGCCCGCGCATCTTTCTGAGTTGCTATGGAAGCCGAGCAGCCAATCAGCGACACACACTTCTCCCCACTCTAGGGCTGCCCACTTGTCGATTCTCAGTATTTGCTATCTCGGAGCCATGGTAACCGATATGAAACAAGTCGTAAGTGCAGCCAAATTCGTTCTGAAGGAATCGTGGCATACCAGAGGATACAATGTAAGAATCACATCAAATCAGCACGCTGTTGCCAATAAAAACAAATGACAGCACTCAGAAATAGTTTAAATTCGAGTTAAAAAAGTAAAGTCATAAAATTCATAATTACTTATATACTGAATAGAAGATTGGTGCAGGCAGACTGTACCTGCTGCACCTGAAATGCCGGTCCTGCAACCTGATTATCCTTTTTATTACTTAAAACTGGGTTAATGTCTGTCTGATGCTCTACCGACTGAGCCACCGTGTCCTCCTCCAAGCACTGAACAATGAACCTCTCTCATCTGATTCTTTATCCCCCGGAGACCTCCTTAAGGACACGGTCAATCAGTCCGAAAGGCATATCCGTGGTTCGAGTCTCGCCATAACGGGAATATTTCAAAATGATTCATTTTCAAATTATGTCCCACACACGGCTAGTGTGAAAGAGCAATATTTATATATAAATTAACCCCGATATAGTTGGTGGTTAAACTAGAGGCTTGGTCATAAATACGTGTGCATAGCATGGGCTGCCTCTTAAGAAATAAATCTCTCGTACTAGAGAAACCCTAGGGGGTCTGCGAGGTGTATAGTATAAGATGAGAGAAGTTCGCGCAAGATGTCACGGTAGTAGAGCATCGGTCTGAAAAGTTAAATATCGATAGTTCCAATCTCTTTGGATAAAGTGATAAATGTTTTAATTTATTTTAGATATAGTGTGTATACTTTGATATACATGCAACTTTAGGGGTTCAAACTTGTGAAAAAGTGTATCGAGGAGTACGCGGAGGAAAAAAAAAAAAAAAAAAGAATTACATTGTATCAGTAGTTATAAATGGTGTGTGCAATGCAGTTAACAATTATTTTATGTAAAATCTCCAGCTGAGCGGAAAAAATGTAATAAATCTGAAATTGGTTAACATTTTTAAAGCAATCAGTGAAAGAAAGCAATGAATACAAAAGTCATCACAGTTTAAGACTAAAAATGAGTTTAAAAAATCGGTGATTTAAGATTCCAAAGTCTCATACACGCAGTAAAGTGTATGAGATTTGAGTGACGTAACCTTGGAAACCAAAGAGGCTTCTCTCTCTGATGTAAGCTGCGAGGTAATTTCATGCCGTGTCATCCTTCAGCGGAAGTTGATTGATATTGAAACGGCATTTTGTCCTGGTTAGAACACTGCAATGAAGTAACCATCGCCATCATTTCAAGTATTAGTTGCCTTTCGCGGTTTGTGTCCTCGTCCTGCACATATATAGCAGAGAATTTATTGAATACAGCCTTCAACAGTAAATCTTGTTGACGTGTTGCGGCCGGTTTTGCCTGTGGATGTTCAGTAACTGGTGCTATTTTAATTCTTCTGATGTTACAACATAATCTCTGTTGAAAGCACTTTGTTCAGCGATGCTCCAAAGCCTTTATCCCACCACGAAAGCCAGATTCCTTCAGGTCTGCAAAATATGCCTCAAGTGATGATTTAAACACTTCATCGGGCGTAAATTTCTTTATAGCAGGAAATGTTCTCAGTTTATGGAACAGAGAGGACCAAGTCAGGGAAATAAGGCAGATGTGGAAGCAAATCATATCCTAATTTATTGGTTTTCGGCATTGCAACAATACACATTTAGAAGGAGCATTGTCTTGATGTAAGAAGACTTTCTTTTTTGATAAACCCGGCCTTTTCTCGCGTATTTTTGTCTTCAGTAGGTCCAAAGGATTAGGATAAATGCTCTAGTGATAGATGTTCCTGTGGGAAAACAGTCAATTAGCAGAACAACCTTGGCATTCCAGAAAACGGACTCATGAGCTTATCAGCCGATCACACACTTGGGGTTTTGGAGAATGATGCTCCATTGTTTAAGTTGCTGTTATGTTTCAGGTATGTAATTGTGCACATGTTTCATCACTACTCACAGATCGTAACTTAAAGTTGGCGAATCTTTCTGAATTTTGCTGGGAAATATGCACTCTGGTTTACTTTTAATCCGGAGTCGGCGGTCGCGGCACCCATTTTGCCTATAATTTGTTCAAGCACAATTCCTCCCTCAAAAATGAAACATGGTTCTCTTGAAATGCCCAGAGCTTGAGCAATTTTGAATACCTTTTATCGACGATCCTTCAGCACCATATCGTGCACCTTATCGATAACTTCTGATGTGATTGATTTTAGTAGTCCGCTGCCTGGGATCTTCCAAGCTTTTACGGTCGCGTTTAAACTCTTGTGGCTCAATTGAAAGAGGTTAAAAATGATGGTGCGAGTCCCCTAGAATACTTGTCATTTATGTTGTGTTCATATCGTATTTAATAACCACATGCTATTCGATATTTGCCATTTTTCCTGAATATACACGTCTGTATTACAACAAACAACTTTAGCTGTTGCTATTCTTGACAAATTTTCGTATTATTGCATAGATGTTTCTGTAGAAGATGGCGGTTTTTGATAATAAAACTGCTTCGTAACTGCTGCTGCAATCTTTGGGTCATTCCGAGAACTTTTCAAATGGAAAAAGTAAATTCTGTAGAATGTACGAAAAACAAAATGAAATATTTTAAGAATTTACTTTGTACGAAACCATTAATAACTTTTCTTTACTAAGTGTTCTCTATTATTGGATATTTAGACCTATAGTGTTGCTCGTTCGTGTTGTGTGCTTGTTGTTGTTATTATTATTATTATTATTATTATTATTATTATTATTATTATTATTATTATTATTATTTCCTGCTTTTATTTATTTATTTATTTATTTTCCTCTTTGCGACTTCTGTTATTCTGTTTTTATTATTTCTGCCTTTTCCTTAGTTTTTTTGTATGTATCTTTATTAGGTTTAATATTTTTCTTTTAATTTTCGTACTTTTTACTTATTTCCATCTTATATTTTTTTTCCTTTGAACTTACCTCCACCTTTTGTTTCGTTTATTATCTTCGTGAAGTGGAAGTCGTTACCTAAACTGGAATCCTTTCAGACACTGAAGTTAAGAAACCCTTTAGTGACCTCGCTAAGAGGAACCTTGACTA
The DNA here is from genome assembly GCA_030762175.1 of Metallyticus violacea. Lineage (NCBI taxonomy): Eukaryota > Metazoa > Arthropoda > Insecta > Mantodea > Metallyticidae > Metallyticus > Metallyticus violacea. The sequence continues at coordinate 10,817,852 of CM060845.1, read as the reverse complement.
ACTCGGTTTAGTGTTTACTTGTATTGCGGTACTCGCGCCCCTGTTTACAAACTCTTGACTAACCTTATTTCCGACATCATGCAGTATACTTGCTTTTTACCTTACTGCCAGCTGCAGTTTCTGCGTTCAGATTGGTGAAACTTTCAGGATTTTACTCTTGCTCTGAAGTCTGTCCTGGTGATCTAATGGCAACCATACTTGCCTCGTAAACCCAAGATCGCGGGTTCAATCCCGGCCAGAGTCGATCCTAAGAATGGCTTCCTTCGAAAGAAAAGTAAAGTCGTGGGTCCCATTTCGTGGATTTACGGCACGAAAAAGAATTTCAAGTCTGAAAGAAGAGGCCTCTGAGCAAAATTATCGGCCGTTTCACGCGTTGAATTGAATGGGACGACTAAGAGCTGAAATGTCAAAGAGCATCCATAAAAAATCGAAAGGGAGGGGGGTAATTTTAGACACCGACGCATCCCAGCTGTTTAATTTATTTCTTTCGTTGTCCCTGATACCTTTTGCATGGTCTTTACGACAAAAATATTTAGAAACAAAATAAAATATTTAAAATTACAAGTTGATGTTGGCTACAAACTCCATAGGAAAGAAATTTCATTTCGGTACTTCGGCCTTGCTCAAAGGTTGGCCGTTTGTGCCTACATCAGGTAGAAGGGATGAAGTGAGGGAGACATAGGGCAGTCTGGGTCCGCCGGTGATAAATACCTGCAGACGTAGATGAGATCGCTAACATGTTGCCAGCTAGAACACTGCGACGCCGACAATGCCCTCGTCTCCAAGGAGTTCAAATTCCTCAAATATTTTTCCCCCTCATCACGCATGCGTACAGAACGCTAGGAAAGAGCGAGCATTAGTCAGTCGGCTGCGTAATTTGGAATCGCTTCGTAACAAGCCGTACTCTGCTATGAAATTTTGCTTCCGTCTGCAGAAACCCGGTATAGAAGCACATGCGACGTTACAGCAAGCATATAATGATGATACTAATGATTTCGGTGGTTCTAAGATTTTAAGGAGAGCCGTGTTTCAACAATAAAGGCAGGGCGGTCTAGGTGCTCCAACCACTGCAGTGAACAAGACCATGATTAACACAGCAGTCGTCATTGTTCGGGAAGATCTACGAATGACAGAGGATAGACTGAAAGAATTGTTACCGATTTCCCTTAGTAATGCGTTCGCCATTCTGCACGATCGCTTACACACGAGAAGACGCGTCTGTGACGGATGTCGAGATTGCTGACGTCTGAACAGAAGATGGTGCGAGTGGCGGGGTGTCGGTAACTTCAGCGTCTGGTAGCGAAGCATGGCGAGGCATACATCATTACAGATATCGGCCTCACTGTTACGATCCCGAAAGATAAAGGTGAGCTCAGGAGTGTTACAAGACTGTTTTGAGCGTCCTGTGCCCTGTTTCACGAAGTTCGTGCACTAGTAAAATAAATCTCCATTCTAGTATTACTTGTTTATTTTACAAGTGTGTGTCTCTAGAACTTATGAGCGTAAACTACTAGAAACTAAAGCGGCAAACTGATATTATCAGCGTAAATTTTGTTTTATCAGTGTTCTGTTCCACGAAACATTTGATCTTGTAATATTGTGCATTCTTAACTGGTGGAATTCTATCCGTGAACCTGTGAATTTACAAACTAGTGTAAATATTTTAGGATAGATATTGATTTTATTAATGAAGCTCAATGCCTAAATAATAGAATAAATTAATTATAAACTCATTAAGGATTATTTATGCAATATGTAGTCTCAAATCCACCACCCATGTCGTACTTCTTTAATTATCCATTTTTCATCTGAAAAAATATCATAGAAACTGAGCTACTTACACCATTATTTGTAGATAATAATATGAATGTAAAATAAAATCACCTACCATTGTAGGTTTCTTGATCTTTGACCAAAATGTGTTCCTCATTAATGCGTAATCTTTCTCCGATGCAATTAACCCCAACGCTTTCAAGTTCGCGTTATTATTTACCACATTTCGGCTTTTTCTTTTTCCGTAATTTTGTAGGACAATTGCCCAAATAGTACTTCATTATGCTCATTAATTAAATTCAGTGCTGCTACTTCGTTTTGAAGACTAGAATTTCTTTTCTATGTGGTAGACATTATGCAATTTCTTTGCTTAAGTATACGATTTAAAATACACGAAATGTAAACAAAATCGCATCAATAAACAATTCACGAAGTAATAAATATCCATGAAACAGCCTTCTAGATGCTCGCATAGAGTCGCTACACTAATAACTTTGACAAGCTACTAATGACAAAATTTTACGATTGTATCATTGTAGAATAAATATTCATGATTAGGTTTTATTAGAACCGGTGGAATTACGCCTAGTAAATAGTAAACTAGTGGACTAGTTTTTTCATGGAACAGGGACCCGGCCGAACATATTCGACGAAAACGCCCTGACCTGCATCCATCTGATTGGCGCCTTCACCATAAAAATGCACGCCCTCAACATTTCAGTTGAAAAAACATAGAATATTTGCCTCACCCTCCATACAGCCAGATATAGTCCTATGAATTGTTTCCCTCGTCTCAAAAACCTTTCGAGGCCAGCGTTTTGGTTCATCAACGGCGGTGTGAAGATAGTGTCAAAAACGGTTTCTAGCACGTCTTCCAGAATTAGCTAATACTTTGAGGTAAATGCGTACAACTCCATGAGAATTACTTCGTAAAATACCATACTAACCTTGACCCTGCCTATTACAGTTCGTGAGTAATAAATCATCCTTATTTTTATTTTCTACCCGTCGTATTATTTTGTACAGTCTACTCAGGTTTGGAAATTTTCTGAGTGTTTCTAGTAACTGGTATTAAATGCAATAACTTACATGTAACTCCACTATACATTATATATACTTTTCTAGATCTAGGAGGCACGAATTAGCGTAAACTAAATGCCATTATACTCAGATATAAATCCGGCATTTCATTTCAATAACCCTTGTGGTTTTGCGCGCTTACTTACCCTGTCTGTATGCAGCACGGCGGTCACAACAAGCGCTACTTGTCTCGGGAGTGTCCAGTCAGAAACTGGAACTGAGAAAGGAAAGCAACGTTACAAATTGATTTGCAAGGTGAACAAAGACATCAAGTATCCAAAAACTCGCTTTACATTGCGTCACGAGCTATTTCTGTGCGCGATCGAGTACCAGGGCTGACCTTCTTGTCTTTGCATCTACAAAATAATTTAATTATCTTTATTCTGTCAGTACTGTGACATTTGGCACGGAAATAATAACTTTTATTTGTCTTATGTTTCAGTTTGATTTTATTTCAAGAAGTTACCTCACAGTAACCACAAGATGGCCGATTTTCAAAGTACGAGAAAGCGTATTTTTTTTTTTTTCAAGTTCTTTAAACATATATTTCTGCACTACTTTTGTTACTCCACATAGTGTACTATATTTTTACAATTTTTCTTTTAAATTTACATTAATATTGTATATAGAACAATCTTTATGTTTGAATTCTTTAATGAATGAATGAACAGTGTTTAACGCCCGTTTTTGCTACAGAGGCACCACAGCCGATGGGCACTGATGGATGATTCATGAGATGAAATTATATATTGGGAAAGGATTTATTTTTAATAAAGGAAACGTTCCAGGCCTAAGTTTAGGGTACCTCCCCGGCATTTGCCATTTATGAGGACTGAGGAAAACCTGGAAAAAACCTCAGCCAGGGAGGACGGTCCTGTCTGGATTCGAACCCCAGACCTCCCGCTCACGAGTCCGCGATTTAACGATCTCGGCCACCCGTGGCGGTTTGAATTCTTTAATATTACGAAGTTTACTACCAGGGTTTTATATAGAACTGACACGTTTCTTTCTTTATTTATTTCAAAATGAATGATACTAGCTACAGTTTATTATACTCAAATGTAGAGTACATTTAAGAGATTGTTAACCTCTATAGAAAAATGTAGACCGTAGGTTTTCACGACCGGTGTCAATTAAGTGAACTAAGTCTTCGTGCTGTAAGGCCATAGTCCAATGGGATACTTCTCCATCTTCCCAGACGAGGCAGTGACCGATTCGTTGCTGGAATGGGTGGCCTCCAATCATCATCCGAAACAAAAACGTGCTATGCAGCTTCCCGAATCTGTGAACCAAAGCTCCTGGGACGAGAGAAAAAACACCTTTAAAAAGTACTATCAGGTAACAAGTACTGAGCTAAGGAAGTGAGAAGATCGTTACACCCCAGAAACAACACAAAACAAATGGACACATTGTCTAAGAAGAAGGGCACCATTATCTTAAAACGTCACAGGTCGCATCTCCAAGCTACTTGGACCATATAAGGTAGAAACAATTTTTAAACCGACAAAACAAACAATGTTCATTCCCTATGATGCCATGGGACTAAAAACTTAAAGATTATTGAAAGATTTTCTCCTGCTTAAATATTGAATAAAATGATGTTTCAACAATTCTTTGACCTTCAAAAGGTCCGGCGAATCGTCAAATAATTTCGAAACGATCCTTCATACCGTTGGAATGCCAAAGCTGTCTTGGAGCTGAAATGAAACCCAAACGTCATAAGCTGGTGCGCGAAGAATTCAGCAGGTTGTGTCGGGAAATGCGTGACTTGGGAGGTTGATTGTTTCATGACGGCATGCAATCCCATATGAGACAGCACAGCAAGTGCAGAGATTATTCTTACCGTCATCGATTAACATCACAAAGTTACGCACCAAGGAACACAAAGGTTACGGACCAGTTAAATCAACAGATGCTAAAAGTTGACAAATGGTTAAAATGCTTTAACATTCAAATTAACAAAACTGCTAATTTCATCAAACAATGTAACTTAACAACATGTTATACCACGTGTTAAGTTAACATCATATTTTCCTTGTGTTATAGGTTTAACAACTTTTAACAGTTCCAAAACGACGACCGTAAATCCCACTGTAGACGTCATAATTCCATATTTGGATAAATTAAATCATTCCTAAGATGTAATGACTGGACTTTTACATAAAAGAGCAATTTTTATAAAAGTACCAAATATGCAAAGTAGTCGTCATGAGAAAGTAAATGAAATACAAGAGAGTTTAGAATTCGAGGGTCATTTGAAAAGTTCTCGGAATGAAGCACAGAATGAGGTCATATCTTTTTAAAAGCATTCACCTTTTTATCTTGATACTAAGGCACTTTGTCCAGCGATGCTCCAAAGTTTTTAATCCCGTCGCAAAAGTCAGATTCCCATAGGCCTGCAAAATACGCCTCAACTGATGATTTAAGCTGTTCATCGGGCAAAAAATTCTTTCCAGCAAGGAATTTTCTCAGTTTAGGGAACATGTGTAAGCTCTATAGAGTCAAGTCAGGAAAATATAACGGACATAGCAGCAAATCGTAGCCAATTTCACTAATTTTAGCAATTGCAGCGTGTGTCTTTATTTCTTTTTTGATAAACTCGGCCTCTCGCGTGTTTTTGTCTTCAGAAGGTCCAAGAGGTTGGCATAATACGCTCCACTGTTCCAGCGGGAATATAATTAATTAGTTGAACATCCTTGACATTCTAGAAAACACACACACCATGATCTTCCCAGCCGATTTCACAAACGTTGCCTTCTTTAACGTGACTCTTTCATTGTTTAAACTGCTGATTTGTTTCAGGTGTGTACCAATGCACATAAGTTTCATTGATCACACTACTATGGGTGGCCGAGGTCGTTAAGGCGCGAACTCATGAGAGGAAGGCCTAGGGTTCGATTCCCACCAGGACCATCCTCCCTGACTGAGGTTTTTTTCAGGTTTTCCTCGGTTCTCATAAATGGCAAATGCTGGGGAGGTACCTTAAACTTAGGCCTGGAACGCTTCCTTCCTTTTAAAAAAAAAGTACTTTTTATCTGTATCATCTCATCTCATGTATCATCCTTGTCCATCAAAGGGAAAAGGCCAGCCTGCAGAGTAGGGACGCAGCAATGGTACACAGGTTCGCCCCAGCCTGCCTTCAATTCTGGTCTGGTCTGCTAAGTGATACCTCAGTAATTAAAACGGGCATTAAATACTACTAAAAATTCAATGATCACACCGCCATGGGTAACCGAGGTCGTTAAGGCGCGGACTTGTGAGAGAGAGGCTTCGGGTTCGATTCTCACCAGAACGGTCCTGAAGTTTTTTTCCAGGTTTTCCTGTGTCCTCATAAATGGCAAATGCCGGAGAAGTACTTAAAACTCAGGCCTGAAACGCTTCCTTCTTTAAAAAATACCTTTCCTAATTGAACATTACATTTCATGTATGATCAGTGTCCACTGCCTGTGATGCCTCAGCAGTAAAAACGAGCATTAAACAATATTTTAAAAAAATCATTAGTCATAAATTAACACATGACATCGGCAGGATCTCTCTGAAAACGGACCAAATTTTGCTGAGAGATTTGTACTCTAATTTGCTTTTGATTCGAATCAGCAGTCGCGACATCCATCATGCCGATAATTTTTTCAAGCACAATTCTTTCCATAAATGTGAAATACACTTTCCCCTGAAATGATCAGAGCTTCAGCAATTTCGAACAGCTTTAATTGGCGACCTGCAGAACCACGTCCTGCACATTTTCTATATTTTCACGTTGAATCGCATCATTGCAATTGATGAAACGTGGGTAAGGGCGTATTAATCAGAACTCAAGCGATAGTCCAGTGAATGGCATCACCTTGGGTTACCTACCACAACTCAAACACAAATACAAGTTTCACCAAACTCCTTCACCAGCAAAACTCATGGTCTTTCTGGCGCATGACACCAAGGTGTGCTGGTGTCATCCAGTGCGTGAGGGGATACTGCGAATGCCCAGATCTGTTTTGGTGTCACAATTCCCGTGATGAAAATGGACGTAAGGAATTTTAAATATTACTTGCAGTTGACAAAAAGCGACATTATTGGATATGTGCCGTTTGAAATGTACAGTTCGTAGTGTGTTTGGCTAAGAAATATTGATGCAAACCTTTCTTCTCAATTAAAGATCCACAAACTTGTGAAAGGAAATACTGTGAATTAGGCTTTCAACACCACGATGATGCAACAACAGGTTGAATAGTACGACGCCATTATACTATTTCTGCTTTATAGGAACAAAATAAAGCTATAGAGGCATACTAGAATAGTACAAATGAACAAAATCACTTATGTCAGTGGCCTTAACTACTTAACTTACATACTTTCCTCAACAAGAACTCATACCGCCAATGATGCTTCAGTAGTAAAAACTTTTCAGTAGCTTATACAAACAATGTCGTACTTTACACATACTAATGAAATAGTGCTCTATTGCGCATTCACTTTCTCCCGAATAGTCTGCAGTTTACTCTGATGGTTTATTTTGGATCTCTAGGATGCAGCGAAGGTCGTCTACTTTAAAAAGTTCAGCTACATGCTATTACATAAGCTTAACTCAGGTACCGTTTAGCTAAGACAGCTGTCAAAACTTCGTAAACATCACGTAAAACTGGAATAAGGGATTATATGATGATGAGATAAACCTTGTGCCGTTTCAAGCTTTTGCTCATCTTTCTTCCTCCTGTATAATAAATTAAGATCGCATTTAAAAAATTTGGCGGCAATCAAAGACGTTATCAGTTTGTTTTTTGTTTTTCTCTGGAAAGTCAGCACTAAATTATCAAATACAAATTAACATTTCCCGTATAAATCTCCAATATTAAATTAGCCCGTACCTGGCCGACATTCATTAGCATTAATTTTAATACTAGAAAGGTTTATTTAGAATAATGAATATGAATAAATGAGCTCATACAAAGCCGACTTTTATTAATACTATTGTTAATACTAGAGGTGGCCATGACAGAACAACAAATATGAATAAATCAGCCGAACACGGCCGACCTTTATTATCAATAGTATTAATATTAGAGGCGGCCATGACAGAATAACAAATATGAATAAATCAGCCGAACACGGCCGACCTTTATTATCAATAGTATTAATATTAGAGGCGGCCATGACAGAACAACAAATAAGGATAAATCAGCCGATACACAGCCGACCTTTATTAACAGTAATATTAATACTTGAGGTGGCCATGACGTAGAACATTGAATATAGATAAATTAGTCAATACGTGACCTACCTTTATTAACTATAGTATTAATCTAGAGGTGGCCATGACAGAACAACAAATATGGATAAATCAGCCGAACACGGCCGACCTTTATTATCAATAGTATTAATATTAGAGGCGGCCATGACAGAACAACAAATATGGATAAATCAGCTGATACACGGCCGACCTTTATTATCAATAGTATTAATATTAGAGGCGGTCATGATAGAACAACAAATATGGATAAATCAGCTGATACACGACCTCCTGTATTAACAATGGTATTAATATTAGAGGCGGTCATGATAGAACAACAAATATGGATAAATCAGCTGATACACGACCTCCTGTATTAACAATGGTATTAATATTAGAGGCGGTCATGACAGAACAACAAATATGGATAAATCAGCTGATACACGACCTACCTTTATTAACAGTAATATTAATACTTGAGGTGGCCATGACGTAGAACATCGAATATAGATAAATTAGTCAATACATGACCTACCTTTATTAACTATAGTATTAATCTAGAGGTGGTCATGACAGAACAACAATTATGGATGAATTAGCCGATATACGGCCTATCTATTTAACATTACTATTGGTACTAGAGGTGGCCATGACGTAGAACATCTAATATAGATCGACCTATCTGTATTAACAATACTATTAATACTAGAGGCGGTCGTGACAGAACAACAAATATGGATAAATTAACCGATACACGGCTACCTTTATTAACAATACTATTAATACTAGAACATCGAATATGGATAAATATAATGATACAAGGCCTATGTTTATTAGCAGTGCTGTTAATACTGGAGGTAATCAAGACTTAGAACATCTAATATGATTTGTGATGCCACTGAAATAAGAACTTAACTTTAAGTTGATGTCGTATGTGTTTTAAACGTTCGTTAGCTTACGATGATAGCCTAATTTATACTTTATTTGTTTCTTTCTTCAGTATCTTACCCAAATTACTCTTAAGCTTCACAATGAATTATATGATTATCAAAATTCTTTTTAAGTTATTTTGTTTTTGTTTTCGTTCACAACTTGTCTGTGTTTTTTACCTCTGTAACTTTGTTTCTTCATACTTCTTTAGTAGTAGTATTGTTTTTATTTAATTATTTTTTTTTGCCATTTATTTGTATAAGAATATACTTTTAGTTTTTTTCCCAGAAAAGTTTGGATGATCCTCCAGTCGTGGCCTCGTTCTTAAAACGAAACACAGTTATGCAAGCTATCTGTACGTCCTAAAATCAGAAAGTGCAGGAAGAAACAATGCTTGTACCACGTAACTCGAGGACACTCATTACTTGTCTGTTGACAAATAACCGCTGCCTTGAACACTGGACCTGAAACCAGCTGCTCATGAAAAGAGGAACACCAAATACTTACCCTGATAGTGATGCTGTAAGTGTCATCAACTAGTCTCGTGTTATCAGATGTCACTCTAGAGTTGCAAAATGTCACATGTAGTGTAGCCTTCGCCGCAGAGGCACCGAAACGAGGAGGGGGAGTGCTTATGCCCCTTGAGGCCCCCTAGAAATTTTGTGAAGAGAATGAGCCTTCTAATTATTAAAATTCCTTTAGTTTCGCATTCATTAGACTACAAAATGGTTTTTGTCTTTGTTTGAAAAGAACTCTCTCTCGAATATCGAAGCTCTTTCTTCCGATTTTCATCGAAAGCCAACTTTTAACTCATCGTTGAAGCGGATTTGTTTTAAACATCATGCCAGTGACAAAATCTGGGCCACGGAAACTGTCAGCCTCAGTTCATGTAATGTTGACATGCAACAGCTACACTGTTGGCAAATGCCGGGGAGACATCCTAAACTTGGGCCTAGAACGTTTCCTTCCTTTAAAAACAAAAACAGCCTTTCCCAATATATCATTTCATCTCATTTAACCCCGGCCAGGACCGATGGATTTTTTCGGGCGTAAAAATCCTAAGTATGGCTTCCTTCGGAAGGGAAGTAAAGCCGTGGGTCCCGTGCCGTACATTTACGGCACGAAAAAGAACCTCAAGCCTGAAAGAGAGGCCTCTGAGCAAAATTTGTCGGCCGTTTCACGCCCTGAGTTGAATGGGACGCTGATGAACTGAGCTGTTAAAGAGCGTCCTTAAATAAATCAATCAAAAAAAAATCTCATTTAACATCAATGTTCACCGCCTGTGGCGCCTCTGTAGTAAAAACAGACGTTTAACTCTATTAAAAAAAAAAAAAAAAAGCTACCTCTGTATATTGTAGAGTTATCAAGTTTGTGTATTAAGTGTACGTAATAATGAAATACCTTGCTCTGTAATTATTTATATCCGCATTAAATTGTAACGTGAGCACATATATGAACTATACCAGATTGAAAAACTGGCTAACCAGCAGTGGGCTCGCCCATAGGCAAAACATTCTAGAAGAAAACAAAACTGATTGCACGGTATATGCCCCGGCGATCTCCATAAGGTTTCTCTACTGTGAGAGATTAATTCCTAATTAACATGTGATAGAGAAACGTTAGCGTAAAATCAGAAAGAGGTTCGCGGTTCTGTGCTTGGAGAAGGACACGGCAACTCAGTTGGTAGAACGTCAGTCCGGAAGGTTCGAATGCTGGTCTTGATCCGAATTTTTCAAGTCTGATTCTTCATTTCCAACTTATGTGCTACCCTCGGCAGTATGAAGTTACAATTTCCAACTTTAAATGCAAGCATAATAAAGAACACATTTTCGTCAATGAGATCTACTATGGGAATACAGTAAACGATTGATATAGCCGACAGTTGAGCTGCGCCGCTCTGCACTCCTTATGTCAACGAACTAATAACAATCACTGTTTCATATGGTTGTCGCCAATAACATTAAAAACTGCAAACACATGTGCTTCAGTCGAAAGAAAGTCATTGCAGTTGTGACTATGGTAGAAGACAGTACGGTGTTCTGAAGTTGAGAAATGTTGCAATTAAATGTACTTTTGTAAACTGCGAGTGCTAAACGCCATATCCTCGCCAAAAAGGAAGTGTATTTTAATAATGACCTACAGAATATCCATACATTAAAAAAAAAAAAAACAACAATTTTGACTCAGATGTGCATCTACTTTCGGTATAAGCCATGGGGGTGATCAGATATATCACAACATATAAATAATGAAAAATATAAATGAATGAAGCCCGCAAGTGCATCTTCTATCACCGTAATGTTTTTTTTTTTATTTTAAACTGAAAGTTTTTGGTGAGAAAGATATAAAATTAGTATCTGCTGAAGGTACGTTCGCATATCAAACTGTCCAGCACAACAATCTTTCAGATCCATGGACTGAGCTTCTAAACTTATGCAATGTACTTTTGAACCAACATTTATTTGCGGCCGTAGTAAAGCCGAGGCAATTGTACGAAATGTTTGAACTCCATTTGTCATTTCTGAACTGGAATCTGATTTACAGAAAGCAAAGTTTATTTCATTAATGGCGAATGCTTCGAACCATAAGAAGTAAAAATATTACCACCGCTTGTTAGGTGCTTTAAACCTAAGAAGAGCACCCAAGTTCAAATGTTGGGTCATAAATCTTTGCCTGGAGAAACTTCAGAAACCTTGCTACGTTTTTGAGTGAGTGTTTGAAAATACTGACCTAAAAGAAAAAACGATCGCTCTTTGTGCAGATAATACGAACTGAAATGTTGGAGGTGTATCTAGAAAGGGCGTCAACAACGTCTTCACTAAACTGAAAGGACATAACTTACTTAGGGTTGGTGTTTTACTTCACAATACTATCCAGATAGCTGCTGATGTCCTTCTTATTGATATTGAAGACATTGTTCTAAAATATTCTTATTTCTATGTGTATAATGTAAAGGTGGAAAGTGTTAAAGAGCTGTGTGAATTTGTAGATCAGGAGAACAAACATGTTTTACGGTATAGAGAAACAAATTGGCTGACTTTACTCCCTGCGGTCGACCGTCTTCTGACTACGTCTGTTCCTCTGACACCATTTTGGAATCTCAAAATAAATGTCCATTTCTTGAAACTCCTTTATCAGAAGCTGTGCTCTCTTCATTACCATGCATTAACTATCCACTGTGCAGTTCAAAGTGTAGAGGGTCAAGTAATTATAATTTTTGAGGTAGTTTCTACGTTAAATGATTCAAAATCTAATGTAGTTTCCAAGGGTGAAGACTACTTCATAACATAAGCTATCAGGTCTATTCTTGAGAAATTGGAAAAGGAGGGTTTATCATCAGGGATTGTAAAATGTAAACAGTATGTCCATATATTTTATCAAACTGCAGCTGAATTTTTAAATAAATGGATTACACCCATTGACAGTTTGTGGGGGCTACTTTTGGGTATCACTTAAGGCAGGGATATCCCAGTGGAAGGTTATACAAAAGACAAACTTTCCTTCTCGAAGTGGTTCCTTCATCCTTGTGTAACTTTTACAAAATGCGGTGAGATAAAGAGAACTTAGAAAAGAATAAAAGATTGCTGATTCATCAGCAATCAATAAATACTGCACTAATAATTCTAAATAATTGTTTGACTGCAGTGAATTCAATATCAATATATCATATAAATTGCACAGTAATTATTATTATTATTATTATTATTATTATTATTATTATTATTATTACCGGACCTAAGTATTTATGGCAAAATAATTTTAACGCAATTTTTTCCCTTTTATCGTTGAGGCAAATTTGAAATGTCCCTTTTTCTTATTTTAAAATTATTGTCACTTTGGTCATGATCCTTAAAGCTTTAAATCGGAAGTGGTGAGGTAAAACTCGCTGCCAACATGTTTCTAATTTGCAGAAAACAGAAGTAAATAAGGAAGAAATGCTTTAAAACAATAGCATTCCATTATAACTAAATATTTTTAAGATGATCCACTTTTTGCACCTGTCAATGTATTAAAACGCGATGCAAAGACCAACTGATAATCTACCAAGATAATTTCCTATCATTATTGTAATAACTGGAAGGTCGAAAGGTGTTCTCATTTCTTGTTCTCAGTAGTGGTAGCTTCATACATTACTAAGGCACACGCTAGCAACAGACCTCTGCTTGTTTTGTTATCTCTGGGCAACTTAAAGATAAACTTCTGCGTTGTTTACTCATAAAACTTTGTCAAACAGCTGAAAGTTTTGCAGCGCTAATGCCTTGCCTCTTTTGAACTACGCATTCTGGCTAGCGGCACAGTTATATCTCATTTCAAACATTTGGGTTAACCCAAGACCCACTATGTTTTACCAGATCGATAGTAGACAAAATGTTGAAATATGTAGTCCGTGTGTTAATCACAACACTTTGTTAATTTGCAGTTACCTGTTAATTACAGTGGTTTATAGTTGGAAGTTAATCGATAGTAGCGCGTCACTTCTTATTTTTTTTATTTTATTAAGTTAATATTTATTTAGTAAAATCACACCAGGAACTTGTCTAATAAAAAATGTCAGGTTGCTCTTATATGTCTTTATTATGACAGGACACTGCATAATGCAATATTTACATTTCCTAAATAGCAGTAAATAAAGGAGGAGTGAATAGAGAGTATATATCGTGCAAATTTTGAAGTTAAGGATGAAAATGTAATGTGTATTAAACATATCGTACCAAAATTTGCGGTTAGGGACGACATTTTCTCAGAAAATTTCTTTACTTTAGCATCGGCTGGCAAAGAAAGGAAAGGTTAAAAAAAAAAAAAAAAAAAAAAAAAAAGTATGAAGTGGGTTTTGGGTAGAGATGATGAGAGTTTTAGTGAGCCTGGTGTTATAACGTCTTTCAACTCGTTTGCAAGTGAGGTTATTTAGAGACAGGTACACTAGTAGTGAAATCGTTCATGTTGCTGCTATTACAGTGGTTAATCTGGTCATGTTGCAGTTACGTGGTTTATTACAGTAGTTTATAGTGGGAAGTAAATAAACAGTAGCATGTTAGTTTTTTATTAAATTAATATTAATTGAATAAAATCACACCAGGAATTTGTTTAATAGAAAGTGCTTAGTACAACATGGGTTGCTCTTGTATGTATTAATTATGGCAATGCACCGCATAATTCCATATTTACATTTCCTAAATAGCAGTAATTAAAGGAGGAGTGAATAAAGAGTATACATCGTGCAAGTTTTAAGTTAATGATGAAACTGTAATGTGTATTAAACATTTCTTACTAAAATTTCTGGTTAGTAAGGATATTTTCTTTGCGCAATTTTCCTTAATCTACTATCTTAGTGAAGTGCGTATTTACAATGAAAGGAAAGATTCGGAAGAACGTATGAAGCCGGCTTTGGAGCGAGATGAAGAAAGGTTTAATGAATGGTATGAGCAGGATATTATATTCCAACTCCTTTGCAAGTGAGGTTAAGACAAGGCACTCGTTTATAATTATTGCCAAGGAAGATTATGTCCTTTTTCTTAAAATAGACGATTATAAATATGAAGCTACTCCAACTAAGTCGATTAGTTTTAAGGTGTTCAGTTATTTTGGTGTGTTTTATAAAGAGTGCTTACCTGTGGATAAATTTTAATTCAAATTATTTTATAGTCCGTTTACATATCAGAAATATTATTTGTAAACAATTTCAGATTCTTAAAAACCATTGAAATGTTTTTAATGATACATGATGTTATATTGTAAGCATAATACTGCGTAAATTTTTTGTATTTGCTATACTATAATAGGATCACTTCGGTTTCCATTTTTTTTTTTTTTTTTTTTTTTTCCGTATTGGGGGTCTGGTAAATACAATTGGTCTTAGTTAATTGAAACTGGAATGCGTCATGAATCTCTTCGGATTTATCTTAAAATGACTGGTTTTAATTGTTATTTGAAATGAACATTTTCATCCGTAATAGTAAATATTTCCTTGGTTCTCAGCATAGTCATGCCTTTGTTCCGACTAGGAAGGTGGGGATTTGTTATAAACTTATAAGTATGAAATTGCTAGCTAGTTTTGTAAAACGTCACAAGCCAGTACTACTATCACTGTCTAGACTTGTCAGACGTCCCACATAATACAGCATGTACCGTATTTAAGGAGGAAAACTTGTGTCCGTTTGTCTTACGGGAATTAAAAAAAATCTCGTAGTTTACCTCTTTGTTCGTTTCTGCATTTCGAATTCACTAAGAACTCAAGAAACGTTGTCGGTCCTGGTGGTGTAGTGGTTACCATACTTGCCTCCTAAACCCAAGATAGCGGTTTCGAACCCGGCCAGGACCGATGGATTTTTTCGGGGCGTAAAAATCCTAAGTATGGCTTCCTTCGGAAGGGAAGTAAAGCTGTGGGTCCCGGTCGTACATTTACGACACGAAAAAGAACCTCAAGCCTGAAAGAGAGGCCTCTGAGCAAAATTTGTCGGCCCTGAGTTGAATGGGACGCTGATGACCTGAGCTATTAAAGAGCGTCCATAAATAAATCAATCATGAAACGTTCTTCTAAATTTTTCATATTTATGGGAATCGGAATCAAGCCAAGACCGACTCCACTGGCCAGACCCCAATGCAGGAAAAAAAAAAAAAAAAAAAAAAAAAAAATGGCGCCGTCGCCGCCCTACAATTGCTAACAACAAACACAAACATTTTACGCAGTATTGTGTTTACAAGATTTTATTTATCATTAGAAAATATTTCGATGGTTTTTAATCATGTGTAATTGGAACTTAATATGATTTCGTCTTACATAAAAGCATTCATATACAAAAAAAAATTGTTAATCAACTTCTGCCCATTACCGTTTACTGCAGTGTAATGAGTAATGAAATAATTATATCACTTACAGCATGCATAAATATCAATAACTTAATCAAGTTTTTTTATTAGTGTGACATGTATAAAAATATTTTAAACAAAATTTCCTCAGTGCAAATTAATGAATGATTTAAACACACATGCATCTATACACAGATTTGACTTTTGGCTTTTGTAAAGCCATACAAATATAAAATAGTTAGCTATTCTATAGACTTTACTCATCGTCATTCACCGTAACCCCTCCGTCTCTGGAATGCATTGCCATAGGATGTCAGAGACTGCCAGTCTTTAGGAGTATTTCATAAGAAATTGCTTAATATTATTAGAAATAATCGATTACCCTAGATTCAGATTCCTTTTGTTTCAATGCATGTATTGATTTTTTTTTTTTTTACTCCGCTGAGAATTGTTCATTCTATTATTTTTATTACTATCATAAATGTTCTTATGTCCTTCATAATATTGTCAGGGTTTAATTTTATGTTTTTCTCAGATATTTATTTCCACTTTCAGGATTTACGTAAATTGATATGTATATACATTGTCATTGCTGGTGCTTGTTGTATATTATTGTTCTTTTATTTTCTTATATTTTTCTTCTTCTTAAGTTAATATTTTTCATTGGCCATATTTATGTATTAGCATCAATTTATATATACTCATGTTTTACATTGGTTTATATGTGTACGAGTATTGTCAACTTTACTGTCAAAGTTGTGATCGTAATATTGACGCTATAACTTCATGTAATTATTATTATATTGGTAGAGCCGAAGAGGAGGCCTAATAGCCGTAGCTCTGCCAGAATAAATAAATAAATTTATGTCTAATTACAATTTTCTCTACAAGTAAAACAAACAATTTTCACCAAACAACTGGAAAATAAAATGTAATGTAAAATACACTTTATCTTTTATATGTATAAGAAAAGTTACAGTCCATATCAAGAACTCTGCTAAGTATATCTTTGGCCAGCAGGAAAAGGCACATAATATTGTTTTTGTCAGAAGTTTTTTTTTAAATTTACTCTTCTCTGGATAATAGCACAAAAATGAAATACATATATGTTTATTAAATTATGCTCTCTTTCAATATGAATTACAATAAATGTTTATGTTTTAAAAACTAAAACGAATATCTGTGCTTCAATCTAATATAAAATATTATATATGTGCCTTTTACCGCCGTCCAAAGATATAATTTTATTTCCATGAAAATGTTTCAATTGTTCTAATGAAAAATTTATTTTACTATCTTTTTTTCTCTAACCAAACCATAAACTAGTGGTAAACTTTCCTTGACAACGTTTATTAATTGAAGTCACTCTTTCAATGAGCTAAATATCAATTTATTATAATTAGCAAGGCAACTCGCCAAATTATTCAATTTGCTCCAGTTGTCACGTTATAACTCTTTACTTACACTGCACTCCAAGATCTGAACTTCTCCGCAGGCAAGCACAGATGTTTAAAAAATACACTAGCTTCAAAATTAATGGATACCTTAAACCTAATCAACATAGATGAGACAACATCATGTTTATCTTCATCTATTTTAATGAAAAGGAAATAATCTTCCTTAGCAATAGTTATAAACGGGTGTACCTGTCTTGTCTTAACCTCACTTGCAAAGAAATCGACATGTTATAATATCCTACTCACACCATTCATTAAAACTCTCTTCATCTCGTTCCAAAACCTTCTTCATACGTTCTTCCGGATCTTCCTTTCATTGATAAACTTTACTGTCACATATGATAGTATTGGGAAAAATTGCATAGGAAAAATGTTCTTCCTAACCACAAATTTTGGTACGGAATATTTAATGCATATTAAAGTTTTATTATTAACTTAAAATTTACACGTGTATACTCTTTAACCACTTCTCCTTTAATGACTGCTCTTTAGGAAATTTAAATATGGGAGTATGTGGTGCACTGTCGTAATTAAAGTTACAACCAAGCTCACAACGTGGACGACCCATGTTGTACTAAACACTTTCTGGTGTGATTTCACTTAGCTTAATAAAACAGCAAAGAACTAACATGCTACTGTTGCTTTACTTTCAACTATAATCCACTGCAATAACTTAACTGTAACAAACCAAATAAGCAAGCCCATGTGCTTAATAGCACCAATATGCCCGAACCTCAATAACCTCCATTTTATGTACTATCGATACCCGCATTAGGGTTTGAGTAATGCAGTCGGTCTTGATCAAGCGCCGCAGTCTGTAGCTGGGGAAAGTGAATCTTGGTATAGATAGAGTGGTGTTGGGAAATAGGGCTCTGATAATGTGCGAAGTTGTGTGGTGTTCAGTGCTATTTGCCTGTTTCACACCGTCTGTTGACTATTTGCGAATAATGTTTTGTATTTTGTATCCGTTTAAGATCATTGAATAAACAAAAATGCCAATCATTAGAAGAAAATTATTAATTTTTTTTCAATATTCACTTTACTAAAGATGTATTAACTTGATATTTTTTAAGCATTCCAGTTGTAATGCATTTGTAAAGAGTGTGTTTTCGATATTAAATAAGAAATGAAGCAATAAACTATGCAAAAATAGTTTAAATTTAATAAAGAATAAAATTCAATTAAAATTAAAATTTAATGGTAGTTGTTTTTGGCATAATTATTAATGATAAAGCATTGCTAAATAATACTAAGAAGCATTGCAATATTATGCTTCAACATGATTATGTTATGTATTGAATGTGGCACAAAAAAGGTATTGTACTAACTTGACTGGTTGTCATTTTTATGGTTGGAAAATGACCCTTACCGGCCTTTCAGAGAAAATACTGATCTGTTCCTAATTGAAAATCTGAAAATTTGGCAAGTCTGCTTTCCCAATTGACTTTACCGAATTGAATAGTTCGGGCATCAATGCAAGAATTACCGCCATATATTTTCATGTCAGAAACACATGATATAACAGTCAAGGTTTAAAGGAGTAGAAGGTATACGAGGGCGGTCATAAAGTTCATATTATCACCATGAACAAAGATGCATAAGGTCAAGAGTTTCGGGCATGGATTGAGTTTTCTCTACACATGCCCCACACAAACTGACACATTTCTCCCACCGTTGGATGAGCTGGTGCATATCCTGATGGTAGAACTCCTCACTGTGGCTACTGAAGAACTGCTCCATCTCTTGTATCAACTCGTTGTCGTAGTGGAAAAGCTTTCGCGCTGTAGTGTCTTTAAGCGAGGAAAGAAGAAGTTACTGGAGTGCCAGGTCGGGTAAATATGGAGGATGGGGTAAAATTTCATACCAAAGGCTGCCACATGCATCACTGTTTAATGTGAGGAATGTGCTGGCGCGTTATCGTGTAGCAAACGAACTCCCTTGGATATCTTCTCGCGGAGTTTTTTAACGATGGCCTCTCGCAATCTCGTCAGGAGGCGCTGGTAAGTTATTGTCTTATCCTTACAGCCATAATCTGTCAATAGTACATTATAGAAGTACCAAAAATACTCAACAACCTTCCCCGAAGATGTCTTCACTTTTGGGGGGGGGGTAGTGGTGGATATCGTATTCCCACTGCTTGCTCTGCTACTTCATCTCGGGGTCACAACAATGCACCCAACATAAATCCATCGTGATGAACACGCGCTCAAAACGTCGTCAGAATCAGCCTGGCAAACTGCCGCGTCCTTTCATCATTGTTTTTGCTCAGGTGTCCACCTTTGTCACAGCAAAAGGTTGTGAATAAAGTTTATCACTGAGCCATCACTAATGCCTCGACAGATGTACGACGGTCTTCAAGTACTAGCGCTTGCGTCCCAATTTGCGGTTCCTCGCTTAGAGATGGGGATGGCCCACATTCCAAGCTGTTTGTTCACACTGGAAACATCCACGCCACTTAACCACAGTGTGTTACTTTGGGGGAGTATCTCCATACACGGAAACAAGCTCAGCAGGAACTTTCTTGGCATTTTTCCTTTCAAAAACAGGACACGAATAAACGCATGAGCTTCTGTCTTCTGAAGAGAGTGCGCCATCTTGGAGTTTGACTTAGGGGGTAACGTTTGGGACTCGCATTTGGGAATGCGAATATCTTTCCTAGAATTTTAAATGGAGTATATACTTTTGATTTAGCCTGTATTTAATTAATCTGGAAGTGATATATTTCTGTTTATAAAATATGGGCATCACTTTGCTCTACAGGTAATGACGAACATTTCCTCCGGGTCCACGTTGTTGCTGGAACAAGGTGGTCGGTCAGGATTCTACGGTAGAGCAGCCAAGTTCCGGCGTCAGAAGAAAGCTGCTAAGACACTAGGCATCGTCGTGGGAGGCTTTCTTCTCTGTTGGTTTCCGTTCTTCCTCATCCTACCGTTAGGTGAGTGTTCAATGAGGTAAGAATCCACACAAGGTACGTTTTGTTCTCATAGCGTGTCTATTGAATTAAGAAATCAAGGTTTAGATGTGTAGCAAGCATGGGGTAAGAGACTGGAAGTACCAAAAACTGTCCGTTTGGCCAATTCAAAGTTCAACATGCACGACAGAAATCTCTTAGATGGGTCAATACATATAAAATCCGACAGAAGGGATTTTACTTAATATATTCTTGAAAAAAATTATATGAAGGCCCTTTTTATTTAAGTCAATTATTTTTCTTATTTTAATGCAATAAAGTTGTGGTATACATGTTAAAAGCAACAATTTTGAAAGACATAAACCCAAATAGATCAGTTCTAGATATTTTAGCTGATAATATACATTTATACAGATGCATGTGTCATATTTATCATAACATTTTAACAGGAGCATAAATAAATTTAAACACTAAACACAAACATATTATCTGAATACGCTCTTTTCTAACACATATATGTCAATATTACAGCGCGATCATTAATGCTTTCCCCCGTGGCGCGGGGTTTTTCCTATGAGCGAACCGCCCACTCGTCTGCCTCGCCATGGAGGTGGTAGCTAACCTGCTTGCTCACTTGTTGACATTACTGATTGTAGCAGTCGTAGCGCAGGTGTTCCCGGGTGTGTGTTGTGTTGTTCGTTTTAATTCTACAGTATACATTAAGTATATTATGCCTCTTGTGTTTACAATAGCACAGCGTGTCTTTATGCACGACTCATGTGTGTTAACTCAGACAACTGTGAATTTCGAGGACTGTTTCAAGTAAGATTCGACGCTCCAGATCTCAAAACGGTCCATAATGTGTATAATAAATGTCAGGAAACTGGAAGTGTCCAGCCTAAGAAACCAAAAAGTACTTTACGGTTCTCACTGAAGAAAAATAACATGACATTGGTAATCTTTTAGAAAATTCCCCTAAAAATCTCTTCGTCTCCTTGCACAAAAAGTGGAAATTTCATATGAATCTGTGCAAAAGGCTACTAAATTTATCAGCATACAATTATTATCTCTGGGTAAATTTAAAAATGCCGTGTATAAGAGGAACCCGCATACCATAGAAGAACTCAAGGATAACATTGGTTAAGAAATTATCTGGATTTATCAAAATGAAACAGAGTGAGTGACGAATAATTCCCTAAAGAGATGCCAGAAATGTATGGAAAATGAAGGCGGGAATTTCCCTCGTAAATTTGCTTACTAAATACCCCGATTTGAGGGAAAATGTTGAGAACCCTTGCTATAGAAGAAGTCTGTAGTAATGAATGAAATGAAACGATGCAGCAAATGAACTCGGAGTACTAGGCGCCTTAAAGTTATTCAGCATTCACCTTCTCAGTGTAAGGAACCCAAGATCGCGGGTTCGAATCCGGCCAGGATCGATGGATTTTTTCGGGCGTAAAAATCTTAAGTATGGCTTCCTTCGGAATGGAAGTAAAGTCGTGAGTCCCATGTTGTACATTTACGGCACGAAAAAGAACCTCAAGCCTGAAAGAGAGGCCTTTGAGCAAAATATATCGGCCGTTTCACGCCCTGAATAGAATGGAACGCTGATGAGCTGTTGTTAAAGAGCGTCCGTAAATAAAAGTAATCAACAACAATCAGTGTAAGGAAAAACTCTGGAAAAAGACTTTACCCAGACGGGCTGACATGACCGGGATTCGAACCCATAACTTCCTTATTAGTAATCACAAACGTTACCACTAGACACGGAGACGGTGTCATCATTGAAAGTGTTATCAATTTATCATTCTGTTATCAAACACCCTCTTCGTGTATGTCGAATTTCCCTCATTCATCCCAATCCTTCATTTTTTTGTGCACTTTCAATTATTTATTTATTCTGTCAGAGCTAAAGCTATTAGCCCTTTTCTTCCGCTCTACCAATATATTAATATTTACACTTGTTATTTCTTTTTTGCAATTCAAATTATTGTTTACTATATGGCAATCTTTGTAATGGACTAATATATTTGAAATTTAAGTATTTATGCTAAAAAAAAAAACTTAAAATAATCATTTTCGTTTTTACAATAAATGTCACATATATAATTATTCTAAAATGAAAAACTGAACTAAAAATATAAATCACCTTAATATCGAATGTATAAACTATCCGCCTTTATTATCGCGCTCGTTCTGCGGTTGTCACTGGCGTTAGCGCGTTCATGCGCGCGCATTTTAAGGAAGGATAGACTAAAACAGCCTTGAACTCTGCTTTGTTTGTTAGCAATAACTCTTGAGTTCCGCTATGGCTAGATCGTCTATTGCCGAAAGGCGGTTCGGTTTTAGAAATTAGGTGCCGTCATAACTGTAAAAAACCACTGAGGATCACGGACCTCTGTGAATCCCTTTGGACATGAAGAGAGATCCCCGACGAAATTCCGCTGTGGCTAAGCTTTCACACAAGGACGAAGCTACAAGTAATCACTCATTGCAGGTCATTCTAAGTCTGAAACTACAAATCACTAAAAGCCAAGTGATGGTGGTGGTGATATAATGGCACTAATGCAATACAATACAACTTCAACAGATTTTGATCTGTTTGATTTAGAACAAAATATTAGATTAGATATCTCACAATAAACAATAATATATATAAATCAAATTTAAAATGAAATGAAATAAAAAATAAAGAGGATTAATGTTTAAAAATATTAAAAATACATATAAAATTAGAAATAAATTTCGCTATGTATGATTCAGTACATTTCTTTCGTCCCAACTCCTCCCCTGTTATCAGCCTTTTCAGTCCTGAGGTGTCTCACTTTCATCAGAAATTTACCTAATCTCTTTCCTAACTATTTTTCTTGTTTGATTAATATGGTATATGCCGATTTTGTAGTGAAGAAACAATAAATATTGGTGCTGTTAAAACGATTTTTAAATTTTGGATTTTAAGTAACCCCCTCCCCCATTACTAATTGCACGATTTCCCTAGTTTTCAAAAACTATATTTTTATTTTATTTACATTGTAATCACGAAGTTTCTTGCGAAAAAAATAAATAAATAATGCCCTTAGTAATTTTTAAGTTTTGGGTTTCAGGTAACTTCCTTCCCCTCCTAATAGTCGTTTTTACTGGTTTTCGGAAACTACTTTCCTAATTTTATTTCAATGGCACATTCCGAGTTTGCTAGAAAAATTTTAAAGCAATTTTTAAATTTTGCTTTAACCCCCACTTCTTTTTCAGGTATACCCCCACTCCTAACTGCCCGATTACCCTGATTTTCGGAAACAACTTTTATCAGTTTGTTTTAAAGCAGCCGTTAGAGTAATTTATTTAAAATGTTTCGCTCTAGGTTAATCCCCACCCCCCAGTGGTTCAATTTTGCTACTTGACGAACTCGACGAATCGTTTGTTAATTGATGGTTATATACCAAGTTTCGTTGCAGAAAAAAAAAATGCGACCGCTAGAGCGTTAACAGACATGTGTGTGTATTATTATTCCCCCCCCCCCCATTTTTGTTGCCTTAAACGTAGGGTCCATGGATATTTGAAGGATTTTTTTAAAACATCTTTTCATGGGTACAACTGCAATAGCTAATTCCAGTATGGTCCAGAAACTAAGCGACACTCATCGGTCTGGGTCTTCCCTGAAGAGAATCCCCCAACAAAAATGAGGCAAGCAATAAGTGATGGCAAGAAGATTGTTCTTTCATCTCAGCTACTGGCCACGTTGAGACAGTTTCACTGCCAGGTGATACACCAACAATGCCTGCTCCAAGTCTTCAATGTATTTAGAGCGAAGCGTCCTAACAGTCAAATGTTTATTTCATCCTCCCTAAAGTCTAGATCTGGTCCAATGAACTTTGTTCTATTTCCCAAAACGAAAAAAAAAATTCTCAGTCAACTATGTGAATCATCTGAAACCGCAATGGGTGCATACATAAAAGCATTCACACCCTATCCAAAGAATCATTTTACAAAATGGTTTGAGTTGGTCCTGGTGGTGTAGTGGTTACCATACTTGCCTCCTAAACCCAAGATCGCGGGTTCGAACCCGGCCAGGACCGATGGATTTTTTCGAGCGTAAAAATCCTAAGTATGGCTTCCTTCGGAAGGGAAGTAAAGCCGTGGGTCTCGTGTCGTACATTTGCGGCACGAAAAACAACCTCAAGCCTGAGAGAGGGGCCTCTGAGCAAAATTTGTCGGCCGTTTCACGCCCTGAGTTGAATGGAACGCTGATGACCTGAGATGTTAAAGAGCGTTCGTAAATAAATAAAAAAAATGGTTTGAACGGATAAAACTTTGTAATGGAGCAATGATCATATGACATTTTTTAAAATGTAATTTCTTTCATTTTCCAAATTTTCAGAGGGATTGTCGTAACACGACCAAAATGGAAACAATATATATGTAACTAAAACAGAAAAAATATTGGGGAAAGTATTTTCGGTACAAAAAATGCAATTACATAGTTGTTACGTAAACTTCTAACACCGAAATTAAATTTAAATAAACATAATCTAAAAAATCACCTAGAAAGGTTTGATTCTGAATGCTGAAACTGGCTCGTAAACTTGCAAGTTGTTTATAGCATTGCGTCAACACTGTGACGTCGTAATAGGAGAAAACCAGCCGTAAACAGGTCTCTCGTATTTAAAATTAAGTAAAAAGTGAAAACTGATTGATGCGAAAGAGTTTTAATTTCTAATTATGTAACACGACCTAATTTGTCTACTTGTGACTGACCTCTCTACACCATATCGTTCCCACGCGGAAATTCTAATATGCTAGTAAGGTACGTCAGTTCCCGTCAATGTGGTGGTAACAATAATCTGAAATTAACTGTACTAATGAGAATGAATCAGCGAAAGTTTGCAATGAAACTGAACAGAAATATTTTTCTACTAATGGTCATCTGTAATTAATACGAGTAACAAACAGTACTGCCAACAGTTTCGAGCTGATGATTCACCCAAATTCGGTAGTCACTACGACAGTTTCGAGACACGTCAAATTCAGGGTTTGTGGACTGACTTCAACAAAGTACTCTCCACCACACTCTATACACCTTCTCATCCTCAAAAACCACTCACTAAAGCACCCTAGCCACATTTTCCTCAAAAGGCGAAAAGTTCATTTTCATACGCAGCCACAGCCAATTCAGAGCTGGAAAATAGTTTTCCTCGCATGCGATGTTTTTACCACTAGGAAGAGAAAGTTGTCGCATGGTGCCAGGCCAGGACTGTATTGAGCATGAGTCATGAGTCTGACCTCTGTGGACTCCAGGAACTCTTTGGTGATGTTAGCCGTGTGAGGAGAGGCATTGTCGTGGTGAAGCAGAATCTCCCTCAGTCCTGTTCTCTGAGCTTGTTGGAGGCTTTCGTTGGTGGATCGTCATCTGGAACGATCCAAACTGCCAACTGTTGTTTGGTCTCGGGTCAAATCGGTAAATCCCTTGTGATGACATCAGAAACTCACCTAGAGCTCCCTCCGTCGAATCTCTGCAGCATTTCTTCACACCATTCAAAGCAGGCGGCTGTCTCAAATTAGTCACCCAAAGGGAGGAAACCTTCTTGACACGAAGATGATCTTGCAAGATTGATGGTACTCTTTGCATACAATTTGGGAGACTGTTTCGAGGTACTTAACTTAGGCGATTGTTTTCGTGTACCATTTTTTTCCACCGCGACAAAGTTTTCCTCAGTCATTGCCGGACATCGTCTTTTCTCCTCATTTTGCAGTGAAATTCGACCCGTTTTAAATTCCCCAAACTAGGTGAAAACTATTGCCTTAGATGGAGTAAGAGCCCAAAAGTGTGTTGAAGCGCTCAAGGCTTTGGGACTCATTTAAACAACCCTTGAAATCATACAGAATTATAGCGCGAAAATGCTCTCTCTCTGCAGCTCTCTATCACGGAAGGGGTTGTTTACCCTCACACTCTGGAATGCGGAAGTGGAGAAGGTCGCTACCTGGTACCATTTTACTCCTAAGGGATGGGGTTACCACATGCCACATTACTTTTAAGTAGATCAACATTCAGTCCTCTTCATCTCTAAACTTTCGTAGTGACCGTAATATTATTTCACTTTTAACGCATTTTATTTGTTTATTTAAGAACGCTCTTTAACATCTCAGGTCATCAGCGTCCCATTCTATTCAGAGCGTGAAATGGCCGAAAAATTTTGCTCAGAGGCCTCTTCTTTCAGGCTTGAGGTTCTTTTTCGTGCCGTAAATGTATGACACGGGACCCACGGTTTTACTTGCCTTCCGATGGAAGCCATACTTAGGATTTTTATGCCCGGAAAATCCCTCGATCCCGGCTGGGTTCGAACCCGCGACCTTGGGTTTAGAAGGCAAGTAAGGTTACCACTACACCACCAGGACCGACTTAACGCATGTATCTAACATATAATGCAAATGTAGTTACAACACATTTATGACAATAACACTGTATAATAAAGTCCCGTCAATTTAAACTTTGATAAATTCATTATATTTAGTTTTTAAGTATACGCTATATATAATCAACAAAATAGAAAAGTAACATACGAGGTAAATTCATAAGTTTCCGGCATAACCATTTTCTAGGTATGATAAAGACAAAAACTATATTCTACTTTTCAATACAGTTACCCTTTAATGCAATACATTTCTCACATCTTTGAATTAACATTTCAATCCCCCCCTCCCAAATAATCAAAAGTCTTGTCTGTAAAATGGGCATAAACAACATCCGTCACTTCTTCGTCACACTAATAATTCCTTCCTCGAAGGTCCTTCTTGAGTTTTGAAAAGAGGAAATAATCACTGGGAGCTAGATCTGGGCTGTAGGGTAAATGGCCGGTCGATCTCCTTGAAGCCACATTTCTTCACAGTTTCCTTTGCAACAAGAGCTGTGTGCACAGGCGCGTTGTCGTGAAGAAGGCGCACACCACCACTCAGCTTTCCTCGCCTTTTCTCCTTGATAAAAGCACGTAGTCTGTGCATTAGACCAGCACAGTACTCCCCATTCACTGTGGTGTTCCTCTCCTTGAAGTCAATGAAGAGGATTCCTTCACAGTCCCAAAATATTGTGGTCATGATCTTCTTAGTTGACGAATGACTTTTGCCTTTGGAGGCGGTACTTCGGCAGATTTACGCCACTCCATTGATTCTCTTTTGGACAAGGGATCACAGTAGAGGACCACAGTTTCATCTCCTGTAACAATAGGTTGCAGAACTTCTCTCTCGTTACCATGGCAGAGCTCCAAAACAAAAATGCCTGACAACAGATGCTACTTTTGGACTGAGGAAAGAAGTTTAGGCACCCATCTTGCACTAACCTTATTCATGTTTAAATGTTCCTGAATAATTCGAAGGACTGTAGCTTTAGAAAGGCCCAGCCTTACTGTTATTTCTGTAACTTTGAGCCGCCGGTCTTCATAATTTCTCCTTCCACAAGAGCGAGCGATGTTTTCAGGAGTGAGCATCTCCAAGGGTCGAACTGCACGCTCTTCGTCTTCATTGCTTTCTCGGCCCATTCGAAAAAGTTTGGCCCATTCTTTTACGGTAGAATATTAAGGGAATGCTTCCCCATATGCATCGTCCAATCGCTGTTTAATTTCATTTGGAGTAAGTCCTTCTTTTGTGAAGAACTGCAGTTATTTATTTGAAAGATAATGTATGACAGGGTTTTGTGAAGGTGATAATCCTTATCGGCGAGGCCGGAAACTTACGGACCTACCCTCGTATTTCAGTAATATTCCGACATTATTGTCAGGATTGAAGAAGGCCAGCTCTACGGCTGGCCGAATGTGCTTACGCCTCTTCCGAAAGGAAGTCCACCATCACACCGCCTCCTGGCACTTTCGATCCTGTGTCAGTACCAACGGAAATCGTGGAGAGCGGAAAATTCGTGGAATGAAAATATCCATCTCATCATTTGCCTACATAACCAGGGAAAATCAATAAAAAAAACCGGCTTAACGGCTATTGAACCTGGAGTTCTCCCGAATGCGAGTCTCAAACGTGACCGCTTGAGCCACTGCGCATGGCCCAAGATATTTCACTGCAAGAAGCGATTGCATCCTTTTTATCTCTTGATGACCTGTGTCTCATTGCAGTGTAATTAACAGCAAAATATTTTCAAAATTCGTAAGAAGAAAACGCTCGTCACGCAAGAGCTGCGTAAACTAAGCGAATTCCTCATCAAGTTGAATTTCTGAATGTTATCACAGAGCGCTCTTACATACACATATAATTCTCACACACATGTCACAAGAAACTTGCATGCAAATAATATATACAATATTTTATTAAAACTTACATCGTGCAATAATGTATCAACATATTTTGTTTTTGTTTTATTTCGAAATCTTTAATTTATCACATAAAACAAATAAAATGTATGATTCGCTCAAAACTGCAAATTCTTTAATATAAAGCGCAGAGGTTTTAGAGTACTACTTATTTATAATGGAAGTATAATATAATAAGTGAGGGCAAACCGTTTTTTAATGTATAATCGAGCATCGATTTTTTTTTTTTTTTTTTTTTTTTTTTTGCCCCCATTCGATAACTATTTCGCCGCATTCGAAATATCATTTAAATTTTATTGCAATAAAAACAAGTAACGCTAACGTTTATAACATGATGAAGGTATTGATGATAGATTATGCACTAATAATTAATCATTAACCTAATAAATATGTTTATATTTAAACCCAATTTTAGCATTAAAACCAAAATAAAAACTGCTGAAATTTAACTATAGGTAATCGCAAGCCACTTTCCCGTACTGGAAAATAATTATTTTCCGTTTATTTTTCATTTTTATTAAATACATAAGTATACTTTCAAAAATTACTCAATTGTGATTATTATTATTATTATTATTATTATTATTATTATTATTATTATTATTATTATTATTATTTACAATTAATTATAACAGCTCAGTTCTCGAATTTGTTTGGACAAACCGAATAAAATTGAAGCCAGTAAAACGTTATTTAGTGGCGCCATTAAATTAAAAATTTCAATTTCAAAATTTTCCAGCTGAAAAAGTAATTCTATATATTTTTAGTCTATATTTTACCGATATATCCGCCGTTAGAGAGGTTAGCCTCACTCCTAATGTACTGATTTCGTTGATCTACAGATCTACTTTTCTTATTTTATTTCAATGGCTTATACAGAGTTTCGTTTAGGGGGGAAAAAATGCGGCCGCTAGAGTGCTTGTTGAATGTTCGCTTTAGGTTAACTCCCCTTCTAATATTCCACGAATTCGATTAATCGTTTGTTAAT
This sequence comes from Metallyticus violacea, assembly GCA_030762175.1. Taxonomy (NCBI): domain Eukaryota; kingdom Metazoa; phylum Arthropoda; class Insecta; order Mantodea; family Metallyticidae; genus Metallyticus; species Metallyticus violacea. The sequence continues at coordinate 10,788,382 of CM060845.1, read as the reverse complement.
TCAAAGTTATATTCCCAGTTTCGTTGAGAAAAAACAAAAAATGTGGCCTCTAGAGCGCTAACATATGTATATGGAAATGATATATACATATTTATAATTTTATTTTATTTGTTTATTTATTTATTTACTTATTGTCATTATTTTAGTGCTATTTTAGGTAGGATCAATGGAGATTTGAAGTAAATTTTCAAAAATCTTTTCATAGATATAACCTCGATTCCTACATTCCTTCGGAAACACGCTAAAACCACTTAATTTATTGACCTAAACTAGAATACGGAGCATTTGACGTGTTTGTTGAACGTCATTAGGCGTGATCAACTATGTCCTGAAGAGTTTGTACTCACGAAAATAACCTTTAAGCTATGATTATTAACATTCTTTGTCTTACAGTTAAGCAATGAGGTGTTTATTGGGAAGGTTACGCGTGACTGGCCTAGTCTTGAGAAACACACTGTCTTGTTATCTTGTTATCATTCTGGATTCTGAGACAGTTGTAAATAAATATACAAGAGAACGAAATTTTACATTTTCATTCGCGGATCATCAATCTACATAATGAAACGTCCGTCAAGCAACAGTTGAATTTCTCATCTAGTGTAGTAGCTTTAAAAATATACATAAAATCCAAATTACAGCCTTATTAATGAATGAAATCAAATAAGTTATGGCATTGCTGTATGGTATTACAGGAACAAAATTAGAACTCTTCCAATCTATAAGTATCATAAAAGAGAAACTCCATTTTTAGAATCATAATTTTCACCATCATCATCATCATCATCATCATTATTCCAAAAATTAATGGTAGACTATTAATCAAATGATATGCATGACTACTAATAAAAAAAGATATACTGTGTGGGTATTTTTAAACGTAGCCATGTTTATGAACAGAACCTTAATATCATTTTTATATTCACTAAAATAGAAAGAAATAGCAGAAAGTTTCGAGTTACATTGCGTATTTAAGAAGATGATGTTCATATGTTTCAATAAAACAAAAACATGTTACTATTTAAAAACAATTGCAATGTACAAAGCAAATAAAAACAATCGAAAGTTACATCGATTTTCATTGGCTTTGAAGTTTAATTGAAATATTATAGTAGTAAAAACATGTAACGGAAACTTTTTTTGAAGGTTATTACAAAGCAGTTTTACATACAAATATAATTCTAAAACACATATTAGATTAATATTTCACTTTGCTATTTTCTATCTTTTGTTAAATATAAAACATGCGAATCGTATAAATACAGTTTATATGCTGAAATAATTTGCCCTTTTATTTTAAAACAATATAGAGAAAATTAATCGCAAGAGGGCTTTTTAAATTTAGGTTTTGAGTTATACCCTACTCCTAATGGCCAATTTTCTTCACTTTCGTAAATTATTTTTATTTTATTTAAATGGCACATACCAAATTTTGTTGTGAAGAAACAAATATTGGTGACAATAGAGATATTTTTAAATATTAGATTTTAGGTAAACTCCCACTCCTAAAATCTGATTTCACTGATTTTCATAAACTATTTTTCGTATTTTATTTCAATGGCATATAGCGAGTATCCCTTAAAAATGTTTAAATTTGCGGCCGATAGAAGGCTTTTTAAATTTCGTTTTAACCCCCATTTCTAATCGTTCAATTGCCCTAATTTTCGGAAAATACTTTTATCAATTTATTTTAAATAAATATACCGAGTTTCATTGAGGCAAACTGAAAATTGCTGCCGCTAGAACGGTTTTTCAATTACTTTTTTTTTTATCATTTTCGGTTTAGATTAACCTCCACCCCCAATTGTCCAATTTTGTTGGTTAACGAACTTGACGAATCGTTTGTTAATTGAGGTTATATATAAATATATATAGTTGTTTTTCATTGTCATTTTCGTTTCTAGTATGTAGGATAGATGTAGATTGAAGAAATTTTTCAAAAATCATTTCATGGGTACAACCCAATTCCTTCGGATTTCGCTAATATGAACGCTATCTGTAAAGTTCTCGGCCTGACAATGAGGTAACGATTTTTAACTTAAAATGTCATTTTTTTTATTTTCAAGGTCAGTGCATTTATCCTAGGTTTTCCTGAAGATCTGCAAAATTCCTCTATAGCTGAAATCACCCCTACATTGAATGAAAAACGCTGACCAGCAAGGAAGAGATCGAGCTTTTGAAACAGATGGAAGTCAGAGGCAGCAAATCTGGGAAGTATGGTTGATGTTCTAACAATTCGTACTTAAATTTCACAATTTTCCCATTATTAAAACATTTTGGTGAATACTACATACATTGTCTTGGTTTTATATATATATATATATATATATATATATATATATTGTTTTCTTCTAAAAACCAGATTTTTTTTCATCTAGTTGCTCTTAAAGACCGAAACAGTACTCTCCGATTGAAGACGTTGAAGGGCATTAAGGCTTGAAGGCTGAGTCTACACAACATTTGAGTGTTCATTTTTGGCCAACTTAAATAGTTCGCTATTTGAACATCGCTGTCTGTGACGTAATACTCCATCACCAATAATATGGTCGAAGACTCAGATTGCCTTGCGTCGATAGTAGTAACCATACTTGCCTCGTAGATCCAAGATCGCGGGGAACGATGGATTTTTTTGGGCGTAAAAATCTTAAGTATTACTTCCTTCGAAAGGAAGTAAAACCGTAGGCCCCTTGTCGCAAATTTACCTCAAGGCTGAAAGAAGAGGCCTCTGAGCAAAATTTGTCGGCTGTTTCACGCCCCGAATTGTATGGGATGCTGATGACCTGAGATGTTAAAGAACGTCCGTAAATAAAACAAACCAACAAAGCCTGCCTTGCGTAAGTGCATTAGTGATTGTTCAAGTAATTGTCAGGCAGAGGTGAAGAGAGTCTTTCATGGCAATTTTCATTACTGTGTAGTCTAGCCTTGGGTACAGCCCAGTAGCTTTGCCTGCCCTCATCTGGGATTTAATAGCATCTCAAGTCCAACATTCTGAGAATATAATTTTAATATATAGTATTTTGCTATTTTAAACTGTACTGTGGTAACCTGAAATTGTGTAATTATTTAATTTTAACAGCAAATGACAGTAATTACTTATTATTTTAAATGCTTATTCTTAAACTCCATTACTCATATTTTAGTTTAGATAGATGGTAACTGTTTTCCCTTTATTTCTATATAAATGCCAACTGTAATCTAATGGTGCGGTATTTTACTGTGATTATAGAGAAACATCAAGAATTCATTTTCATAGAAAAAGAACTGCAGGATTCAGCTTATATATAAGGGCCAGTACGAAAGTTTTGAGACGCATCAAAATGGGAGTGTATAGATTGACTCCAACTTCAAAGTACTCACCACCACACTCTATACACGCCTGTGTGCCCCACTATTTTTTTTTTATCTGCAATTCCTTCACCCTGATATCTGATACCTATATCAGAGCGTATTATTCCAGTTTCTTTATTATTTTATTTTACATTTTATATCCATTTTAATTAATTAAATGTGCAGAGCTACATTACTAAATAGCTAAATTATCTAAAACTAAAACAATATAAATTTACATAACCTATTTTACAAAACTTTATCAATATGTTAAGACCAGTTGGTAGCCAGTAATAGTTTAAAATTGACTATACACACATTGTTCAATATTTAATTATATTTTAAATGTTCCAAATTGTGTTTTATAAGCTTCAGTGAGCAAGTGCATTGTGCTACACACCAGCTGTTGCTCGGTATCCTGGCTGCTCCCGCACACTGGACATCAGAGAGATAGCTGCCAGTTTCAAGAGCTTCAACTGGAAGCTGTGATAGTTTTAGGTTAAGGTTAGGACTAAGGTTATAAAGTTGCATACGTTGCTTCTTTTTCCTAGTTGTGCAGAGTTCTATCTGTATATTCTTCATTTGCTTCATTCTTAGTGTCTTTCGTTGTTAATTGCGTCTTTAAATGTTCCACTTAGATGTTTTGTGTTCTGATAAAACTTTTCGTGTAATCTTTGTGTCACATTCACCCACTGCTTCTCCTTTGTACTCTTCGGCTTCTTCCTACCTACCAGTGATCTGCCAATTTATTTTCATGTGCTGGTTGTTACTTTTTCCTGCTCAGTTTCAATGTTGCTAATCACTTCTGTCATTTCGTTTGGGGTTGCATTCATTTCTTCGTCTCTTCATCTCAGTAGTAAAAACGGGCGTTAAACACCACTAAAAAATACACTCTATACACTTTCTCATCCTCAAAAATCACTTATCAAACACCCCTGCCATTCATTTTCCTCAAGGATAAGAAGTTCATTTTCATATGGAGCCACAGCTTCTTCGGGGCTAGAAAATCGCTTTCCTCGCTTGCAATTGTTTACCATTAGGAAGCGAAAACAATCGCATGGAGCCAGGAGAGGACTGTAGGGAGTATATGACATGATTCTGGCCTAGAACTGGATCGTGATGTTTTGCCGTGAGAGCGAAGGCGTTGTCGTGTGAAACAGGATCTCCCTCGATGCTGTCATTGGAAAGCTTGTCGAAACTTTCGGTAGGAGACTGTGATAAACTACTGAGCAGTACCTGCTCTTTGGTCTTCCAGAGGAATTGCGGCCACATGGACATTTTTTTGAAAAAATGAGGCCACCATTTTCTTCCCAACACCTTGGCCCTTTAGTTGACTTAGACCGAAACTAAAGAGGAGCATTTGGAATAAACCCTTCAGAAGACACGGCATGAACTATAATGAATCTGTCCTTCGCCTATGGGTACAATCATAGGTATGTCAATTTCACCATCAGGTGTATCACATAACCATATTTTACCTGTAGAATGGTTCGCATTCAACCAAGTTTCATTTAGATAAACAATTGGTCTACCACTTGCTCTCATTTCCTGCAATCGCCTTAAGTAATGAAATCGCGTTGGAATGATGTCGGGCTTTTCCATGAAAATGTTTCGTCCTACACTGTTTTAGTATATCAGAATTTCAGAGATGTTGATATTTGTCGCCCTACCCATATACGGCCTTAACTAACTTAGTTCCCTCAAAACTCTGTATATATCAACCATACTTTGTTTGTTTTTTTTTTAATAGTGTTTAACGCCCGTTTTTACTACAGAGGCACCACAGGCGGGGGACACTGATGATACATGAAATGAAATGATATATTGGGAAAGAATTTTTTTTTTTTTGGAAGGAAACGTTCCAGGCCTAAGTTTAGGGTACCGCCCCGGCATTTGCCAGTTGTGAAGACTGATGAAAACCTGGAAAAAAAACTTAGTCAGGGAGGACGGTCCTGGCGGGATTCGAACCCCAGACCTCCCGCTCACGAGTCCGCGCCTTAACGACCTCCACAGTAGGAACAAAACTTGTTTTAAATAGGGCGTAAATTGTTCTCTTGATGGGAGAAGCAGTAAATGAGTCTATGTTTGTCTTGTTTGGTATGATGTACGTTTTTTTACCTAGGGTTCAAATTATTATTTTGATCCCTGGACTGTCTGCATTAACATTCTGTAAACACGAGTTACTCCAGTTGTTGAGGCAGCTTATCGTCCAACAACGGCTTCGACAGATATTGTAGACTGTCCATTGTTAAGTGCCTCAAATTTATTTTAAAGAATCTGATCACAATTTCCCTGATCTGTGACTACAATGGTTTGCCCCTCTTTCCATCAGTTAAGTAGAGAACAAATAATCTCAAATATAGAATAAAGTTATACAATTCTGAGCTCAGCATTTTGTAATATACATTGTAATATGTATTTACAGGTTGTCTACAGGTAACGAAAGTGACGAAAAAGTAACGAACTGTCACTTTTGATATTAAGTAGACACACTGATTAATGTTCTCCACTTACACTACTGTGTGGTTATTGTTATAACAAAATAATACGACATAAAAACACACACGATATACAAACTTAACACAAACAAAATCCAGTAACGCTAAATTAGAGCAGAAAGTGCACAGTAAACTAATTAATACTGTGGCAGACGCTGACAACAATGAAAATTAAACGTAAACATAATAAAATAAAACGTAACACGTTAACTTAGTAGTATGTAGGCATTCACAATGAAAGACGCAAACGTACATATCAACAATAAGAACAAGTGAATATCAACTAACAGCTGATTGAAAATGTCTGTTTCTGAGCAGACGGCGGTAGCGTTTATGCATATGCAAAGTGCAGTAACTAATTTGCTTGGAGTAATTTGAGTAATGATAGCTTTCTTATAATGCAATTAATCTTTTGTTCATTGACGCCATTCTGTATACGGAGTCACTGATCTTCAGCTCTTTCTATTATAACGTGCCCTTGCACGGGGCACAGAAATTAAAAGCACTTTTGCTGTTGGCTGCTGCAAGACCCGAGCGACAGTGGAGAGAGCTTGTGTGGCCGCTTGTAACAGTGTAAATGTGTTGCATGTATTATATTTCGTTAAACATAATGTAACCTATGTGTTGTCCTCCCTAACTTTTAAATACAAATTGATAAGGGGTTGTTAGGCGGGTAAAATATTGTAACGGTGGCATATCTGTTTCTTATTGGAATTCGCAATTTGTGTGTGTGTGTGTGTGTGTGTGTGTGAATAAATTAATTAAATTCTTCTTGCCATAGAAGAACGAGTTCGAAATATAGCGATTTCAAGTGTGGCTTTATCTTAGTGTTTTATCCTTTTAAAAGCGTCTATAATTATTGTTAATTTGTTACATTGCTAATAGTGTTACTTTATTTTTAGTTTATATTATATTATATACATATTATTAACCTAATGCTAATCTCGAGTAAATTCTAGAAATCGGTGGACCTAATGGTTTTTCAAATGTAAATTGATAGGGGCGGGTAAATCTGTAATGGTGGCAAATCTTCTTTGATTGCAGCAGGAAAAAAAATCATAAACGTCAATTTATAGCGCATTCTGTGCGTATTATTCGCTCGAAAGCCTTATTATCTAGCTATCTCTGGAAGTCGCTACCTTCGGCTCTCTCCGCCGTCGCTCGGGACTTGCAGCAGCTGATTTCTTAAATTTAAGTTAGACGTAGACGCAAAACCTTGGACCTTGCAAGCTTCTAAATTTACGTCTAATTGTATGTTTATTTTTATGTTTACGCGATTCATTGTGAATGGTTCCATTACAAAACATAGCATTTAGCTTTTACGTTTAAGTTTACGTTACGTTTAATTTTCATTGTGAGTGGGGCCTTAGACTCACTTGAGTGGGATCATTCAATCTGTCCTGCCTATTGTTATATTGACGGTGACCCACTCCATCCGGTTGTCTGAACCAGGTAGTACTCTCAAGTTTTCCTCACGGACTGTAGTAATGCCATAACTTTTTTATTTCATTAATCCCAAGGCCTAGTTTGGATTTTATATTCGTTTTTATTTAAAATTATTCAACTGGGCGAGGAATATGCTTAGTTTACGCAGTTCCTGAGTGACGGATGTGACGTGTTTCAGATGCAGCGTGTTCCTCGTGCGACCTGTCCGGGGCACCCTTCACGTTCGCCTTCTGGTTGGGTTACTTCAACAGCTGTATCAACCCTTTCATCTACGTGTGTTCTTCACGAGAACTGCGACGAGCTTTCCGGGGAATCTTGTGCCACTGCCGACGGGAACATGCAGTGTTTGTCCCGCGTTCTCAGGACACGACCATGTGCAGCACTACTAGCCGCTGCAATCGTGTTATGTAAATTCAGGTGAGCCAACTGTAGTCTCTTCCGTACACTGTAGCGAAATTTATGTTAGTTGTTTTTACTCCTATTTGTTTCTTACCCATTTTGCTTAATAATTAGCGTTATTTATTTGTTTAAAGACTTTTCGTACTCTCTTTCCGCACCCTTAGTTCATTGTTCATTGATTTTTTATTGAACTATAATTCCCTGGGCTGGTACATGGGGCAGCCTTACAGGTACATAATATACATAAGTTAAGCATTTACATAGACAGTTTTTGAGTAAAAAGTTTTTGTTTGGAAGCCCATGCGGGGGCAATGAGCTTGCCCAGGGGAACAGCTTCCTGTAATGGTGCGAAGACTGAGACTTGTTTAGTGGCACATACATATAAGGTGAAATTAATAAATAGTTAACCTAACAGACTTATATTAAAAATCCTATCCTATACTTAACAGTTAATATTTACAAGTATATATACAGTTCATGGTGATGTCAGAAAAAGTGGTTTGAGTTTGCTCGGAGATGTTTTTAGAAAATGCGTATGCGTTTATGCTTGCGGTGGAGAGGCTCCGCCTGGCCTATTTTTTGTACTTCTGGGTTGGAGTGCGTTCTTATGGAGGCCCATGCGTTTGTGCAGCGGTTGTGCAGAGTCTGTAGGAAGGTGGGAAATTGTAGTTCTTTGTGAACAATTTTGTTAGGTGTTAGGATCGGCACCCTTAGTATTTTCCTGAGGCAGATGTTTTGACGGGATTGGAGGGAGAGAAGGTTAGTTTTGCTGGTGTTTGACCAAGCTAGGCAGGCGTACAGGAGAAATTGTTGGATAAAGGAATGGAAGAGGATGAGTTTTGTCTTAATGCGGATGTGCTTGCTGTGCAGTAGTGCGGTGCTGACATATGTGCGCTGTTTGGCCTTTTGGATCGTTTGCTGAACGTGGGCGTTCCAAGTGGGTTTTTTATCCAAGGTAACGCCCAGATATTTAACAGTAGGTTGGCACTGCAGTCTACGTCCTTGTAGAGTGATGTCTATGTCGTTTTTCCTGGTTTTGGTGAAGTGTATTAGTTGACTTTTGTCGGCATTTATCACTATTTTCCAGAGGGCAGCCCAGGTCAGGAATTTGTCCAGGTAACGTTGGAGCTCCCTCTGGTTGTATTTTGGGTGTGTATGGTGGTTGTATATGGCAGTGTCGTCGGCGTAGAGTAGCGTCTTACATCTGTGGTCGGGGGGAATGTCTCGAGTGTACAATGTGTACAGATAAGGAGCTAAAACTGCCCCCTGTGGCACACCAGCTGACATGGGTAGGGTTTGGGATTTTTCTTGGAGTACTTGGACGTAAAAGCGGCGTTCTTGAAGGTAGCTGGCCAGCATGGGGATGTATGGCTTGAGTGGTGATAGCTGGTGATACAGCTTGTAGAGGAGACTATTGTGCCAGCACCTGTCGAAGGCCGCTTCTACTGCTGCCATTGTTGAACTGTGTTGTGATGTCATCAGTTAATTTTAATATCTGTAGTTCCGTTGAGTACAGTGGACGAAACCCGAACTGTTGATTGGGTAAGGCTGTGGATTCACCCTTAGTAAAACTTTTCCGTAGTTTATAATTTTAACTATTTTTACAATGTTTATTTCATGCGCCTTTTTCATAATGACGACCGTTATTCTTTTCTGTCGCTTCCTTCCCTGTTTGTCTTTTGGAATAACTTTAGTCATTTGTTTAACTTTAGCTTTTTCCCCTTTTCTTGTTATTTCCTTCCTCTGGCATTTATAGCCCCATTTAGGTCTTAGCCTACCGCGACGACCGCTGCGTCCTCTACCTCCATCAGATGATATCATTGGTAGAATGCAGTATTGAAGGAGGCATGTAATTATCACGCCGACTGCTACATCGCGGCTTGCGAGATCGAGGATCGTCCTCAATCAGGCAGCTCCCCAATTGTCCCCACGAGGCTGGGTAGACCCCATTCCAGACTTCGCCAACTCAGAATAATTCCTAAGTAGGTACCGGGAATCGAACCCTGGCCTCCCAGCCAGCAATCAGCAACGCTAACCACTAGACCAAGGAGATGGTTAAAAATACCGTATTTACGCGAATCTAATGCTCACCCGTTTGTCCAAATGTATTCAAAATTTTGATTCGCGTGCAAATTCGTTCCCTAGTTGGCCGATAACTTCATTCAAATTTATCGTTTATTACGTCATAATGCATTGCTACAATTCTCGACATCGTCACATTTATTGTTGGCCGGTTATTGCATAGAGCGTTTGTCGGTCCTGGCGGTGTAGTGGTAACCATACTTGCCTTCTAAACCCAAGATCGTGGGTTCAAACCCGGCCAGGACCGATGGATTTTTTCAGGCGTAAAAATTCTAAGTATGGCTTCCTTCGGAAGGGAAGTAAAGCAGTGGGTCCCGTGTCGTACATTTACGGCACGATAAAGAACCTCAAGCCTGAAAGAAGAGGCCTCTGAGCAAAATTTGTCGGCCGTTTCACGCCCCGAGTTGAATGGGACGCTGATGACCTGAGATGTTAAAGAGCATTCGTAAATAAATCAAATCAATCAATCAATCAATCGTAGAGCGTTTGAATGGTAAGTAATCACGAAATGGAGCGCAAAAACAGAAGAACATCTTATGATGCTATTTCAAGCGTAAAGTAATTCTTTATGCTGAAAAAAATGGTAACAGAAAGGCAGGAAGAGAGTTCAATGTTGCTGAGAGCAATGTTCGCTTGTGGCGACAACAGAAATTGACATTATTTGCAACTAAAGCTAATAGGAAGAAATTCACTGGTCCTCACAAAGGAAGACATTCTGACATTGAAGAAAAAGTTATGGAATTCGAACATGAAAGGAGGAAGAACTGGCAACCTGTGACTAGTGTCACCATAAGAAATAACTTTTTCTTCTTTGATCAACGCCAACTGTCCTGACAACAGCACAAGTGATGGATTTTGTCCAACGTGCTACAAGACGTAACAATAGCTCACTTATAAATTCTATGTTTTGATCATTTTATGAAGCGGACGGGAAAGGCATCATATAATAAAACACTTTTTATTTATTTATTTTTTTTTTAAGTTTCAAATTTGGGATGCGTATTACATTCAATGGCGCAGAGCTTTTTTAATGTTTGCTGTTTTATAGCACCCTTTCGTGATTTTATTCCTTTTGTTTTTATTTGGAATTTGTGTTATTATTTTTGCAATATTACCGTTTTATAGTGACATTTCTGTGCCTATTTTTTCATAACAAGGGCTGCAATTATGATTAGACTATTCGCTTCTCAACAAGGCGATGGGTTAGGTCCCAGTGCCGCAACTGAACATTATGAAGCGCCGTCTGAAATGTCAATGCGGATCTCCAATGTCTGGTATTAGTACTCACACTTTTACAATAATAAACGTTACCTTTACAATGTTTGCTTACTTTTCATTGTTTTAGAGTGACTTTTACACGCCCATGCACAACACAACTTTACGTAACTTTTCTATTTTAACCGTTTTATTGGGTCCCATGTCGTACATTTACGTCACGTTAAAGAACTCCATACCTTAAAAAAAAAAAAAAAAAAAAAAAAAACTGGACAAAATTGCAGGCCATTTCACGTTCAAGTAATGTGTTGACCTTACACACTAGCATCACACGAAGCGTTTCACTGACAAACTATCCTTTTGACATCTATTGCTGCTAAGTGTAAGTAAATAATTGATTCGTTCAAATGGTCCTTGTGGTTAATCTGTGGTCAGGAGGTAACTAAAATCAGGAACTGGAAGGGGTTATCCGCTGACAAGTGAGAATGCCGAAGAAGAAGTGTTTATAATAAATGTTTCCTCTTTCGTAAAAAAAAAAAAAAAAAAAAAAAAAAAAAAAAAAAAAACAAACAAACAGTGGACATGTATGCACGTTTTAAATATTCGCCTTTTTATAAATGCTTTATAATACTTTACACTTTACAGCTACCTTTTCAATTACAGTGCTATAGTTTAACAAATGAATGCTTCCCGTTACACCTTTTGAGCCAATCACAAAGTAGCATTATCTGTCATTCAGTCTAATTGTGAAAGCTGTTCTGTTGCCGGATTTACACATTGTTTGAGCAGCCAATTTCTATCATGCAATTGAAAAAATATAAATAATTGTATATTTTAATTTATAGTAGTTAGAAAATGTCCCACAGAAGGCATTTGCAAAATGATTCTCGGAGTGATACCAAATGTTTTGCGTCGAGGTTAACATGACGCCTAATGTTCTTACGAGAGAAAACACATGTAATGGCTCGAAGCTTTTTCCCACTTAAATCATGAGATATCTACATAGCAAATCTCTCACTGTCGACAGTTTATTATTTATTAAGCTTAAATAATGATGCTACATTTTAATTGTTGGTATAAACAGTTATAGAGAGTTATTACGTACAGCGAGGCGAAAACGTACTGTACATCGTCTGTTTACTTTACTGGCAGTTGCAACTTGCAGCCGCAGCATAGCCAACATTACATGAACAAACTAACTATCAAATGCAATGTTAAGGTGAGCCGGATATAACTGCCTTTTCATTGTCTATCTTTGTAATAATAAGAATAAATTTAGAAACACACAAAACAGAGTAATAATATATTATGTTACGTTAAAGCGTTTTATACTGCCGCTTCATTTGTTTTTTTTTTTGTCGCACGTGCTCGCCCAAAACACCGTGACTGGCCGATGTGCATATATGAGATTTATGTGATGGTTCTATCCTAAAACATTACCGTCCTTTTTTTTTTTTTATTGCTCATTAATGTATATTTTTACTGCGACATAAAAAAGCGCAAATGCATTTTTGTATACCAAGAACATGTAAACTAAATATAGCATTAATGGATAAACAGAGTTAAATTAATCAGACGCCTTGCACAAAGTAAAAACGCAATAAACATAACATAATAATAGCGATTTTTCTTATTTTTTATTTATTTAATATGTGTTTTTAAACAATATTGTATCTTTAGCACAACTAGTGCTTTTGACTTTGATTTTCCACTGAAATACAAAAAATTTATTATATTGGTTCCATAATATGTCCTAAAACGTTGTGCATTATACTTACAGAAATGAAATTGTGGTAAAAGGTTTAATTTTTTATTTATTATTATTATTATTATTATTTTTTTTTAATGAAAATTTGCTTGAGGCAGAACAACCAATGCCACAGTTTTCTCTCTTTCATTTTTAAAATATTTATTATGACGCATGCATAATATACACCGGCCGCTCAGTCTCCGGCTCTGACGTTTCCCGTGGGAAGCTGTGTTGCCAGTTCAGTATCTGTATTATATTCTTCATAAAACCCGTTTTTATATCAGAATTATAACCATAATAACACCGTAAATCGCTCACGCACAAAAGAAACCAGCTTACTTGAACCAATAAAACAAACAACTGGGCGCATGTGCTTCGGTTAAAATAGAGTTGGCAACATACGGCAGAATGCAACACTAGAGGAACGATGATTGGTGCTAGCAGACTACATTCACCACCGATTCACGAGTCAACAATACAAACCATGAATCAATCCTGTAGAGTGTAGTAGAGCTCGAATCTTGAAACAAAAACTATCATTATTAAAAGCATTACAGGATATCTAACCAGATTGTCGGTTTTACTATTTATCGATTAAAACGTATCAAAATAGCTTCATTTGCTCTAGAATTTAGATATGTTATTCACACCTTAGGTTGGCAGTGCTGATATCTTCCCTCTCTTTCTTTATCCTCATGAAACGTCAGAGCCGGAGGCTGAAAGGCCAGGGTATAGTTGCAGTCACAGTCAAAAAAAAAAGTTACTAAAGTTACTAGATGGTTGCTATACTGTATTTATTCGATATCTTCTATCGATTCTCGATTCTGAAATTTGAATATTTCAGCTGATACCTGCCAAACTCCCCTAAAATTTGGCAAGAGTAGTGGAACCACAGTGAACCGAAGAAGAGATAATGTGAAATTATCAAATTAAATGTGCAAACAACAAAGAAGTTTTAATGCTATATTGTGTCGCATTGAGTAAATTAATATTTTTGTTGCGTTTGAAGCAATTTTAACAACGATGCCATACCAAGGATTGGCTTTAGCGTTTATGTTGGGAGTCGGACTGGCTACAGCAGTTATATTATATGGTATGTACACTTTGACGCCAACCCCACAGTTGGAACAAGGGGGATCCTCCCATGGCGAGGGAACTAGAAGAAGACGTGAAGAATATTACAGCAGGTGAGGCCTTCGCGATTCGAGAACAAATTTATAATTTGCTAATAGTAGTATATTGGGTAATAGCACTGCAAGCAGTACAAACATCCGTTAATGAGCAAAAAAGGATGCTAATGTTTGAGAATAGGACTAACCTAAAAATTCTCAAATACATGCACACCAACAGAAGTTTCCTATATGAGAGTAAAATATTGCAATTTTAAAACCAATGCCGTTTAGGTTTAGCTGAATCTTTTTCATAAAAAATTTAATAAGTGCTACAATCGTTAGCATAACCTCACCAAGGAGTTTATTATTGAAAACCTGATAGACGACCGAGACGTAAATTTAATGCAAAAATATAAACCCTTTGCTAATTATCTAACAACTTTATAGACAATTGGAAACCAGAATAGTCGAAATGAAATAAATAAAAAATCAAGTCATATTTTAAGTCTCCAACAAGACGTACATAGGTTAGGAATAAGCCTGTTAGCTCAAAAAATCAATAATGGTAAAAGTGAGGTTAGAATACCCATGAGTGATGGCAAGGAAAATACTTATATAAGGGAAAGATACATGAGTACCCCATCAATACAGTCATTCAGCTGTTGAATAACCTTTTCTTTGGAGGTTAGCCCCATGTTGAATTTGTGTGTAGAAATGTGCCATTTAGCTGCGTTATATACGGTGCACCAGGATTATGTCTAAATATTTTATTTTTATATGGAAAAACCATTGCTTTGGGCCGTATCCATAGACAATGTAGCAAGAGCAACTTCTGGTGGATTAACATTTTCTTATTCAAAGATCAGAACTTCATATAATAAGAGTATTAATGATCAGTAGTGAAGTGTATAGAAGATTGTAAAGATTCACTTGGTGCAGAACCTTGTTAAAGATTCATGTCTCTGTTTACAATGTAGTGCAGTGCATAGCATCTGTCACATTGCTCCCCACATTTTCCAAAATGAAAGATGTATCGTGAATCTGTTCATCTCGTATCTCAGTAAGCAATCCCTTGGCAGCTAGGCAGAAGAGAAGAAAGCATTGATTTCTATGATATAAATGAGGATGGTGAATAAAAATATGCACAAGTAAGAAGCATGGGAAAATAGAATGTGTTTTGAGGTTGTGTTTGCCATCTATGGCAATTATAATGTCTAAATAAAATTTATATACTATTTTGTAATTTATTGTAGCTTATACATTGCATAGACTTGGGGGTTCTTTATAATAGCATATTGGGGAAATTTGGTGGTTAATACTAATTATGAGCCTATGTTCTACAATTATTTCTAAATGCCAGTTAGCATTGGGGAATTGGAGGAAAGCGTCAGTTGAAAATCAACCACCAAATAGGACATGTGTGTTAGCAAACCACATTCCTCCTGCTTGTTGAAGCCGTTTCCCAACTTATAGAACCTTCACATCAGGTGATCAGTTATTGCATCTTCTCATTTTTGTATAATTAGAATGCTGTAATAAATATAATGTGACCTAGTGAATTATGTTTTTAATATAAAATTCCATTCATAATCCTTGCAATAGTTAATGCTCAACATGATGAAACCCCCATAGAACTGACTTCCCTCAATTAATAAATAATATGTTAACGATCCCCCAACAGTCTATGCAATGTACAGAGTGATTTATATAGAACTGCCATAATTTCATTATTTATTCAAAATGAATGATGCTAGCCACGACTTATTATACGCCATATGTTGAGTATCCTTGGGAAATTATTAACATCTGTAGAAAATGTTCTCCCTCCTGTATAAGGCATAACTCAGCATGTTCATGTTACTGCCTGCTCTTTAGAGGACTGTGCTGTCAATACCATTAATCACCTGTATAATGTTGTGCTTCAGATCATTCAATGTCTGGGAGCGTGTAGCATAAATTAATCTTTTAGATAATCCCATAGGAAGAAGGCCAGTGTTGTCAAATCAGGAGATCTGTATGGCCGGCCACAGGTTCTTGGGGAGATTATCCTTTCGACAAAGAAACTTTCTATTATCACCATGGATTGATTTGATGTATGACATGTGGAGCTATCATGTTGAAAATAATTGATATCGCTCTGTATCATCCAGTAGCTCAACAAACTCAATGAAAATCTAGCGGTTCTCAGCAGTGTTCCATAGTCTGGTCAAAAAAAAAAAAAAAAAAAAAAAAAAGGTGCTTCATGAATGGCATCTGGATTTCGGACTGCCCAGCTTGAGTTCTGTGAGCTCAATAGCTGCATAAATGGAACTATGCTTCATCTGTGAACCTGTTATGAAGAATATGCCAGCATTTTGCACAATGAACACCTGAAACAACTGCAGTACTTCACTCTTTTATCCTTATCTGATACCTGCAACCGATGGACAACTGTAACCCTATATGATTTTAGATGAGCACTTTTTGCAGCTCTCTGACACATTGAGAAGGTGTATCTGGTCTCTGCGACAAATATTGTAATGACTTACGGAGTGATCACTCCAGTTGTGTCCAGATGTCCACAACAACTGTGGGCAGTCTAGATGAACAATGTTTGCCTTTTTCACTCACCCGAGATCCAGTTGTTTCCAGTTTGTGTATCAGTGCTGCTACATATTGTGTTTCTTTCAGGGGAATTGTGAACAACAAATTTTCTCTGGAATGTCCGAGCAGGTATAATTGAATTCATAATCGAGTATTGCTTCACAAGGAAGAGCCGTTGAATTAATGTGTACTGCATTTTCACAGCGACTAACAAAATATTGAATCAAACATAAAAGTCAACAATAAGGAATAAAGAATGGATATCTGTACATATCGTCACAGGGAATCAAAACTCCCAAATATCCCTCTAATTTTTATGTCAAACTCGGCACATTTGATGAATTTTTAGCCGAATAAATATAGAAATGTGTTAGTTCTAAATAAATCACTCTGTATATGCTACAATATATTACAAAATAGTAAATATATAATTATTTGGAATTTATCTTATATGTAATTGGTACCATAAATGGCACACATATTCCATCAGAAATTCAAGAGGGGAATATTTCCTTCCATGCTTCTTATGTATATTTTGATTCATCATCCTCTTTTACATCACTGAAAGCAATGCTTATTTCTCTTCTTCTACCCTATAGTAGGAATCTTTCCTTTTATGACACCCAGGTTTACAAACAAAATAAAATAAGGGAACAACTCTTGAGCGCATGCATAATTAAAAGACCATGTAACATTTTCCTAAGGTGATCAGTCCTGTAGTTGGAAAAAAATATTAGGTAGTTATATTAAAATTAGTTACCATTGTGTAAAAGAAGATTCAAATGGACTACTTTTGTGGCCTTTCTTCTTTGCCAACATTTTTGGGAACAAAAGCCATACTCATTATCGGATTGTCTTAATGCAGACAATGTTCATTAAACTGCATAATCTTTCACACTTTGAAACAGAATCTATAATCTGCAGCAAACTAAAAAGTACTGTTTTTTCTTGGTGTCAGTATATTTCCTTCCTGAATGTACTTTGCTTGTCATTAAGATAAAAATGTTTGCACAAGTTGTAAATGCATGCATCACCACATATTACTTTTGTTTCAGGAAGACATTTTTTGTATTTTTCACAGCCAGATCATTTAATAATCTTTCTTCCATTTCTATCGAACTATAAATTAAAAGGAAACTTGGCAATAGGATGATAAGCAACAAAATTTTGTAATTAATGAATCACAGTGGTATAATTATTGAGGTGCCACTGTAAGTGTAGAGAACTTGCAAATTTGAGGGCAAACTGCAAAATCGTAGCAATGTTTATGTAGCTGTCCATAGTTTTCAAGAAAAGCAAACTCCAAACAACCATTTTAACAAGGGGAATAAAATGGAAAGGTTTAAAATCAAAACAGCAGATATAAAAGATCTAGCTTAATCATAAAGCTTTCAAACCGCAACAAATAAATTAAATTTTTAATAAAGATGAAAGGGGCATTTTCAATTTTATAACTTTTTGCCTGTAAGCTACATATTTTTATTTATGCCCGTACGGCATACTAATCCATATCAACCAAATTACAGAATGAAGATGATCTATAGTCAGTAGTCATTTATTCATCTGTGAAGATCAAACACATGATATTCAATACGTAATGGAAAAAAATACAATATAAAACAGACAAATATAATGACTTAAAACTTAAAAAAATATGCATAAATTGCAGATTATCATTTTGCTACAGTTTGCAGGATAAGGATAAAGGTGTTTGCAACAAACTGGTATTTAATTTAAGCAATAAATGACTCTCTAGATATGCTTCTACAATGTAAAAACAATTTTCAATCAGTAAAGATTCCACACCGATTTTAAGTTTTTTTTGGCATCCAGTATCTATCAAAGTTAGAGGCAGTTGTATAATTTAGTACAATTATATAATGGGTTGTGTTCAGATAATGTAGTATTATGACTTACACTGCTTAACAGTTGTTTCTTGTATTATAATTGTGACTGCTTTTATTCAACTGGAATGCTGGTGAATGCTTTTTAGTGTACATTAAGACTTCTAATATATAAATACAGGTAACAGATAATTATTTTTAAGGATTTAAATAGCATTTTACAGGATTCAGTTTTCTTTTTACCTGCATTTATTCTTTGTGCTTTTTTTTTTTTGCATTTTAAAAATAATACCTGCATTTTTACCCAGAATATGATTCCATATCTAATGAGACTGTGGAAATAAGCATAGTACAAGCATCTCAGTGTAGCTTGACTAATCCTTTCACTTATTAACGTGAGGGCAAAGCATATTTGACTCAGCTTTGAGATCAGCTTATCAACATGGATATTCCATTGCATTTTTTCATCTATCCATACTCCTAAAAATTTAACACTGTTTACATAGGAAATGGTTTTGTTTTCAAGTTCTATAGAAGGTAGGTATGAATGTGTATGTCTTAGGTTATGAAAAGATATTGCACAAGTTTTTTTTCTATACAAGTTTGTTTTTCTGAAACCAATTTGGTAGCTGACTCTCTGCCTCACCTATATTTGTATGAATTTGATTTTTGCTACAATTAAAGTAAAGATTGTATCATCTGGAAATAGAGTTATCTGAGATTTTTGGTATTATTTAATAAGTTATTTATATAGATTATAAACAGCAAGGAACCAAGCACTGAACCTTGAGGAACACCTACATGGAAACACTGTGAAGTGGAACTGTGGGTTTCATAAGTATTTGTGCTCTCATTTCTACTGATTATTTCTACAAATTGTTATCGATCGCTGAGATAGCATAATTCATTATTGGATTATTTAGCTAGCATCTGTGAACACAGTAATTTTAATCTGATTTTGGTGGAGAGTAACTTAGCTCGTAAATAGTGTAGATTATCATGAAATGTATGAATACAACCCAGTGTGACAACATAACAAACATTATGCTGGGTGTAGAACTAACTCACTGCAATACAAAAATGTTTGGTTCAGTTTAATGCCAGCATACATAGGTATCACCAGGTATTAAGTATTATTATTGTAAATAGTGTGCTCAAGAATGGACATTTTTTAAATACCCCATGCAGCATTGTTGCTCCTATGATGAATAAAATCATCTTATTCTCATAGCTGTGTGATCCATGATGACCTTAAGAAAGTTGTTCATTAGTGTTTTGAGGTATTTGGTGATAATATATACAGGTATTAAAGAGCACATGTTAAGGATTATTTCTGAGTTACCAAATAATAATATTGCCCATGGAAGTGTTACTTTTCATTCAGATGTTGTAAACATATATTTTCTAAAAATTATATAAAGCTCGTCATTTCTAATAATATGCTAGAACTGAGCACATAGTTATTAGTAATCTGTAATACGGCTTTCCTTTTGAAGCAGAAGAAGAAGAAGGAACTCTGAAGACACCATTTGTGCAATATGTCATGAGAATGTAAGAAGTAATGGTGTATCCAGAATTTTGGACTGTCAGCATGTGTTCCACAAAGAGTGCATAGACCGATGGTTCAGAATTAAGGTACGTAAAACTGTAGCAAGTTAAAAATATCTGGATTTGGTAGGGTAATTAATATATACTTGGCAAGTGAGAAAGCTCCTTCCACTAGTACTAAACATATAGCTGTTAACTATTGTTACTCAAAGATTTAAGTTAAAATAGTGTTGGGTTCTGCATGAGAGTTATTCTATGTCAAATTTCCAACCTACCAGAGAATATGTTTTCGTAAAAAGGATCACATTTTTTTATTAATATATATGTGTGTGTGTGTGAATTACACGCATCACACGAGGAAACATATTTCCACCATTTTGAATTTGTTGTATTATTATGGGTACATGAAATTATGCAAGTAATGCACACACTGTAATTTGAAACTGCTTGGTACTCTAACATATATACAAACACACAGGTGTTAATGAACTACACCGAAATAATTTCAGAGAGTATAGAGTTGTTGTATATAAGCAATTTGAGAACGGCAACGTGTGGTCCAAAATTAAACATAAAGCAGATACAATTAATAATGCATTGACAGGTAATAATATACTGGCAGCTGCCACAATATGTGTTAAACATTTTGGCTTCAGATGGTGTTAAAACCACGCTTAATGAAAAATTTGTTTGGAATGTCTTAAAACTGCCTTATGAACATAAAAACATAGATCTTCTGCAGCTTGTTATCTGCCTTTTCAAGATTTAATGCCAAACTCAAAGCTAATCATTTGACAATGTGACACTGAACATCTATTAACTGCCTTCTTGCATTATGCATTCAGTCTTGATGTAGCCTATTCTAGAGGGAGCTCTTTAACTGCTTATGTGGTATAATGCATAACAAAAGCTGAAGTTGTGCAAGCCGCAAGTTCAATTCTTGTCATACCATTAATTTTTTTTATTATTTAATATCAAGTTCTAGGATATGCTTACCAAACAATAATGGATAAAATTTACTTAATGCTTTCAAGTTTTATTCTGTATCTCAACAATGGCTAATAAGCTTACTACTAACATAATGCCTAAACTTAATTTTCCTAATACATACATGAAACCCGATTTAGATTGGTAAGTATAACAACAATTATAAGGATTATAGTTATATGAATTGATATGTTAAGATTTAAGGTTATTATTAAAACATCAACTTAAAATGTAAACCTAAAGCTGTATTATTAGGCCCTAGTCAGAAAACAAAAAAATGTGATGATTGTAAGCAAATGACCACTTCTTATTTGAAAGCTAATGTCATAACCATTGCTCCAGAATGTGTTCTAAAACCTCCCATCGTTAACGTGTGTTATACTTTCAAGGGGCATCTGCATTAGCTGGTGGTGTTTCAAATATGTTTCAAATTTGGCTTGGTTTTTTTAATAAAATTTTACTTAAAACAAAAAAACATCAACATCAAGGCATGTTCGTAAACTAAAACATTCCAAATGAAGTACATTTACAACATCAATCCCTCACTCTACAAAAGAACATGACTAAAGTTTGCATGGTATTTGTAAATAATTTCCAAATGCCCCTCATACAAGTGCTCCTTTTAATCTGCAAGTATGACATCTATATTTACATATTATTGTAAACAGTTTACCGAGGTCTAGAAATTTTTTGAATGTCTCTTATAATACATTTTCAAGTTATTAAATGTCATAATTTCAATTATTTTCAATATTAATGGGTTTTTGTTTGTTTGTTTTTCAGGCAGAAGGCCCATCCTGTCCAATATGTCGGGAGCCTGTGAGAAGATCTCGTTAGAATTGTTAATGACTTAGATGTATTATTTGAGTTCCACATATCCCTGAGGCTGAATTAGATTGTTAAAATTTACTTAGGAATTATAATTATTTGTTAATTTGGCCACAATACAACTATGATAAACTTTACATACATTATTTAAACTTACTTTTCTTCAGCTTAGTATTAAGAACCAGAAATTTTTTGTTATAGTATTAAAATATCAGTATAATTCTAATTATGCAATTAACAATTAAATGATAATCTGCACTTGACTGAGGTAACTTCCATAGTTATTGAAACCACTGCAAGTTTAATTTGCATTAATTTTAGCAGAAAATCTAAGTAATTTTTATATATTATTGATTTTAAATAAATATAGGGCAAACATTCCCCCTTAATTTCCAGCTAAATGTTGTACATGACGGGGCAGTTAAAGTGAATTGTTTGTAATGTAGGCATTAGTTGTTTTTGATCTCATGTCCGATTTTATTCCCAATGGAACATTTTTAGTTTTAGAGATTCAGTTAATTTTATTCATTATTCATCAGTAGAATAGAAGACACTTTGTCATAAGTAGAGACTGTTGAAAAAATTTAATTGCTGTGTAATGTACCTCTTGTTGATAGCATAAAAAACTTGTGTTCATTTCAAAGTATTTATTGTTATGAAGAAGAAAGCTTAATAATAAGGGAAGTATATGTGATAATTCTGAAACTTGCTCTGAAAGTATAATGAAGATTTTCTGAAACTATTTTTCTTATTTAATTTCAATTTTAAATTATGTCTGGTAAAATCATTTTTAAATTTTGCTTTAATCCTCACTCTTTAACTCCACTCCTAATGGCTCGATTTCCCTGATTTTCAGAAACTATTTTTATTAATTTATTTTAATGGCATATACCACATTTTTTGAGAGAAAAATATTGGTGCCTCCAGAGCAATTTTTAAATTTTTGCTTTAGGCTAACACCAACCCCTAATGGTCCAATTTTGCTATTTTACAAGTAAAAAGTACATTGCAATCTAAAATTAAACAAACGTAATTGTAATTATTTTATTGGCAATACATGGTACCACTAACACTATTAGTACCTGATTCATCCTTCATACATTATAATTACACCCACATTGTATTGAACACTTTATGTGAAATTCATTATTATTACATATTCTGATTTTCGATTGCAGGTAATATATGTGGAATTTCTGGGCCATGGATTGCTGTTAATTTGTTTGATTTTTTCCAAAAGTACTCTTTGCATCCATCAGTTACATACATTGCATTCAGACACTAAACCCCTTGACTGTGCAAATGTAATATTTTAAAACTGAAAGTTTTCCGTGTAACTTGAATATTTAGACTTCCTTGTTCACTGTAAGACACCAGTATAATTAGTAATGACACAAGTGACATGGATTACTATCACTCTAGTCAAGGAGACAGTAATGAGGTACACTTATGTGCTATTTGTAAACTTTGTTTCCTGTAAAATTAAAAAAACAAATCATGGTAACATACTTGTGCATTTTATAAAGAACCATTCATGATAAATTAACTCATTGTTTATAATTAAAATTATTGTATGAGCATGTTTAATTCAGAACATGTTTTGCAGACCATTATCCACATCCTCAGGTAACTGTCAACTGCTGGATAATTCATGGTGTTCCTTTGGGGATGCACATTACTCCCTGGTGGAGGTAGTTAAAGTTTATGTTTTCATCGCCAGAAGTGTTGAAGTTAATTAACCTGTCTATGTATTTAAAAAGGTATATTTTCTCCCCCGATTTTCTGAATTAAACAAATATATGGAGCCAATAATAGTGAGTAGATCGACTCAGGCATACAATAATCTTAATTAGGTAGATGATCTGCTTCACCGTACAAGTTCCAATTAGCACTTCTTTCAGTAACAAATCAGACAATAAGTGCAGCCAACATTATAAATTTATATTATTCAAAAACATATGCTGAAAATGGAATACACATATTATGCAGGACTTTTTTTTTATTCCCTTTTTCTTTTTAAGAAAAAGTTGGGGTGTATTCATTATGTGATGTCCTTTATGCTAGTAAATTAATAGGTGCATGTTTTCAAAATATTCTTTGGCACATTTTATGCATGGTTGAATCCACTGGAACCAAATCGTGAAGCAGCTACAGCACTTGGCTATTCTTTATAAGTGGTAACAGTTTTCTTGGTGGGAAGACCGAAAAGTATGCACAATATTTTTTTTTACAAAATACTATTTGTATGTGGATGTTTAAAGCTGGCAGATAGTTGCTGTAGAATGCATTAGCTCAGTCAGGTAATGCCCTGTTGGAGCAAGCAGTAAATAGTGAGCAAAGATGTGTGCTAGCATTGTCTGCATGTAAGGAGTAGCAAAGTTTAGTGAATTTTTCATGAGCAAAAGAAATACACAAGTGAAATTTTGGAAGTGTATGGTACTGACAACCTGGGTCTGTACAGCATTTCTGGGTAGTGATGTTTCTTGTGAGAGTGCTGTGCTGACCTGTGGCTGTTTCCTTTGCCATAGGCATTAAAGCAACAATTCCAAACAATCAGCAGGTGCGTTTGTGAACCTGGACAAAACAATTCAGCATTTCATACAGCACAGCATATGATATTGCACATGACTGATTGAGCATTTGTAAAGTCAACGGATGCTAAGTGCCCAAGGACTTGTGAAAAGAGCAAAGGGTCAAAGAATGAAGCCATGCTTGAACCACTTGATGTGTTACGCTGAAGAATGCCATGACTTTCTGGAAGGTATTGTGACTGCAATCAATCCTGGGCTTACAACTTCATTCCCAGTTTTCCTAGGATATCAACATTTCAGTTCAGTTGAAGTGAAAGAATGCATTGGTAATTACACTCCAAGGGGACAGAATTCTATGAATAGTCCGTTTGGTGTCCTGATGGGAGAAATGTGATTCATAAGTTGAAAACATCTGTATTTTTGTGCATAATTTTTTGTTTTTCCTACTCGTTAACCTTGTGAGCAGATAACAAAATGCTCTGAAACCACATCTTCTGGTGTTTCATTGCAATATTGCTCCTTTTTTCCCCAAGTCAACATTATTAGAGGTTTATCATCTTAAAGACTCAAAATATACTGGCACAGAATCAAGATTGATCAAATCATCTTATCATAATCTTCATTAAAGAAATATATTTTTGAGTAAATGCCATTGGTGGCCTGTTGCTTCTTATTGTTAAAAATCTCTCATACATTCAGCAAATCATCGAAAAATTGCTATAATTATAGGATAAAGGCAATTAAATTACTGTTTCAGACCACGGAAGGTATTATTAATGATGTATTAGTTTTCATTGTAGCTACTGCCTGATAAGCATCAAAACTTAATAACCCGACCTAGATACTGTATTGGAAACTGAAAACTTAAGTTTTCGCATTCTGTAAACTGTTGCGGTCTAGGGGTAATGAGCTTGTGGGTTCAAATCCAGGCAAAGTAGATAGGTTTTTCAGGACACCAAAATCTTGATCATAAATCCTCTTGGAAGGAACTTAGAGCCCTGGGTCTCATGGCGTAAATTTAAGGCATGAAGAAAGACAAAATACCAGCCACTTCACATCCAAGCAATACCTTAGCATCATACTAAATAGCACTTGAAGCTATGGGCTGACCACCTATACTTCTGACTTCTGTAGGAGCTAAGTGTGGCTAAATTCAAAATGATTTATATGGCCTATTGACCTGGATTAGTCGTATTTCTAAACCTTGTAAGTTGATATCAATTCTGCCTTCAAAATTTCAAAGTGGGTTTCAACATTGTCACATCGATATTTTAATGTTACTGTTTAAAGACTCAAAGCACCAAAAATATAGATCCAGGTGTGCATATAAGAATAAATAAATTTAGCAATAAGAATTTTTAAATTCAATTTAAGTAATTTCATACAGCCTACAGTTTTTATACCATTGTACATGTTTTTAAATATGTAGCCTGTATAAACATCAACTAAAAGCAGTACTATTTTTAAAAGGTGTGCAAAAAATGTAAATGTAAAAAAGGAAGGAAGGAAATAAAAATGAAATTATATTACTTTTATCAGTGTGAATCAAATATAAGCCAGACTTTTTTTTTTTATTATATATTGAAACCAAATGAAATAAAAATGGGATACACCTCTTTTTTTCTATATAAATCCTTGATTTACAAATACATTTTTTCCAGCAGACAGAAAGGTTTTTTAATTCCATTATTGAAGAAACAGCAGAGTTGGACTTCCAGCCAGCTTCTTACAAATGCTTCTTTTATAATTCCAAATATATGGTAATCGCAAGGTGATAAGTCTGAACTATTTGGACGGTGTTCCAATGCAGTCCAATAGATTTCCTAGAGTTATTTTTCATCCTTATCAAAGCAGCTGTATGCAGACAAGCATTTTCGGTCCTGGTGGTGTAGTAATAACCATACTTGCCTTCTAAACCCAAGAACGTGAGTACAAACCCGGCCAGGATCGATGGATTTTTTCGGACGTGAAAATCCTAAGTATGGCTTCCTTCAGAAGGGAATTAAACTGAGGATTTGTATTATTTATACAACAATGAAAGTAGAAATTTACTTACAATACTGTATTAGAACTTAGAACATTTTTTCACTTAATGATTAAATTATCAAATGTTTATAAAGTAATTCTTTTATCTACAGCATTATTGTTTGCTATTTCAAAACTTTTGAGGAAAAGCAATTTGAAACCTTTTATACAAAGGAATAAAAGAATTAATTGAAAGTATTTGCTGATATATTATGCTATATTACAGTTAGGTATATTGAGTTCATGAAATGCAACACTCACCTTATCCAGATAAAATGATATTTCAGAAAACAAAATTTTATGCAAGGAAAATGATATGAAACTGAACATTTATTTTTTCACACAGCCATGCAGTGAATAATCCAATGAGCTGTAAAATAATTTGGATATTTTTCTATTGAGTGTGCATAGGAGTTTCCTGCTCTTGGTTGGAACATTATCACGCTAGCTTTTGCTGCCTGTTCGGATCTGATCGTGGTTGAGTTCCTTTTAGTTATTACGAATACTATGGTTTGTTCTGTGCTTATTCACAAAGTGATTTATGGCTCCGTGTATATTTTCTGCTAAACATTGTGTATTTATTTATGTTTCATGTTCCTTTTCCAGTTTATATTATCTCATGTACGGGTATTATCAATGTCGATCTGACATTTGCACTACTGTAGTACTAAAATTGAGTTTACTCGAATTCAGCAAAGGCATGTTTTTAAAAATTATCTTGGAAACCGCTGGCTGTAAAACGTTCAACTTGTGCTGACCTACAATGATATTTCTTTGCTACATTTTGATTTCAGTCAAAAGATAATGTTCAATCTGGTGATGTCAGCAGAAATATTTGTTAATCTGCGCACTCACATGGAAGTGCTGCATGCTATTGTAATCTGAAAATGGCGGCTTTCAGTTCGCACAACATACTTACGAAAGACAAGCTTCTGATTATTTTCAAATCATTGGAATCAGATGAGTTTAACTTTACAACTCTTAAATCAAAAACTAACAGTGAAAATGATGGTTATGTACAGCTAATTCATGACGTTGATAACAATGCTTTCAAGGTTCTTCCGAAATGGGTTGTAGCCTGCCGCAGTAACCTGTGTTTCCTCTATCTCCATTTTATATCTTCATTGATAGAGGGTAGTGTTGCAGGGAACCTTGTGATCAGCATGTTGAACCCCGCCGATCGCCTATCACGCGGCTCTCTCAGGCAGCTCTCCCAAACTTTAAAAAATCCCTAAGCAGGTACTGGGAATTGAACCGGGGCCTTCCGGCCATCAATTAGCATTGTCACCACCAGACCACGGAGGTGGTCTGCTTCGAGGATTAGTGATGGAAAGTTCAGTAAGAACATTGTTTCAAATATTAATTACAATCATATATGATTATTATTTTGGTTTGCTGTAACTTTATGCGTAATCAGTGGCGTGCAGGAAAACGTAATAATAAAATTACAAAAGGAAAATTCCAATTTATTATCATTAGTGTATCAACAGAAACATCACCATGGCAACTGAAATAACAAGAAATTATTTTACTGTAAATCCATTTTCGCATCATTAGAAGTTCGTTGTTTATATTCACTGTTTTGTACAGTATATAATGAATATGTGTTTTGTTGCCGAGAAAACAATACAAATACCCGGATCTGAACCGCGTTAACATTTTTAGAAAACTCGTCCAAATTTCCTATGTTCATAGTAAAACAAAAACGATCTTTCCTCCGCTAGAAGTTACTCATTGGCGAGCGTTTCTTTTCTGACTGTACCAGTGAAGTCCTCGTCACGCATAGCAATTTCTCTTCCTTCTTTTTCATAGTCAATAGCAGTTACATTACATGATATCCAAGGCCTCTCACATCTTAAGTCATAAACTCATAAGTTAGGAAACATACAGCAGGCTAGCGGTATCAGAACTTTATATATTCCGTAGAAATCGATGATTATTTATGAAAATCTACGAGCCGGGAACATATATACTGAAAAGTGTTTACCAGCTGCCTATAACTTGATGCAGGGGTTTATTCATGTGTTCCATCCCAAACTCATTTCTGCTTAATCTAAAATGTTTATTTCATAGTACAAGAATGCCTGAAATATACAAATACCTCGTACATAGTTTCAAGTTTACACGAGTACATTGTTGCACTACGTCACAACTGTTGAACTAAGAGCGTCTCACTAGAAAAATGAAGCGTGTCGAACAAAGAGCTGTAAATAAATACCTGCAAATGATAAGCCTCCTGAAATGCAGAAGATGTAAGCAACTTTAGATGAAAGAGTTATGTCATATGTATGATCTGAAACATCTTGTAAAAATGTACTTGGCGGTGGTCCTTGGGAAAAACAAGTAAATAAGGTGCATGATTTAATGGAAGATGGGGGATATAGTAGAGGAAACACATCTCATGCCATATTTTAACTAAAGAATAAGAGATGAAAAAATTAACTTCTAGATTTGACTTGCACTCAAAAACTGTTAGTAAACATTTTTAAGTAGCATTTAGGACATTTTCGGGCGTAAAAATACACATTTCTTGCAAATTTTGTGACTATGGATGAACCTTACAATGATTCTAAAACTAAAATGCAAAGTGAGGAATGGAAACATAAAGGGTCTCTTCTCCCCGCAAAGAAACCCAAAAACAGTCATCAGGCAGGATCATGCTGTCTGTTTTTGGGAGGCACAAGGTGATATTCTGATTGATTATTTGCAGGTAAAACCGCAATAACATGTACAATGAGATGAAGCAATAATAAAGTAAAATAAGCACTCAGACTTGTTGTAAGAAGAGAGCGTAATAAGAAGGTTCGTTTGTAATATTCCAAGTATGATATAGTGGTACCTGTGTGAACAGATGATAAATATATTCAGAGAAAAATCAGCAATAAGAAAGTCTCTTTGTAACAACGGTGTTTAAGAATGACTCAGTGTGTGATTCAGTCAGTAAATACACTTGCAAAATAATATCATGGTTAAGAAAGTCCCCCTATAATATCAGGGGGTGCGTATAAATATAAAATATGATGTGACAATAAGAGCTGATATATATATATATATATATATATATATATATATATATGAACTGTTTAGCACATG
Source organism: Metallyticus violacea (assembly GCA_030762175.1). Taxonomy (NCBI): domain Eukaryota; kingdom Metazoa; phylum Arthropoda; class Insecta; order Mantodea; family Metallyticidae; genus Metallyticus; species Metallyticus violacea. The sequence goes on along the minus strand of CM060845.1, from coordinate 10,759,117 downwards.
ATCCTAAAATGTGTGATGTAACAGATCTGTTGACCCTTTGTTCTCGTAGGCAGCCAGTTGAAGTGCGATGTTTTAGACTTAAGAGCCACCAAGAACAACGGCGGCAGAAAAAGGAGACTATCCATTCTACGACGGTTGTTGCGAGCTCTGGTCTATTATCAATAAATTCTTACTTCTTTCTTCACTGGATTTGATTGACTTAGTCTCTTAGAAGCCTGTGACACCTAGTAAAACCTGGGGGATACGATTTAGCTTTGCCCCCGAATCTACACTAACTATTCCAGAACCTTTCTCGTTAGCCACCAGAGATCGACGACATACCATCTCTAGGCTGGATGTCTGCTGATGGACACCTCAGCCTAATCACCGTAAGCAACATTAAAGATGGCAGCGCAATGTTACACATGTCACGTGCAAATTTTATTTCAAAATTTCTTGATACAATCAAGGAGAAATGGCGCGGAAGTTGAGGCATAGTATGCTTATTTTTTTCGTCAGAAATAATGTGTTCCGATTAAACAGGACTTGAACTGCTCAGTTACAATTACAATTCAGGTAATTTCCAAAACCGAAAGAAAACCGTTCTTTCGTCAGATTATGAAGTAATGCAGGCTGTAAACCAGTGGTTAGATTGTCTGTCTTTCAAGAATCTGTAGAAACACTATTCCCCGAAAGAAGTACACCAGTCCTCAAGAGAAATATGTCGAAAAGTGAGGTAAAAATAGGTTTTTCGTGTTAACAGTTAGGCCCAGAATCTACTGACTGGCACATTTTCGAAGGATGTTCCATCGAAGCCAACTGAATAATTTTTCTTCTCAAACTTGTAAACAAAAGACTGTATAAATAATTTATTTATTTAAACTGTTTATTAAAAATGTAGAAGTGAATAATTTCTTGCAGTTTTTTTTTGAATGGTGTTTAACGCCCGTTTTCACTACCGAGGCAACACAGGTGATGGACATTGATGATAAATGAAATGATATATTGAGGAAGAGTTTTTTTTAAGGAAGGAAACGTTCCATTTAGGGTACCTCTCCGGCATTTGCCATTTATGAGGACTGAGGAAAATATGGAAAAAACTTCAGTAAGGGAGCACGGTCCTGGCGGGATTCGAACCCCAGGCCTACCGCTCACGAGTCCGCGCCTTAACGACCTCGGCTTCATGTATAAATACTTTAAATCAAAATCAGGTATGAAAATTACGATGTTACCGGCGGGACTCTTTTTTTTTTTTTTTTTTTTTTTTTTTTAATATGTTTAACGCCCGTTTTTACTACTGAGGCACCACAGGCGGTGGACACTGATGATACATAAGATGAAATGATATATTGGGAAAGGATTTTTTTAAGGAAGGAAACATTCCAGACCTAAATTTACGGCACCTCCCTGGCATTTGCCATTTATGAGGACTGAGGAAAACCTGGAGAAAGCATTCAATCAAGAAGGATGTTCCTGGCGGGATTCCAACTTCAGACCTCCCGCTCACTAGTCCGCGCCACGGTCCGGCCGGGACTGGAACTATGAATGATTATCAGAGCTTTCATCTTCAATATGCCCTCTGAAAGCAACCTCTTGCTTAACTAAGAAGCAAACATTTATAAATTTCTCTATTAATACTTGTATTGTTGATTTCATTGTGTTTGATGACTTGAAGCTTGTGGCACCTTAAGAAATTGCATGTTCAATCTTTCCACGACCTAGCATCAGAAAAACTCCCTTCATTCTGAAGATGCCTTTTTAAACTTTGATGTTTCTAGGTCTTTTATTTTATTTTATTTATTTATTTTTTGTTACACATATCCCATAAGAAGTTGATGGCCATATTTTCCCACGCCCATACAGAACACAGCTATAGCAAACTCATTTGTGTCGGTCCTGGTGGTGTAGTGGTTACCATACGTGCCTCCTAAACCCAAGATCGCGGGTTCGAACCCGGCCAGGACCGATGGATTTTTTCGGGGCGTAAAAATCCTAAGTATGGCTTCCTTCGGAAAGGAAGTAAAGCCATGGGGTCCCGTGTCGTACATTTACGGCACGAAAAAGAACCTCAAGCTTGAAAGAGAGGCCTCTGAGCAAAATTTGTCGGCCGTTTCACGCCGCGAGTTGAGTTGAATGGGACGCTGATGACCTGAGATGTTAAAGAGCGTCCATAAATAATTCAATCAAAAAAAAAAACTCATTTGTCTCAGAGCACCCAGTTAGCTAAGTATATTTTTATAGGTACCATGAAAATTGAAAAGTTGTATTTTGTCCTGTATTTCTACTTTTATATATTTAAGTGGTATCGATCTATTTTTGTAACATATTATTTCACAACTTTAACTTGAAAACGGACTCTCCTTTAATTCAACAAATAATGTCAATGTTTTCTCAATAATAGATATTTTAAGGTTTTCGCATACGCAGATTTAAACATCTGCAGTTATATATTCCTTCGCCATGATCAATTAAATTGCTTCTTCAACAACCTTAAAACTGTCCATATCGAGAAGGAAAGGTTTATACTCCTTAAAGGTAAACTTAAGGTGTATATTGAAAGACCCAAGCCAGCTTTTAATTTTAAGTAGAGATTTTAAAATTAAATGCCAGTTCTACTTCATTTATACCAGAGAATCTTAAAAATCACAAATTTCTCTTAGCACCATCAGCTCTCTTATTACTTGAGTGTCGGTCCTGTGATGTAGTGATAATCATACTTTTCTCTTAAACCCAAGATCGCAGGTTTAATTTCGGCCAGGGTCGATGGACTTTTTGGGCGTTTGCCAAATAAGCGTATCTTCGGAAGGGAAGTAAAGCCGTGGATCCCGTGTCGTACATTTACGGCATGTAAAAGAACCTCAAGCCCGAAAGAAGAGGCCTCTGAGCAAAATTTACCGGCCGTTTGACACTGAATTGAATGGAACGCTGATAACCTGAGATATTAAAGAACGTCCGTAAACAAAACAAACCAATTACTACTCGAGCTGTAAACTCATCACATTGCCTAAGTGATTTAGACAAATGTTCTGGCAGTATTACTAAAGGAAGAGTAATATTACAGGCTAGGCAATGTAATACTTCTCTTTTCTTTGTATATTCTTGTTCGTCTTTCTACTTTAAATATGTAATTTCTTCCCTTAATATTATAATAAATAGAGCGGGTTGATTTGAGTTACCAGAAGACGGGGGAGGGGGGGACTACGAACTGAAAGAAGCTCTCCTTCTTTGATGATGATGATGATGATGATGATCTTAATGATCCTTACTTAACTCAATTAACCTCACCATATAATATGATATTATAATAACTGTTTTAAGTATTTTTACAAATAAAAATACTTTTAAGCGGACGTTAGAAATAGACCAAGTGGGATTACAGTGAAAGCGGAACTACACATTTTGAAGATAATAGTTCTGAAACGTGTAATGGTGTCATAACAAATCCTTAAAAGAAAATGCGTTAATGGAAGCAGTCCAGACCGAGAAGTATCTCTAGGATTATCTAGATACGAATAAAATAAAATTACTGTATTTTTTACTTTATTTTTGGATATAGGTCCTGCATAAAAACTTTTTAGATTGATGTTTCCTTTTTCACGCAAATTTAGCAACCATAGCGTTTCAAGAACTGAAATTTTAAGACACACTCTTTTTAAACCATAACAGCGAAATAATCTAGAGATTGCAACATTTAAGCATTTTGAAGGGATTTTGCAAAGCCGCGTCTCTTTAATATATTCTCTGTTCATCGCAACATTACAGTAAAGTATTACTCCGCGTCCCTGGCATTGTCCATCCTTAGTTGCTATTGGCTCTGGAATTTACTGGCACATTAATATCTGCTTACAGATGTCTGGAGCATGTATTCGGTTTGTTGCTTTGTCCTTTCGTATACCCTGTTTACCTTTGAAGTAGTAAAAGAGGAAAAGGATGAAACAAACCTTAATTATACGTAGACCAGAACCATGTTCATTGTCAGTTTCAAATTACAATACAAGGAATGCCTAGCAAGGTTATGTTTTACGGTATACATTTTGTGAAATGGTAGCAATAAAAATAGAAATATACATTTATGTTCTCTGTGTAACAATTAATATTTCCTTCACGCTATAAGTAACAAAATGAAAAAGATAATCTTACAAATAAGCAAATATGTTTATTTAATAAGCGGTACTACTTCGCGAGCTAATTTGGGAGTAAAGCAGCTGGTCAGCCAATTAAAACTACTTCCACCATGTGCTTTTATGGACATCCACTATAAACTTAATATGAACAGACTCTATTAAATCATTTGTTTTGTTTGTGTTCAGTTGGCTTCCTGCTGTTTATACTGTTGGTCGCACTGATTGCTCTTCGTTAACTGTCATAATGTGCTTGAATTTAAGTGGTTTGACAATAAGTTGTGGGTATTTTAACTCGGAGTAAAATATATAGTAATATGGTAGTGAATTCGGTATCTCTTACCTCCAGTAAGTGTGACACTACATCTGTAAAAACATTTCCAATACTACTAAAGCTGGAGGAACTGAGCCTGAGGTAAGATCTTGGTTATAATGTTTTGGTTGTGTATGACGTGTACCTTTGTTTTTGAAACGGTCCCAATAAAATCATGGGGCATTATAAAAGGTGACAGTGGCAAGGAAGACAAATTGCATTTAATCGCCCTCGTCTCTTGTTTCCAACGGCTTGTATGCGTGTGTGTATGTCTTTTTTTTTTTTTTTTTTTTATTATATTTAGCAGTTCCAAAAATTTAACTCTCATTCTTTTGAACATGTTTAGAAATGAAGTAAGGAAGAAAATATCTGTGGCTATTGCGTAGTTAGTTGCAGGGCAGAGCACTAAAGAAACTACATACTTGAGCGGAATGTTCTCGTTATTCAGTTGCATAACATTTCATTTGCGCACTAAATTTATATTTAAGACTGGATTAATTAACATGATATTGTTGACCTTGTTATGGAATAGGAAGTAGAGACGTTCGGTAAACAATTTACTTCCTGTGTAGGTTAGGTAGGATACACAAACATTAGGTAGCTTTTTTTCATTGCACACGCACGTAACGAATGAGCAGAGGGGTAAAGCAATGTACCAGGTAAGCCCAATGGACTATCTACGCAAATTATGAGACGAGAAGTGTGTACTGCTAGAGATAAAACCGTCACTTATAAAATAGTCATTATCGGGTATAAAAATTAAAACATATTATGTGTGGTTTTTTTTTTTTTTTTTTTTTTTTTTTAGTTGCGCTTTGCTGCATAAAAAGCCTGTTAATCGTGAGTGCTCATGTTTAAAATAACGACTATATTTCAATATCAGCGTTTCACAGGCTGTTTCTAAGGCTGCTGTGCTTTTACTTGAAATTTAATATGTAGTTCTAATTAAAATGTTGCACTGATTATAAAACATAGATTAGCACGATAGTACCTAATGTTGCAGACACATCTTCACGCTATAAAACTACATTTCTCTTGTCGACGATAGGAAAGAGCAATGCTATTGAAAATGCATCTACAATACTTTTTAATACACGTTCTCCGGTGATTACTTATAAGACGAATAAAGTCCGAAAAATTGAGCTTTTGAAGCCTAGGGCACTAAATTTATTGTAGCAACCCATTAGCGGACTGTAAATAGAATGTAATATATTGAATCACATCTTAACGGTATTTACACCACTTACCCTATGTAATTTTTTTAACATTGTACCTATATTGCTCTTGAAACGATGTTGTTACCAATTTGTATCACTTTGCCTGGCCTTAGTCTAAATTTCTTCAGGAATGTTCACCATAACAGAAATGTAATTTTCGTTTATTTAAATAAGCTGGTTCACATAGTGGAATTGCTATTATCAACGCATAGCAACTAGTATGGGAAAAATTGATTCAATTTCTATCACTTTTACAGCGCTATTATAATTAGAGAGCTTTTACTAAAAATTGTGTATATTACAAGTATGCAAAACAACTTCAAAATTTTGTTCCTAGAATTGTCCGCTTCGTACTTGATTTCTCAATAACTAAAGGATTAGTCAAATAATACCGGGAATTTTACAATGTAACTGCAGGCACACTAATGGAGATATCATGACAAAGTAAGCATCATCCTTTTCTGTTTTTCTAGTTTTATATATAACATACCAGCATTTTAAAAAGATATTAATAAAACAAAAATAACGTTAATGTCCATTTTCTAATTAATTACCGCGAAATATGGTGCTTTATTTAGTTTCTTGTTTAGTTTGTTTGTCTATTGTTAATGTTGGTAACAATGGATTTACCGAGGAAATTTTAGCCTGTGCTAAAAAGGCTCAATTGTCACCAATACGGAGAAAAATCGTACTATGCTTACCAAAGGAGTACAACAGATTCATTAATTGGATTAAAGGTGCTATTGTTAAAGATATTTAATGTTGGCTTATACTTGTATACATATACATAAGTTTTGTTATATACATAACAAAAGGTTGTGTCAAAATTTTAGGAAAATATTCCTTTCATATAAAGGATAAAAAATATAAATATAAACCTGCGTCCAGAATTGTTTTATTTCCTTGTTATTGGCCTTTTTCTACACTTCACATAGCAGAATATTCAAAAACAGAACTGTCAGAAACAGAAAATGATATGCAGTGTTCAAAATGTCCTCCGTTAGCACGGTTACATTCATCAACCCGCTGTGGCATGGACTCCCTGATGCTGATGTTTCCCTGGAGTATCTCGCATTGTCTGGTAGTCTTGCAGAACACGAGCACGAAGACTGCACCTTCGGCTAATCCATAGATCACATGAGCATCTTGCCAACTACGAGTTTCAATACCTCATTTTTACTGTACCTGGAACGAGGTCTGTAAACGCACAGAACTGACACTGCGTGCTCGGTGCTACGTCAAGCAATGAAGTGAATAGCATCACAAGCGGACTACACGGTAAACCTAGGATTTAAGAGTAGTTACAACACTCCCACCCCATTTAACCAGAGGTAAAAGCGAATGTTTGCCTACTTTACGTATTAAGCAGCTGTTCTGTTGTGAAGTTATTGCCACAGGAGGTTATGCTGACATTTTAACTTCCCTATCACACCGTGTAAGCGGAGTTGTAGACAAAGGGCTCTAACAAAGAAATAAAGCATTTCCGGACCGATGTTCATATAACATTTGCGCCCTCTATATGCTAGGAAGGTTTCCTCAAAGTTTTGACATCTGTTTTTGTTACACTCTGTATTTCAGAACAGGCTAGTATAATCAAACTCTACAAATTTAAGCTAATATTAATATTAATTGTTTATTAATTCGTTAATCACGTATTTTGCATTGAATATGAATAATTGTTACTGTGGTAATTTTATGTAATTAAAATGTAGCATTTTATTAACGTTGTTGACCAATAATAAATATTGTTTATAATTCTGGTACAGAATTTTTTTCCGAAGATATTCATTGTGGAATTTTAGGTCCACGTGCCGCAGACGCTCCACTCAACTGTAGAGTAGAGGGAGCGAATGGGCAAATCTATTGGTGGATACTATTCATATTCAAAGCGACGTAAACTTGATCGCATGGAATTCCTTCACAATAAACCATCTGGTGGTCACTTGATCGAAGTGTGTTCATTGAAGAAAGTAGGTATAATACAACTTTTCATACTTTTTTCGTGTTGCTGTGCAATAAATACCAAGAACAGGTTAATATTCGGAAAAAGCTAATTTTATCATATCTTTATCTTGGAGTGTAATATTTAATTCATTTCATTTGCAAGATAGCGCAATCTTGGCATGGTATGTTGTATAGGCACGGCCGAAGGTAAATTTTCTTTAATACCTGTAGTTGTTTGCGACATAATAAACACAACGCCTCGCGAATGTTCTCCAATTCTTCCTTCTGAGGGTTAAAATAATTTAACATAGTTGAAGGCCTACGTTTTACTGCAAATCTTTCCATTGTATGTGGGTCGACTTTTTAGGTGCAGTCACAAATATTTTATTCACATTTACATAATTGTAATTTTCATGGTTTAAACTATTTCTGAATTTATTGGTAACAGCGCGCAGCTGTAGCATGATCCTGTTGGCACAGCCCAATTCCCAGTCAGAACGAATTTGACTGCGCTTGCAACCTGTTACATAGCTGTAGCCATGACAGCGGTAGACGCTTGCTTTACACTCCGCGATAGCAAGTATATCGGACATTGTGCAGCATCTGGGTTGGGGAGAAATGTTTGTCGTTAATTGACTGCCCCGCTTCCATAGTAAATTCACTAGGATCGCGAGCCGGCGAGTTTTGCCAACTTGCTCTAAATATAATATTATGGAGCTTAGTTAAGTTACTACTTTTAAACTTTACATTTATTAATATAGTGATTTAGCTCGTTGTTTATAGTCCGTAGCTACAAAAACAGAACTTTATAAATTGTTAACGTATTATTTTAATTGCTGTTGCATCCGGCTATATTGAAGCTGTTGGTGTGGTACCACTGTTTGTAGCTTCGGTTTTCATGACATATATTCCCTATTCTTATTTTTCTTCACCTTCTCCATTCTTTGAAGAATTTCCAGTGAACAGGAAAAAAAAAAAAAAAAAATCCCATGACTTGGTAACTCTGTTTCTTAGCGACCTCCATGCATAGCCACAAGCTAATGAAAGCTTCATTATAGCTGCAATGCGCCATGCTGCTCCTCTTTTGTCTTGAATGATGAATATTATGTTGTATTTCTGTTAATGTAATACGTAAACACAACTGCTATATTAAATAATACCAACTTTGCAACACTGAATATTGTACATGCTGTATTCCTACCATTGGCTGTAAAAGAAAGAAAAAAATATTTTTATTAATAGTTTGCCTAAAAGGGACAAGACAGAGAATCTTATTCCTTATATTATCAAAGGCTCTGGGGAAAAAGAAAAAAAAACAAACATTACACTGGCTTGGCCCGTCTTCTACAAGAGAAGGGAAATGACAGAGGTGAGTGTTTTGAATTGAATTGAATTTAATTTAATTTTGACCAATCATAGAAATGCTCTACAGAAGTGCTAATGCGCCATACAGAGGCTAGATGGTTGGAGGCATCTGACATTGTAGTTCATCAATGGTTATGAGCCTATCACTATAACCGATTCTGACACCTGGTATATCGCAATGTGCCGGACGACCAGTACTCGCGTTCTGTATGCAAGTTCCCTGTAGCTGTAAATTATCTTCATGCAGGAACTTCTTGACCACATATCACAGTTAAACGTATATGATTTTCTGCAATTTTGACGCCTTCCTTCCACAAAAACCACGCAGTCCACGTTTATATATGATAATCTCTTACGTCGTGTTCACATCTTTCTCTTCTAGGCAACAAACGACACTTTGTTTATCGGGGATTCCCAAAAATAGCCGGAATTTGAGCATAATTCGTGCGCTTGGTGGAAATTGCGCCACAATGAATTGTTTGCTTACGGTTTCTCGCGCCATTTTGCCTAATGGCGTCGTTCTGTGTTAAGTGGTTCGTCTTTGGTGTTGCTTTGCGCACCCTAATCGGAGAAATTCTGCAATTTTTGTGATGGGTGACTAATAGAAACAATAAATGCGTGAGATTTTGTTTTTAATTGGGAAAAAGTCAGCTGAGATTATTGTTAATTTCTGCAAGCCTTTAAGGATGACACTTTGGGTGAATCAACGAGTGATTTTCCAGTTTCTAAAATAGCGATATGTCAACTGAAGACCTGCCGCGACCTGATCGCAGAAATGAGAAGAATGTAGAAAAGGTTCAACAGACCAATAATGAAGATCATTGCTTGTGCTTAAGCAGTTTATAAAGAAATAAATATATCATGGAGTTCCTGTCAGCGCATAATAACAGCAGGTTATAGTGTTAGCAAAATGAGTGAGCTCGTACGAAAGTAAATAGACACTCGCATGAATGAGCCAAACTAAGATCGTGTAAGTTCAATCAGATATCAAGACAATTTATCTTTTAAGTGTGCAAAATATATGTATTCCTTCAGGACAAACTGAGAACCAATACTTGCATGGGAATGTGCCAACTTTTAAACTGTAGCTAAACGAGGAGTGTTATAAATATTCTTGCCCTTACTCAGAGATGCTGTGAAGATGGCATACTTTCTATGATAGTTGTTAGGTATCATCCTTTAGATGACGCGCTGTAAAGTTTCAGACGCGTAAGTGTAATCAGTTGTTTGTGTCGATCATGTAAACAAACTAGTGTTAACATTTTCTACAAAATGGATAAAATTGAAGTACTGCGATTTGAAGCATTATCCCAACAGAAATACAAAAGTAGTTTGATTCCACATTAAAAAATTCTTCCCCTTCGATTGCGACAGTTAAAAAGTGGGCTGCTGAGTTTAAGTGTAGTCATAGATCCATTCAATATGATGAGGGCTCAGGGCGTCCCAAAACTGCTACGATCGACGTGATGTGACAAATATTCAAATGCTGTACTCAATAATCGCCGATTGAAGGTACGTGAATTGCTTGACATTGCAAAGACTTCGATAAGCACTGCCAACTACATTTTATTCGAAATTTTGGGTATTAGAAAATTTTCTGCTCGATGGGTGCCGCATTTGATAACAATGGACTAAAAATACATTCGAATGAACATTTCGCAAGAGTGTTTAGACTTGTATAAACGCAATTCCAGCGAGTTTCTCCGGCGTTTCATAACAGTATATAAAACATGGATTCATCACCACACGCCAGAGACGAAGGACAATCCAAACAGAAGGGGCAACAGGTGAAAGTGCACCAAAGAAAGCAAAAACAGTTCCATTAGCAGGAAAAGTCTTGGCTACGTTTTTCTGGGATGCTCATGGTATGGTGCTCGTAGACTACCTTCAGAAGGACAGAATCGTCACCGAGGAGCATTTCACCTTCTACTGGACCAATGCTATTCAGGCTAAACGTCCTCACCATGCCAAAAAGAAAGTTCTCTTTCATCACGATAATGCGCCTTCACACTCGTCTGGGATTGTTGCTGCAAAACTGCATAGCCTTCGCTTGCAAGTGCTTCCACATCCGCCATATTCGCCGGATTTGGCTCCCAGGGATTACTTTTTGTTCCCAAACCCGTCTGATTGGACGAAGATTCACATCAAATGATGAGGTTGAAGCTGGGATAGACGCTAATTTTTCATAGTTGGACAAATCTTATTTTACCTGTGTTATTAAAAAGTGGGGAAGTCGTTGGACGAAACAGGTGACCATATTGAAATTTTTTTTAAAAAAAAATCTCTTAAATTTTTTATTTTCTTAGTCAGGCCAAGAACTTTTAGAATGCCTCTCTCAAGCCTTTGGTTTGTACGAACTATTGATGAAAGACTTACCCTCACAGTTATTGTTGTTGCCTTTGGTGGAACCAACAACACAGTGACATCTGCCATTAACGCAGTCAGCTTTACCAGACGTTACTACACACTCCTCTGCGTTATCACACCGTTCGTTCAGATCTGCACATAACACAAATTAATCGATCAAGTTGTTAACAGCACTCGTAAGGTTAAGTGCATAAGTAAGGTTTAGTACTCACATATGTCCCTCCAACATTTACTGCTATGTTCCATAAAGTGATGGTTTGGCAGGCACAGGCATTTTCCTTCTGGACTGCAGATGGCCTGTTTCAGGTAAATAGAACACTGGGCATTTTCTTCACATGGATCTCCAATCTCGTCAGCAGCTGTACGTAGAAAACACACATCTATTGATTGATCTGCTATTTATTTGCATTTTCATATATATTTGAAAGAAAAAGAATAATAAAATGATCATATTAACCGTTAAGTAAGAGTACGTGCTTCCAAAGCTTTATTTGCATGTTTTATATTCCTGTCGTCTGTTAGGGCTCCCCGCTACTCGGCAAGCCACGACTATGACGCGTACAGTTTTAACAATGAAAGCAAGGGTTTGCGGAAGAATATGGCAAGACCGACTGCATTTACCAGACCCCAATACGGAGAAAAATGGCGGCTGCAGTCGCCCTACTACTGCCAATAGCAAATGCGAAACTTTTACGCAGTATTATGTTTATAAGATGACATTGTTTATCATTAGAAAATATTCTATGATTTTTAACAATCTGAAAGTGTTTACAAACAAACTTTCTCATTTGTAAACGAAATTTAAAACAATGTATATTATATACTTCCCACAGATGGGCTCAAATATTTATAAAATCTCGAACCTCCAAATTACTGGAAACCTTAAAATTAATGGACTAAAATTGGACATCATATTTATTATCATCTATTTCAGTTTTCCTTGGCAATAGCTATAAACAGGTGTACCTGTCTTATCTTAACCTCAGTTGCAAAGGAGACGACCGCCATGAGTAGCCGAGGTCGTTAAGGTGCGGAGTCGTGAGCGGGAGGTCTGGGGTTCGATTTCCGCAGGATCGTCCTCCCTGACTGACGTTTCCAGGTTTCCCTCAGTCCACATAAATGGAAAATGCTCGGGAGGTACCCTTAGGCCTGGAATGCTTCCTTCCTGAAAATATCCTTTCTCAGTTTATCATTTCATTCCATGTATCATCAGTCCACTGCCTGTAATGCCTCAGTAGCTAAAATGGGCATTAAACACTATTAAAGAGAAGAAGTCGAAACATAACATCCTGCTCACACCATTCATTAAAAGTTCTTCATCTTGCTCCAAAACCCGCTTCATATGTTCTTTCGGATTTTTCTTTTCATTGCTAACTCCCACTGTCACATATGATGTAGATTAGGGAAATTTCTAAATAAAATATCCTCCCTAACCACAAATTTAGGTACAAAATGTTTAATACACACTACAGTTTCATCATTAACTTCAAAATTTGCATGGTGTATAATGTTTATCCACTTCTCCTTTAATTACTGCTATTTGGGAAATGTAAATGTATATTATGCGGTGCACTGGCATAATTAAGACATTTAAGAGCAACCCATGATGTACTAAACACTCTGTATTACACAAGTTCCTGGTGTGATTTCACTAAATCAATATTAACTTAATGAAAAACAAAATAAGTAATTACCAATGTTGATTAACTTCCGACTGTAAACCAAAACCACGTAACTGCAAACATGCAAACAACCATATTAACAAAGCTATGTAACTGAAAACATGCATGACATTTTTCACCAGTTTGACTACTATCGATACCTACTTTGGGGTCTGGTAAAGGTAGCCGGTATTGGATATAGTATGATTTGTTTACAGTCCGAGTAAGGAAAGGAGAAACAGAATATAAGTTATAGAATTTACTTACCCTTAAGGCAAAGAGACTTGTTCTTCTCACTCTCCACATGATCCACTGAACATCTGCAAACATCACGACAGTACGAACTCCCTGCCACACATTCCTCATCTGAGATGCACGACTGTCCCAGTTCTGCCAACAGTATGAAAGTAAATACAAGCAAACTCTCTATTGTGTTTTTCAAATGGGAAGCGATTTGACTCACAGCGAACGAGACGCGATTATTTGCACAACGTTGCCGAATGTTCATTCTTCGCCCCTCGTTCCGCTTACTTTCTGTCTCACTCACACAGTGCTATGTACGAGGGAGGTCCATAAATTCCTCGCCTAACCATTTTCTAGGTATGATAAAGACAAAAACTGTTACATTTTTCATTATAGTTACCCTTTATTGCAATACACTTCTCACATCTTTGAATTAACATTTCAATTCCCCGCCCCAAATAGTTTGAAGTCTCGTCTGCAAAATGGGCATAAACAGCATCCACCACTTCTTCGTCACACTTAAATTTTCTTTCTCGAAGGTCCTTCATGAGTTTTGAGAAGAAGAAATAGTCACTGGGAGCTAGATCTGAACTGTAGAGTGGATGGTCAATCTCCTTGAAGCCACATTTCTTCACAGCTTCCTTTGCAACAGGCGCGTTATCGTGAAGAAGGCGCACGCCACCATTCAGCTTTCCTTGCCTTTTCTCTTGATGAAAGAACGTAGTCTGTGCAGTAGGCCAGCATAGTACTCCCCATTCACTGTAGTGTTCCTCTCCTTGAAGTCAATGAAGAGTATTCCTTAACAGTCCCAAAAGATTATGGCCATGATCTTCTTTGTTGACTGAGTGACTTTCGCCAGGTTTACGCCACTCCATTGATTCTCTTTTGGATAAGGAATTATAGTAGAGGACCATAGTTTCATCTCCTGTAACAATGGTTTGCAGAACTTTTCTCTCGTTGCCACGGCAGAGCTTCAAAAACACCTGACAACAGATGACTCGTTGCTGCTTTTGGACTGAGGAAAGAAGTCTAGGCACCCATCTTGCACTAACCTTATTCATGTTTAAATGTTCATGAATAATTCGAAGGACACTCTTGTTTTATAAAGGCCCAACCATGCTGCTATTTCTGTAACTTTAAGCCACCGGTCTTCCATAATTTCTCCTTCCCCAAGAGCGACGTTTCCAGGAGTGAGCACCTTCAGAGCGGACCTGTACGCTCTTCGTCTTCAACACTTTCTCGAACCATTCGAAAAAAATTGGCCCATTCTTTTACGGTAGAATATGAGGAGGATGCTTCCCCATATACACCGTCCAATCGCTGTTTAATTTCATTTGGAGTAAGCCTTTCTTTTGTGAAGAACTTAATTACAGATCAATACTCCATTTTGAACATGTCATAATTTTCTGTACATAGCTTTCTTTAAGCAACTATATCTGAACAACTTAATAGAGCGGAACTAAAGTTACAGCTGCAATTATTTACTTAGCAGATAAGGTATGACACCATAAAAGGTTTTTATGAAGACGATAATCTTAATCGGCTACGCCGGAAACTTATGGACCTGCCCTCGTATGAATCAGGTGAATGCATAAGTTTTTAACGTTTTTAGCTGTGATGAAAAAATTTATTCATCGGGCGCTACATCTTACTTTTGAAAGTTTTAGCTTTTTCAACAACTTTTTGCCATTCATTTCTAACAGGTACACATGTTCTGCTTTTATGTTATTTTCTTTTAAGTCTTTCATTATGCTAACTTCCCGGTTATTTTTAGGTCTTCCTCATGCTCTTGTTTTATAGGCTTTCAATCATATAAGGGGAATCACCTAAACTTGCACCACAAATTATTTTTTTTAATGGAAGGCGCTATTGATATGCTGCTTTCACAGAAGTAAATTTTATACAAGGGCTGCTCATAATAGCAGGCCATGCACAAATGTTAATAATTATTAGAATGTGTATTTCTTGAAAAAAAGTTACATTTTTGTTTTTCAAATAGAACGATGATTATTGATATCAAGAAAATAAAATTAGAGTAAACTAGGCTATCAATGGCGTTTTATGGACGATTCTAATGCAAGTAGTTTGCGAGCTATCATATACGAAACTTTTAAATGTCTACAGTTAATTAACTGCTTAGTTACTAAGCGACGGTGTTCGTGTGTTTACTTTTCTTAGATAGTGTGTGTGGGTGTTTGCTCTTTCTGAATTTCCACACACATGTTACATTTTGTACTTATGTTGTGTTTTTGCTGCACCGTGCGTCAGTCTTCGTTTAAGAAACAGAAAAGCGAATAAACAAATTCTATGAAGAAAGAGAAAACTGGTCTTCACAGGTTGTGTTCAAAATAATGACCACCAGATACAATACAAACTTCCAGTCTGTCATGTAAAAATTGCTGCACATGTTGTAGCATTTCTGCAGAAGTTTCAGAACAGACAGCTGTAATACGTCGTTTCATATCTTCTGGTGTAGTCTGTATGTCCTTGTAGACAGCGTCTTTTACCTTTCCCCAAAGACAAATGTCTAAAGGGGTCAAAGCACGTCTTACTTCAACAACTGTCATAAAGTACTGGCAAGGAAGTCCCAATGCCATCAGTGTAAAGAAACAAAATGTAAACAAACCCACGAACATTGAAGTTTAAGCAGTTAAATGGAGCAGACAACTGTAAGTATTTAAACTTTTCATATTAAGATAGCCCGTAAAATACTCGCAATAGAATGTGCAAAAAACACCATCGACATTCTAATTTTTGTTTAGTTTTATCTTCTCGATGTCGATGCGCATTGTTTCATTTAAAAATATTAACCTTTCCCAAAAATACACATTCTAATAATTATTAATATCTGTGTATGGGCTGCAATTATGAGCCCCTGCCTAAACTTCATTTCTGTGAAAGCAGCACATCAATAGCACCTCCCATTTCAGAAAGATTTACGGTGCAAGTTTTAGATGATTCATCCCTTAAATTTCTTTAGGTAATCTTTCTTCCAGCATTCTCATTATATGACTAAACCATCTAAATGTTTTATATTTAATAAAATTTATAATATCAAATTTTATTTAATAGATATTACTAATCGTTTCGTCGTATCTCCAGTTTACATTTATCTCATTGATTAGTAAATTGATAGATTTTATTTAGTATTCTCCTTTCAAATACTAAAAAGAACTTTTAGCGAATTCTGCCCTCCTCACTTGGGTCATCTTAAAAGCTCTCTCTGTCCAAACGAAACAATTTTCACTACTCGTTCACAGGAAACATGAAGCGGAAGCTTTCCCATACACACCGTCAAGGCATTGTATATTATTATTGGGTGAAAGTTCTTTTTTAGTTAAAAAACTGCTCATTCGCAGACAATGTATTGTGTATTGCTGCTCGCAAGATACTCCAAGATGCTTGAAGAAATGCTTCAAGACCTGAGCAACTGCAGTGAACAACAACAAGACTAAACCTCAAGTCATGACAACTAAACTGTCATTACTAATAAGAATCAACGAAGTGGTGTATGTAACTGAATACATCTATTTAGGTCAACTAGTTAGTTTCCAGCACAAAATGAAGAAGGGACTGAAAAGAAGAAGAGCCCTGGCATGGAAAAATCTTCTAGTCCCCGAAATTCATCCTTATGTATCAAAAACTGGGTCAGAAAATTTGGATTGAAGCACTAGAATGCTACGTTTTCCTCGACGCTACCGTATGGGTGTTAAACATGGAGTCTGACTGGGGGGGGGGGGATCAAATCTGTCATAGGAAGATGGAGCGGAGATGGTGATGGAGATGGTGTGGCCACGTGGCGAAACTCCAGAGCAGCAGATGGACCAGAATTTCTTCCACATAGGGTGCTGGTATCGGCAAGAGACACCAAGGCAGACTGGCATCAATATGGACCAGTAAGGAACCGAAGAGAATCGAGACACCTTCATAAACTTCCACCAGATCAGAACAATGAAAGCTAAACAGCGTAGTGTTAAAACTTCTATTAAACAGTGAAAGCTAAACAGTTTAATGTTAAGCAAGTGCAATTCTCGTGGGGACTAGCTCACCACATGGGTCACTGACGAGCTCAGCCTTTTAGGAAGCTCAAGCCCTTCATTGGACATATAAGTGGCTAATTCATTGTTTGACTGATTCATTCAATTTTGAACATTATGCTGCATTGTGTAAAACATCCACTTTAAGGACTTCTCCAAGCAAATGAACGGCATGAAAGGAAATAAATGCAGTATTTACACTCCTGGAACATGTTATCACGTCGCAGCAATGAATCATGATGTGCCATGAGTAATTGTTTTCTGTACAAATTTCACTACACTATATTAAAAGTTGTAAATTTCCTGAATTTTTATGTAACTTTAAGAAAAATTTCGTGTGAAATAACTATGTAAGATACATTTTTGTGTGTAATACACAAACACTGTTTGTATAAATAAAAGTAAACCTGTGTATGACGTTTCATAAGCATCGTGTGTTTTATTCATTATATTTTACCGATTTACTTGTTTTACGAATTATCGAAGCCCTAATGTTTACCAGCTGTCTTGATACAGTCGCGGTTGTCTCTGCTTGGCTTGTACCCTGGTGGACAAGTACATATGCTGTTGTAACACGTGGCAGGCAGACCGGAGTCCAGAAGACAGTTGTTGGTCACTTGACACTTCTCTCCAATCCCTGAAAGAGTAACGAGCCACGGGTTTGAGGACGGAATTCCCTCGTGCACAAAAAAACATTATAAAAGTGTTTGTTAATACGCACGCGCAGTCTCGTAACATCGCCGTTCCATCTCCTTGTAGTGACAGCCTTCCCTACATCTGCACGCCCCTTGGATACATTCAGCGTGGATGCCAAACAACAAGCCGCACTGTAGATCTACCTCGCATGGGTCCCCCAGTCTCGTCACAACTAAAAAATAAAGTGTCAGGTATCTCTTGGAAAAGTGACCGAAGTCAGGACACCAAAAAATACCTAGATGAGGCTACTACAGGTATAAGGAGGACTGGCTGAACAAGACTGACCACATTTATCAGACCCGAACATGGGGAAGGGGAAAAAATGGTGGACCAAGTGGCCCTAATACTGCCTATAGCAAATACGAAGTGTTTACACAGTATTACGTTTACAAGTGGCGATGGTTTTTAATCCGAAATTGTTTATAAACAATATTTCTCACTTGTAAACAGAATATAAAATATGTATTGTAGGTAGGTACAAATCTTTATAAAGTACACAACTTCCAAATAACTGGATACTTTAAAATTAATCGACATAAATTGGACAGCACCATATTTATCATAGTCTATTTTAATGATAAAAAAATCATAGTCTTCTTTGGCAATATTTATAAATAGACGCACCTGTCTTGCCTTAACGTCACTTGCAGAGGAGTCAAAACATTGTTTATTTATTTATTTTTATTTTGTTTATTTACTGATTCTCTTTAACATCTCAGGTCATCAGCGTCCCATTCAATTCAGAGCGTGAAACGGCCGACAAATTTTGCTCTTCTTTCAGGCTTGAGGTTCTTTTTCATGCCGTAAATGTACAACACGGGACCCGCGGCTTTACTTCCCTTCTGAAGGAAGCCATACTTAAGATTTTTACTCCTGACCGAGTTTGAACCGGCGATCTGGTTTAGAAGGCAAGTATGGTTACCACTACACCACCAGGACCGACAAAAGTTAAGACAAGACAGATACATCCGTTTCTTCCAAGGAAGACTATATCCTGTTCATTAAAATAGAGATGATAAATATACTATTCCAACTATGTCGGGTAGTTTTGAGGTATAACAAATTATTTGGTAGTTTGTGTATATAATAAAGGTTTATGCTTATCTGCGGAGAAGTTCATAATACATATTAATTTATATTTCATTTACATATGAGAAATGTTGTTTGTAAATAATTTCAGATTCTTAAAAACCATTGAAATATTTTCTGATGATAAATAATGTGATCTTGTCAACACAATACTGCGCAAAAGTTTCGTATTTGCTATTGGCAGTAATAGGGCCTCTTTCGGCCGTCATTTTTTTTTTTTTTTTTTTTCCGCATTGAAGTATAGTAAATATAGTTGGTGTTGGTCTTGCCTGCAATATGAACTGCCGTAGCTTTGCCCTAGCATGTTCTCTGCAAGCATTTGTTTTATTATCAATTTATTTGGAGATTCTTATGTTTAGATATGTGCTATGCAATATAAGACACTGTTCCCCACATATGGTATTATCGGTGGTAAACAGCAGTGTGACCAACTTTTGCCCGCCTTGAGTACTATGCAGATATGTAGTTGTAATGTTACAAAGAATCTCTAAGTGTACTCAACACACCTACTTACCAGGCAGACAGGACCGAAAGCCTTCCCAGTAGAGGAAGTTCGCCTTGCAGCGGCAGTAGCTCTGTTCCTTGCAATAGGCGTTCTCCACACAATCAATATCATACTTACAAGATCGTCCTGTTCCTGGAACAGTGTACAATGTGAGAAAAGGAAATATTTAAAACTTAGGAATTAGGTAATTTATTTATACATGGATTATCACTGATAACTCTCTCGGTATAAAAACTCTCCTTATGCAAGAAATTATTTCTTTCTATGCTCGTTTACCTTGAAACACAAATCTGTATTTGTTTTAATAGTTTGCAGTTTTTAATTTTTATTGCCTTCGTGGAAATATAGTTTTAATATACATAGCATATTTTATCAGATCGTGTTAAATAATGTTTTACAAACCATTATGTAGCTTTAAAATGAGCTTAATATTTAAAAGCTTCCAGAACTTCTCTTCCTTCATTTGTCACTATAGCTCCGGGGTGATCCTTGGCCTGCCGCAGCGACCTCTGCTTCCTATATCTCCGGCTTACCACTTAATTGATAAGAGGACAGTATTGCAGGGGAGCGTGTGATCAGCGTGCCGGCACCCTGTAGGTCGCCTCTCACCGGCTTTCATGATCGAAGAGCGCCATCTCTCCATCAGGCGACTTTCCAATTGCCCTCATGAGGCTGGGTGCACTCTGTTCCAGACTTCCCTGACTTAGAAAAATTGATATCGGAAATCGAACCCGGGTCTGCCGGCCAGCAATCACCAACGCTAACCACTAGGCCAAAGAAGGGGGTTCTTTGAGAATTTTGCCTCGATTAAAAAGATAAATTTAGGAAGTTTTGCATGAGTACTAGTAAACGAAGGAATGCCGTATTTTATAAATAATTTTGCCTTTATATGATGTGAAGTAAATTGATTCAATTTTCCACTCTATTTCTCATATACGCCGGAAAATAATTCATGAAATGTCAGCGAATTTCCTTAAAAGGCTTCATTTTTGGCGAATTCCGGTAGATCTATTGCGATTGTATCCATGAAACGATTCCTGAAAACTGTATTCAAATCCCCATCAATTCTACTTATTAGACACCAAAAAAAATGACGAAAAAAAATTATATATAATGCATGTGTGTATGTGTTAACGCTCTAACGGTCACAATTTTTGTATTTTCTCAAAGCAACTCGGCAATCAATCAACAAACGATTCGCAGAGTTCGTTAACCAGCAAAATTGAACCACTGGGAAGCGAAATATTTTTTAAAAAAATTCAAAATCGCTCTAGCGGCACCAATATTTGTTTGTTTGTTGTTTTACAACGAAACTCGTTATATTTCTTTATTATAAATTGATAAAAATAGTTATGAAAATCTGGCAGTCGGTTCATTTGGAGTGATTTTTTTTTTTGTTTTTGTTTGTTTTTTGTTTTTGTTTATTTACGGACGCTCTTTAACATCACAGGTCATCAGCGTCCCATTCTATTCAGGGCCTGAAACGGTTGACAAATTTTGCTCAGAGGCCTCTTCTTTCAGGCTTGAGGTTCTTTTACGTGCCGTAAATGTACGACACGGGACCCACGATTTTATTTCCCTTCCGCAGGAAGTCATACTTCGGACATTTACGCCCGAAAAAAATCATCGATCCTGGCCGGGATTGAACCCGCGATCTTGGGTTTAGAAGGCAAGTATGGATAGCCCAAGATTACCACTACACCACCAGGACCGACTTCATTCGGAGTGGGATATGCCTGAAAACCAAGTGGGATTAAAGCGAATTTTAAAAATCACCTTTGGCCGTAATTTAAAATGTTTTAAACAAATAAAATGAGAAAAATAATTTTTGAAAATCAGTGAAATCTGACTATTGGGAGGGGAGAGTTATCTGAAACTCAAAATTTAAAAATCGCTCTAGAGGCATTAACCCCGTATATATTTAAACAAAATAAAAAAAATATTTTCTGAAAATCAGAGAAATCGAGCCATTGGGAGTGGGTGTTTTTCTAAAACCCAAAATTTAAAAATCGATTTAGCAGCACCAATGTTTGTTTGTTTTATTTTTCACAATAAATTTCGGTATATACAATTTAAATAAACTAAGAAAAATAGTTTCTGAAAATTAGGGAAATCGGACTATTAGGAATAGGGGTATATCTGAAAACCGAAATTTAAAAAGCACTCTAGTGTTTAATTTTCTCTCACTTGTTTCAAAATAAAGGGACAAATTAATACAATATATAAACTATTTATGCTTTATATTTAACGAAAGTATCGTTGTGAAGATAGAAAATGTGAAATATTAATCTAATATATTTGAGAATTATATTTGTATGTAAGGGCGCTCTGTAATAACCTTCAGAAAACTTTTGCGTTACATGTTTTTACTACGAAAATATTATTTAAATTAAATTTCAAAGCCAATGAAAATAGATGTAACTTTCGATTGTTTTTATTTACTTAGTACATTATAATTGTTTTAAATAATAACATGTTTTTGTTTTATTGAAACATATGAACATCTACTTAAATACACAATGTAACTGGAAACTTTCTGTTATTTTAGTGAATGTAAAGATATCAAGGTTTCAGTTCATAAACATGGCTACATTTAAAAATGTTTAAAAATACCCACATAGTATAGCTTCGTGTATTAGTGGTCATTTGTTTAATTTAATAATAATAATAATAATAATAATAATAATAATAATGTGCTTTCTCTTTTGTAATACTTATAGGTTGCAAGAATTTTAATATTATTCTTCTAATACCACACGGTACTGCTTATTACATTTCAATAATTAATAAGTTCATAATTTGTATTTTGTAATGTTTTTTTTTTTAAAGTTATTCAACTTGGTGAGGAATTTGCTTAGTTTACACAGCTCCTGCATGACAAACCTTTTAATCCTTTGTGTGTTTTTAAATTGTGTAATCAACACCTGAGATTATCTTTGGTACCGCACTGGGAAGTGGTAAAGAATTAAAACCTGACAAACGTTTGTTGCTTTTGGGATTGATTTGTTCCTATGTTCCTATAATAAATTGTTTTTCATACTGTAGTTGGTTTATTACATAAAGAACGTCACTTACTTTGCAGTGCATCCAGCCCAACGACGGAAGGGACTAGCGCCGCGACCAGTGCAGCCGTAATGAAGTCCATTTCACTCATTAGATCTCGTAGACACTGCCAAAGGTTTAGTACTGACAAACTGAGATAAGACAACAGTATCACTGTTATCTTATCATCTTATTTCAGATTAACGTTCAAACTTGGGCCTTTATTCACCTATGTATAGAATTAGGAACGTGGTAGGGTCACTTACGCTTGTTGATTTCCTTCAAGTGGTTAAGTAGCGTTGAGCATTGTGTGTTGGGATTCTTCTTTGCGAAAGATTTGAGTGTCTTCATTACGTAGCAAAGATGTTCAAGGCCTGGGATGCCTACAAGGATTGTATTTAATGTACATAAGCAGACAATCTTGTATTCGATTTGCTATAATAAATGGAGCTTTGTTGTTCGGCTTTAAATGGGTCATTATAACAGAGAAGGAGGAAAGTCTGGTGTATTCACAGGAATTGAAGCAATGGGTTTCATTCTAAAGTTGACGGAAACGTAAAAACTGAGCGCTGAGGGGGGAAAAAATAAATAAAATCTGAAATATTCCGTTCCGGTACCTTGTTGCCTATACCGCAACTAATATTTACACATGTTATAATTTATTCTTGAATTAATTTCACTATACATAATAATTTTACAGGTCATCAAGTATAAACTATAAAAATAGAATAAAATAAGAAGAATTATTGTAATTTATCTGAACATAAACTATAAAATGTAGAATTTAAACTAAAACACTGGATCAATCGAACAATTCATTAATAAATTACAAAATACTGAAAATCAATAAGATTACGATTAGCTGGTAGCCAGCTAACTACTTAAAGTAAGTTTAATTTCTGGAAACCTAACGGTCAGGGCACCTTTCTCTCCCTAGCTATAAAATTATAATCACTTACACTTATATCATCACCTTTTATTAACCCCTTTACCTTCTCCTTGAACCCTCTACCCTTGGCTCTTTCTTAACTTCCCTTCAGTTTTCTTTCTTCTCCCCCTTCTGCAGTGTGTGGTTTATTATAGTGGCCATCACAGCTTCGTTCGGTCTTCTTTCTTTTTCAGTATTTGGATGGTTTGAGTAGTTGTTGGTTTTGTGTTAATGATAAATTTGACCTCATTTCCCTGTTCTGTCTTCACTCTCAATATTAATATCTCATCTGATCAGCGATTCATTCCATTCAGGGCGTGAAACGTCCGATAAATTTTGCTCAGATTTCTTTTAAGTTTGAGGTTCTATTACATGCCGTAAATCTACGACACGGGACCCAAGGCTTTACTTCCCTTACGAAAGAAGGTATAGGATTTTTATACCCTGGTCGGGATTAAATACCCGGATCTTGGATTCTTTGATTACTAGTCTGAGCCTCACAGTCCGTTGTCTCTTTCACCTTATCCCTTTCTCCCGGAGATGCTCTCATTAGCACAAACGCCCGTCCTTTGAGAAAGACTGGAGTATCGAAATATTCTCCTTCGACCCTGACAATTCAAGCAAAAGCAAGAGCAGATAATTTAGATTTTATTGCGGTCGCCTCACCACTGCAAGGCATGTTGTACGGTGAACCCTTTGTCTGTAGATTTATATTGTATTTTATGGATATTGGTGTCTGAATTCTAGAAAACTTACTTTCTAGTACAGTCAATAAGTGTTGAAGTACTTGCTGAGAATGTGAAACAATTTATTAGCACATGTGAGTCATACATAAAGATACGCAGTAATACACTTTATGTATACTGTCGAATTAAGAAACAAACACAACACACACCCGGGAACCGCTGCGCTACGACTGCGACAGTCAGTAAGGTCAACAAGTAAGCAAGCAAATTTTTTCCCCTCCATGGCGCTACAAACGAGTGCGGGTTTCGCTCATAGGAAAAACTCCGCGCCGCAGGGAAAGGCATCACTGATCGCACTGTGGCGGAAACGCCACAGTCTGACAAACAAACATGCGAAAAATTCATTGAGGCTTGTTTTGACAATATTTATACACCCAATTTTCAGTATTAGACCTTGCCAACGATTTTTACCGTCATTTCTCGCGAGATTTATCGGATCTTTGAAACGATCCGAGTAACGTTTCTTAAGCTAGTAGTTCAGAATAATTTTAGCCATTTTCTGAAACATGTGAATGGGTTTAGAAACAGTTTATTTTACAATAAATATTTATTATTTTTGCAAGTACAACTTGCAATAAATTATTGCATCACAGATAGCATTAACACAACAGCAACGATGTACTTTTTGCAGGCTTCCTTCAGGCTGGCTCCCGTATCTAGAACATAAAACAGTACACGTTTACAAACACGAATTACAGAAAAAGTTTTTTTTTTTTTTTTTAAATATTAACAATATACATTACTAACTGGTGCAGCTCTGGCCGCCAGCGCCAGGAGAAAACCCCTCTCTACAGATGCACACATGAGAACTGTGATGACAGACTGTCTTTTGTCTGAACCCGTCCATCGGCAGGTAACAGTCTGTTGTTTGTGAACACGCCTCTCCTAAACCTGGAACATGTGCGATTATTGTGAGCCTAAAATTATCAAAGCAATTGGGAATTTCGCTAAGAATAGTTAACCTTTATATACGCATGGTAGTGTAAGAGTTAAAAGCTCAAGAAAAAGGGAAACAGATATTGAAACAATTATGTTGTGTTAGCTAGATTTGTGTTATAATAGTCGCGAAAATAATTTAAAGTAACTTGGTAGAGATTTTGGGTCAAAAAATCTATTTTGGGATTTATGCACAATATGAAACTACATAGCTTGCAGATTATGCACATATATAGTTTTGGTGTGTTTGCAGCATTTAAATTTGGCAGCCCGGTTGCCACACCCACATTTTCACTATTTTCAGATTTTGGGTTAAAAAGTTAATTTTTATACATAATGTGAAACCACAGGGTTTGCAGACTACACCCAGATATATCACCTTGGGTGGTCAAGG
Source organism: Metallyticus violacea (assembly GCA_030762175.1). Taxonomy (NCBI): domain Eukaryota; kingdom Metazoa; phylum Arthropoda; class Insecta; order Mantodea; family Metallyticidae; genus Metallyticus; species Metallyticus violacea. The sequence continues at coordinate 10,733,534 of CM060845.1, read as the reverse complement.
TCGTTAAGACGGGACTTTTAAGCGGGAGGTCTGGGGTTCGATTCCTACCAAGACCTTCCTCCCTGACGGAGGTTTTTTTTTTTTTTTCCAAGTTTTCCTCAGTCCTCATTGATGGCAAATGCAGTGGAGGTGCCGTAGGGTACCTTAGGACACTTAGGCCTGGAACATTTCCTTCCTTTAAAAAATCCTTTTCCAGTTTATCATTTTATTTCATGAATCATCGTGTCCATTGTGTGTGATATCTCGGGCTTTAAACACTATTAAAATAACCCATAAAAAGTTTTGTTTGTTTGGGGAATTTAAATTGTTTAGTTAGCAATTTTAATATTGCCACCATGCTGTTACACAAGACATACTTTTTTGTTATGACTTGCATATTTTTAACTTCAGGAGCACTTTTCTTAAAAAATTATGAAAGATAGAGTCATGATTTCTTATGGAATGTGCAAAACACATTGCTCTTTATGACTGGCGAAAGTTTTTTAACTTATGCATGCATGAGAGTTCTGAAAAAATATATTGTTGAAATTTGCATAAAATAATGACACTATATGCAAAATTTTCAAAAATTAAACTTTTGCTTTAAATTTTATATTGTTTTACCAGGAATGTTAAATAACATGTTTTCAAAATGATTTTATGTATGAGGATGCTGAGATTAATAGTTTTAGAGAAAACTGTGCCTGAAAAGCAAAAATATTAAACATTAATATTTTACTAGTTTATTAAAATAATTGTAGCATAATAACAATTAAGGATAGGCAACTTTTAACACGGTTATAATTTAGAAATAATAGACAAATAAATAGTAACAATTTAATTTGGACAGACAGCATAGTTTTTCAAAAAACTCAGTTTGTGTTCTGTTGAGGTTGACCACGAAAATTGTCATTATGTCTTTACTAAGTGTCATTAAAAGTTGGTTTATCTAGGAAAGTGCCTCTCCTTTGTACATTATTCCCTTGTGATCTTTAAGTCGGATTATATTTGGAAAGTATTGTGCATAAGTTGGAAAATGAAGAAAAACCTTTCAGAAATAATATCAATCCTTTGGGGGGGTCTGTAATTTTAGTATTTTTAGGTTGTGTCCTTCAAATTGTTGATTTTCGCAAATATATTACATTAAAATGAAAAAAATGAATGCCACAAAGGAAAATCTCCAATACACAGTTGTTTATATCTTAACCCTCTTTACATTTAATTTTTTAAAGTCAATGTCAATTTGTAGATTTTCTTGCTGTTCTATGTGTATTGTTTTTGAAATGTTATTTTAAACAGGATGTATGATAACAAAGAGAAAAAAATACTCATAAAGTGCGCGTGAAACCAAGAAATGATGGTTGTAAAGTTATCTGAATGATTCTTGCAACATTTTATTGCTCCAAAAGTCACAAGTAGCTAATCTTTATCCCAATTTTTATTTATTTACTGACGCTCTATAACACCACAGGTCACCAGCGTCCCATTCGATTCAGGGCGTGAAATGATCGATAAATTTTGCTCAGAGGCCTCTTCTTTCAGGCTTGAAGTTCATTTTCGTGCCGTAAATGTACGACACTGGACCCACAGTTTTACTTCCTTTCATAAGGAAACCATACTTAGTCCATCAGTCCTGGTCGGGATTGAACCCGCGATCTTGGGTTTAGAAGACAAGCATGGTTACCACTAAACCACCAGGACCGACTGTTATTGCAGCTGGAAGAAATGGAGTAAAGGTTATTTTAAGTTAATTTTTTTTGGAAAGTTTGTCAATAATAATAAAGCGTATCATTTGAACTTACCTCTGCTAGAGATACAAGAATTGCTCACGAAGTGGTGACCCAGCCTGCAGATGCACCGCCCCGTGCATTGCGCGTCTTGCCCAAATGTCTCAGTGCATTGGACGTGCTCCTCGCAAGCCGATCGTCGGTCCACTATCACTGTAAACATGTTACATATTTAAATGAACTTGATTTACTTATTCCAAGAGTACAGACATTATCTGATCTACGTAGGTTGGATAAAAAGTAGTGGCTGTAATGTTAAGAGGACTTTATTATTAGAGTAAAGCGATGTACATTGCTAAATGTAATCTCCTGCCATGTCTACCACCTTCTGTCACACATGTGGAAGGCGCCGTACTCCATCAGCGCGTCTGCTAAAGTGACCGCCCTTCAGCATTGATACTGCCTTGAAATTGTTCTTTCGTTTTTATCAAGGGCTCAAGTTGGGTGAGTTTGGCGGATGTTCCTGTAGCTCCCAATTCCAATCGATGTAGAGCGTTAGCAGTGCGACAGACACCTCGCACTGTCATGAAGGGTGATGGGGTGGTTCCAAGTGCTGGACGAATAGTACGCTCCACCCTTTGCCTGGTGCTGTCACACACCGCACCATGTTCAGAACTTCATTCATTTGATTGCCTTTCAAGTCTGATGCACAGGAACCACAGTAAGGATCCTCCCAAGGTTCAGCAAATCTTGTACACTTGCTACTGTTGTGCCTCCGTGATGACAAGGGCTATCCACCGTGCTGCCATTTTACGGAACCGAAGATTTGGTTTTAATTGTGTTTAACGCCCGTTTTTACTTCTGAGGCACCACAGGCGTTGGACACTGATGATACATGAGATGACATATTAAAAAAGGATTTTTTTTTAAGGAAGCAAAGGTTCCAAATCTAAGTTTAGGGTACCTCCCCGGCATTTGCCATTTATGAGGATTGAGGAAAACGTGGAAAAAATCTCAGTAAGGGAGAACGTCCTGGCGGGATTCGAACCCCAGACCTCCCACTCACTAGTCCGCGCCTTAAGGACCTCGGCTACCTGTAGCGGTATGCCTAAGAGTGTCCTGCAGTATATGGAGTATGGTTTCATGGCATACTTCTACCTGTGCGACTAATTCAAGCGCAGTTCATCAGCGATCAATATTGAACTATGAAGCAAAGAGCTGATTGTCAATGTGGAGTCGTCCTGAACAGCATCCCTGCCTGCACGAAACAATTTCACACCTCTTTCCATGTGCAATTTGGCAACGCTGCATCAGCAAATGCTTCACGTAATACCTGATAACGGTCTTGAGCACCACGATCTCGTGCAACTTCAATTTTGATCCGCAAACGTTGTTCCAGTTTCGAAAACATGCTTGAACAACTGTCGCCACTTGCTGTTGAAGGGCATCAAACATTTCACACAATGTATGACGCGACCGCTGCTTCTGTAATGCTAAAGTAACACACATGACATTTTTCATGGCATGTACTTCGTCTGTAGTAGGTGGTTAGTCTTTTTATAGCTTCTAACTTCAGCTTACACGGTCACTATCACCCATATAGAGTCAGTAAGTTAGCATTTAGGTGCTGGCGAGCCCTTGCGTCTGCATCTCATTCCCTACTTCTGTACTGAGGGGGTGTGGCAGACTGAAAAAGGGCACGCAAAGCTCTTTAAACGGCTGTAGAACCGGAAGGAGGGAAGGTGCAAATATTGACTCTCTGTAGACGCCCGTGATCAATTTTGGCCACAAAACTGACTCTCAGTGTCCCAAACCAAAGAACAGTCATCGTGCTGTTCATTAGGGCAATTCATTATCATCACGTGCTTCTCGCAATCCCTGATGATACTGTAATGCATTTTTACCGCGGGCTACCTAAATAACGCTGTTGTAAACGTCTAAATTTCATTTTAGATCAATAGTATACCTTATTTTAGTAGCAGCAACTTTCAGGAGAATAGGACATTATCAATTATTGATCAGTTATGATTACATAGTTCTTATAACTTATCTAGGAATCTAATAAATTCAAATATGAAATACTGGAATTTCTGATGGCAGTTTTATTTATTTTGCAAGAATGCTAACTCACCTGGCAGACAGAGGCGGCTGTTTGTGGGGTGTAACACAAAATTCTCCGTACAGGCGCAGATACCTCGCAGACACGCCGAGTTGTTGATGAAAGCTGTACAACGCATGTGATCTTTACAAGGCGTTATTCCTAGTCCTGGGAAAGAAAGCTTGGAAACAGTTACTACCCTTAACACTTATTACCCTGAGATGCTTTGATGTTAGAAAACAGTCCATTTTGTAAACTGATTGTTCAATCTTAGGAGTGCATTAATTACTTGAGACTTTCTTTCGTAGCAACGAAATATTTGAGAATTACTTGTCCCCTAATCCTGTTAGACTGAGCATAAAACACTCCATCAGAATCTCAACAATTGGTCGTCTCACGAAAAATTGTTTCACCACGGGTCTGCACTGTTTGATAGCGGAAAAATAAAATAATAATAATAATAATAATAATAATAATAATAATAATAATAATAATAATAATAATTCTCAGTCTTTATTTACTCGTAATTTGTGAAATTGTCCAAAATGGATTTTAATAATCACTAAATAATAATAATAATAATAATAATAATAGTAGTAGTAATAATAATAATAATAATAATAATAATAATAATAACTGCTTTGGTGGCAAAATTTATATTCGCGTATAAAATGCACGTGTTCCTTAGCGGCGACATTAAAGTACATAATATAAAATGACATCTGCTGTTCAAAGTTTTACTTGGGTACTACTCGTAAATGAATCTGTAATAACAAGAAGGTAAGGCAAATTGTACAATGTTACAAAATGTAGCACAATACAAGTTCACTCTGGTTACGTGTGCTGTAGAGGGCAACTTTTTTATATTTCTAAAATTTTCTTCACTGACAGACAACACAGTTTCTTACCAGAAGCATGGAGAAAATGCTTGTAATTTACTATCAAAATAGTGTATGGTGCTTAATTATTCTAATTGATCTTATGGCATTTCACATTTGCAACATTTTCTTTCAATTTTGTCGCGTTGGTATTTGCCTTCATATTTCAGTGATGTTAATTTCGTATTTCCTCAAAAATGTCCACATATATTTCCTCTGTCTACTGATAACTTATGATCAGGCTGGATACTTCTACAAACTGCTGGAAAATCGCATAAATGTGTTCCCCTCTGTTCCCACAACGCCACGTGTTTGAGAGTTGAGGCGAAAGTACAACCTCCATGAAAACCTTAGTAGGAAATTTGTATACCTCTTCCTCATATACGAGGACGCGTTGACAGTCTGGTAAAAAACATAGTAAGTATTTTTTTTTTTTTTTTTGCAAAAACAAAAATTTATTTTTAACATCATTTGTTTTGGGCTCTATGCATTTTGTACAGCAAGATTTCACTTTCTTTTTATTCCCTCAGGGAAAAAAATAAAATATTTCAAAATGTGTATACTCGTTTACAGCACAGATGCCTCTTCATTCGACGAAAAGTTCTTCACCCTTAGTCAATTTTTAAGGTAAGGAAAGAGAAAAATCACATGGGGCTAACTCCGGGTGGTACGGTTGCCCTCTTTTGATGACGCATGCATGAGCAGGCGCATTGTCACTTTGCGCGCCAATGTTAGCCGTTTCTGCTTCAACTCACTGTGCAAATGGTTGCGTACTCTTTTCAAATAGTCAGTCATGAGGATGACCCGTGAGTCCCTGCCCCCCCCCCCCAAAAGAAAAAACTTGTCATATCTTTTGCCGCCGACAAAACGGTTTTAGCTTTTTTTCGTTGCACTTTCATCTTCGCCAACCCACTGCTTTGACTGCCGTTCTGTTTCCGGGGTGTAGTAGTGAAGTTGGCCTAATCTGAAGTCATTCCGATCATGCTGCAAATTTTCCAAACACGATAGTGAAATGTCCTTCCTGGGACATTTTTGGTGTGGAGTCAACAAACGCGGCACTCAATTTCTTCATATGCATGCAGGATATTATGTGCCTACATCTCAGCAATGCGACCGTCTTCTGTTGCTATACCATGAATCTTATGGACCACTTCGAAGTCTCAATCGGGCGTTCGGAATGTCCTCGCACGACAATGCTTAAATTCATTTACCAGTAATAATTAGTCTTGAGTACTGGTTCAGAGTTGACATGAAATTCCTTCAGCTCAGTTTGTATCTGGGCCGCAGTTCACTTTCTTAAATAAAAATGTTTTGTCACTGCAGGGTACCGGTCTTTATCCATTTCTTTGAAATTGTTACAGCTATCGCTTAAGATGGCTAACTACATAGAACTGCGCATTGTATTTTTTTTTTTAAATTTTGAACAAAGCATTTACAAGAATCACGCTTACCAACAATCATGTCGTTTAACCAAATTTCCTGCCATTTAGTTGAAACTTGCCGATCTTATTAATCCGCCTTGGTATCGTATAAGAGATGTCTTATATTATAGAAATGGGTTTATATTTTGTCACATTGTATGATTATCAATTATTAATTAACACTTTTCTGTAAGTAAAACTCAAGGGGGAAAAGGTAATAAAATTCCTACATGTAGAAATTGCCCTTCTAACGGACACAATGTTCGAATTTAATGAAAGTTTCTGCAGCAGTAAAAATAATCTTTCCTGTTATTATCGGTTGGAAAAACACATTAAAATGTTCTCTAACTTTACTCACCTGCAGGAGGTATGTTTTCAAAGCGCCTGGAAGACTTTCCTCGACTATCCAATAGACTGAAGAGTGAAGCGAACACCAACACATGGCGCACTAGCATTCTGCAACCTTTACATTTTCTCAGCCTCGTTATCTTTTTAATGTCGCTATCGGTTTGAGAGTAGCTGCATTATCTTGACTGTTTGTTTATTCTGTTCTATGATTGATTTTCCTAATGAAGTGAATATCTCTCCTATCGTCAGCTAAACAAAATATTTCGTGCGCTTTGTTAACCGATTTCTTATATCTTTAGTTTGATATAACTGCCAAGTGATTTACAGCTTTGTTGGTATCAGGATGAATTCTTCAGTTCCAAGTTTTTGTAGAAATATATTAAATCCTCATATGAGGGGTTGTTAGTACGTTCTTAGGCTGGGATTCTTCTCAACAACAGAACCAAATACTCCCATTTTGGTGATCGTATATATAACTGATTTTATAAAGTGAATATTGCAGAGAAGAGTCTAGATTTTGAGAAAATTGAATATCGTTCGGCGATAAAAGGCTTATTTTTTAAATATAGGGTGACCTAGTGTAATATAAAGGTTTTTAAAACCTTCCTATGGGCACTCCTATAGAATTAAAGCAAGGAACAAGTTGCGCAATGAAATTTATTTATCTGAACTTATTTTTTAAAAATCACAAGTGGCCCAATGCAATATGACGATTTTCAGAACGTTGCCATTTCTAGCGATTTTGCATTACAGTTATGGTATTGGTTGCTTTGTAACTATGCAATTTATTTTGCCCATTTAGTAAACAACAGTACTTATAATTGGACGGTTGAAAAACGTGTATTTGTTGTTACAAGATTTATTAAACTAAAATAATCTACGTTCAGAGAAGATTTAGAGTAAAAGTTTTTGTGCTAAAAATACTAGCAACACAGGACCTTCAGATGGATGATAATGATGAAAGTGAGTTTTGGTTCCAGCAGGATAACCCCACAGCTCACTCCGCTCGTGAAACAATGAACTCTCTGATCCTGTTTCCTGAATGCATAATTTCTCAATTTGCTGATGTTGCCTGGCCTGCCTGATCTGGCGGCTGTAGAATACTTTCTATGGGGATACTTGGACAGTAAAGTGTACTGCAACAGGCCACGGATCATCATGCAAATAAAAGAAAACATAACTCGTGAAATTAGGGGCATTCATCACGTTTTGTTGCAGCGAGTTAAGGTAAACTTTTCGAGCCGATTACACACGTGTGTTAATAGTCATGGAGCTAACTTAAAAAATGTGATTTTTAAAATATAAGTGCAGATTAATAAATTGCTTTGTGCTGCTTGTTCCTTCAAAAAGTATTTTTATTTAATTCTATACGAGTGTCCCACAAGAAGGTTCTGAAATCCCTTCCATTGGGTCACTCTGTACTTGTCCAGCAAGGAAATTTATGCGGATATGGTAAAGAATCGTTGTCCTTCGTACGCCACCATAATAATTGTGAATTTTAAGTAATGAACAGAAGTCAAAGATGAGCATCGTATTGGAAGACCGGTTTCTATGCCAACTCCCGAAAAGGTTGATGTTGTGCGTGATATGATTTTGGAGGATTGATGAATTGAGCTGAAATGCATAGCAGACATTTTGAACATTTCCTATGGAGACGTATTTAAATTCCCACAATATGATTTGGATATGAGAAAAATCGCAGCTAAATAGATTCCAGAATGCCTGAAAACTGATCAAAAACGACCCAGAGTGACAACTTCCAAGCCATTTGTCGTCATTTTGAAGATGATTTTTCTAACTTTTTGGATCTTATTGTAGCTATGGACCACACCTGCATCCATTACTACGACCCAGAAACAAGGAAAAAGCAAAGGAATGTAAACCCCGCCCAAAAACACGGCAGGAAGGTTTTCACTTCGTTTTAGGAACAAATAATGATTTATAATTATGGCAGATTGATTAGAACAAGTTAAACAGTGATGGGGGGGTGTATTTTTCTGCTGACCACCCTTTGAGAAAACATCACTGCCATCCTTATCGTATACCCAACCTGTATCAAAAGAGGCGAATGCGACCGTTACTCGATAACCCAACAATTACACTGGTAAACTCTCCTGCAGCTGTACGTTTGTCTGCTGTTAATCCTAGACTGTTATTGGCTGAAACTAAAATATTATTGGCGCGATAAGACAGAGAATCTCTGTCAAGATATTATCAAAGACTGAAAAAAAAAAAAAAAAAACGTGGTGGCGCAATTATTAGCTACTAAGTAAGCCGGTTGGGCACACAATGAACGCGGCACGTATTTCTATTTCAGTGAAGCGTTGCGGTACACAAATATCCTGCCAGTTTTCAGTTTTGAGTTTCCGGAAAATCGCAGCAGGTGGCCGTTTAACAACCCTAAGGAGGACTATGGAGAGCTATCGCAGTGACTCAATTTTCGTAATCTCCCCATTCCATGACTAAACTTTAACTGACTGCTCTTTTCGCTGCAGTGAACGCAACAATGAATAGGCAGCAATTGTGTTATCAGCAGAGCCCGGAATTTGGTATTTATTTTGGTTAAAATAGGCAGGCAAAAAGGAACTTAAAATACTGAAAATAGGCAGTAATATGATTAAAATAGGCATTTACAAGCAATAAGGATAAGCTTGGTTACTAGCAATAACAAGAAAAAATTTTCAAGGTATCATCTGTCATAGTCAGTCGCTTGTCAGAGAGAACATTTTTCATCATGGGATAAAAAGAAAAAAAAAACCGTTCTCTTCCACTGAAGTGATAGGAACATATTTAAAGCAAGCTATTTCGGAAGAACTCATAACATTCCCCACCTTTTGGGATTTCGTGGAAATGCTGATCAAGATAAAATAAAGTAGTTTTGAATAGTCCTGGCGAATGAGCAAAAGATGTGCAGTGGTTTCTGGTCGAGTTCAGAAATATTGTTAATATTCCTACTTTATTATATGAACATTGTTTGATTAACTGTAATGAAAAGTATTTAAGTGTGATGTTGTCTTTATGATTTCCGTACGTAAGTATCTGAATCTAATATAAAATGTTTGTATGAAATAAAAACCACAGAACTTTTATTTAAATTGCTTTATTTCTAATATAGATACAGACATTTAATGCGAATCATACAATAAAATTATATCCTTAAGCCTAAATATAATATATTTTTTTACAAAACAATCCGTATTTTCATTACTGCTTATTTGCACACGTTATTAACAGTACTGTCAAGCATTTACTAACATTTTTGGATTCTTTAATTTGTAACACTTATTAACTGTTAGTTTTATGATAGTGAGCTGAGAAAACACAGTATAGGAATATAAATAGTACGAAAATAAATGTTAGGCAGCAGTGAATTCCCCAAAACCAGATTAAATAGGTCTGAAACAACACCCTTGGCCTCTGTTATGTTACTTTACCTGCAGTTTATTCTAAACCACTAAAGAACTAAGAAGCCTGTCTTTTAACACAAATGTAGATCTTATTTTACTAATGTCCTGAGAGAACAAAAACACTTTCAAATTCTGCATTACAATAAAAACTTGCTGATAAGCGCCATGATTAATAACGTTGTGGAAACAAAAGCGAAGTTGGCTCCACCTGAAACAAAACAACAAAAAACAGCTGATTATGGTAGAAGAAGAAACACTATCTACGAGTATGATTGGAGTGGCGAATTATACAGCGGGAGAGCAATTTAAGAGTCCCGCAACTTAAATTGGCCGGCCAGCGAATGTACCCCCTCTAATCACTAGACTGCCCATGCGGCACGCGCGGCAACTCTCAGCAGCAGGATCCCAACAGAGTCGGGCAGTTGTGCTGTGCACACTAGAGTGATATGTTGTGCAATGGTGAGGTATTCACTGTTTCGTCATATCGGGTGTAAAAATATTTATATTACAAACCCTGTGGTACATAGATGGGTACCATGTGATCCTATGTTGTTAATAAACCTTTCTTTACACGCTAGTGTCTGTGAAATGAGGAGGAAGATGTAGGCGGTACGAATCACAAAAGCTAGGAAAGAAGTAAAACAGAAAATTGAAATACTGTAAGAAAAAAACAGCATTTTTATCTACTGTAGAATGTGCTCAATATGGCTGCCACCAACTTCGGCAAGTTTTGTGTATCGCCTGGCTATGTCATTTCGAACTCTTGGAAAGATTCTCGGCACATCTCGAATGACTACAGCAGCTACTTGAACTCATGCAACAAGATTTTGTTGTGTCTCACGGGAGCCTGGCACACCAGAGGTCTGCATGTACTCCCAGAAAAACAAAGCCAATGGTGTCAGGTCAGAAGAGATATCGCCAAGGTGGCCAAGGTTATTAAGGCGCGGATTCGTCAGCGGGAGGTCTGGGATTCGAATTCCGCCAGGACCGCCCTCACTGACTGGTTTTTTTTTTTTCAGGTTTTCCTCAGACTTCATAAATGGCAAATGCCGGAAAGGTACCCTAAACTTAGGCCTGGAACGTTTCTCTCCTTAAAAATCCTTTCCCAATATGTAATTTCATCTTATGTATCGTCAGTGTCCACCGCCTGTTGGTGGCTTTGGATATGCAGCCCATGAGGATCTTCTTCCATCCAAACATGGCTGTTTGTGGACATCCGTCCCTAATAAAGGGACACTTATAAAAGATAAATAGGAAGTGAGATACCTGCCTAGTTTGTACGAGCAGCCGACACGGAGAGGTGTGCTGCAGCTCGAGCGCTCGTAAAAGGCTGATCATCAAAACTGGAGTGTCAAACTCTGATGTACGGCGTAGCCGCGGGCGTCCACAGTGGTGTGTGCTCGGACGTAAGCTGCCTGTTTCACTTAAACGGATCTTCCAGCTTTAAAAACAACATGGTGTGGGCAGAGTAACACGTGCTGGGGTAACGTGTTGATAGAGCCGGCAAGTCTCTCTTGCATTTCTTCGGGCTCGTTGCTCATTGAAGATAGTCTCACAAATTGATACTGTAAAGTGTGAAGCTACTAACAGAATAATATTGTAAACACTGCCGTTGGCTGTGGGATATGGTGAAGAACTGCTGTGCATCACGTGAGCAGTACCGCTAGCAAACAACACTTAACTTATCTCTGCTGCTTGTGGCGGAGTCTAATGGTTCATCCTCCTCGGAGGCTCTCCGCCTTGTAACATGTACCTTTTTACACCAAGTACATTCACTTTAAACGCATCTATTAGGAACAGACGAGACAGACATTTGGGCATAAATTTCCTGCCAATCTGGTCACAACGATATTGAAGTTAACACAGAGGTTTAACTAATGTGATAGATCAGGGAAAAAAGCAAAGACTTCGTGTGCTCACAGAGGAAAAACTTGATGAAATAAGAGCTTCCATTAAAGACCCCCTCGTTCCTCAGATCTTACGGATTGTAATTTTTATATTTGGAGGACACTGAAAAATTCAGCTGACTCTCACACTGGAGGAAATTAAAACAAACATCCGAAACGAAGTTAGGCCATTAGTGATAGGAAACTTCCTAAGCAGATATGAATTACATGTCAGGGAAAGTTGGCAACATTTCCAGCACCTACTGTAAGGTTATTTCTCTTTGTTTAATGTTTTGCACATTAGTTTTAAAACGATGAAGCGAGTTTAATAAGAAAATACCGGCGGCAGCGCGGGACCTAACCGCCAATCGACTGAACTATGTATCAGGACTTATAAACTGCTCTCACTTTCAATTTTGAAAATTGAGTATTCATTGAATTTCTTATTTTAATGTAATAAGTTTATCCTTTATTTGTTAAAATCAAAAATGCCGTACGATATGAACCCTTTTTAGACTAAAAAGCATCCTTCAGCTGAAACGTAATACTCCCCTTCTACGAGAACCACACCATGAGAACTCCAGAAAACCGTAATCATGACTTTTCCTAGGGATGGAACCATTTTCCTTTATTTGGTGCACTTTCACCTGTTGCCACCCACTGTTTGGACTGCTCCTTCGTCTCTGGTATGTAGTGATGAATCCATGCTTCGTCTTCTGTTATGAAAGGTCGGAGAAACTCACTGGAATTATCTTTAAACATTATTGCCAAATGTTCATTTGAATGCGTTTTAGTCTGTTGTTAACAAACGCTGCAGCTATCGAATGGAAAGCTTTCTCATCCCAAAATTTCGTATGAAACATGGTGAACACAGCCTATCGAGTTCTTTTCAATGTCAGCCAGTGTTGCTTTCAATCGGCGACCATTTAGTGCATCATTGTGAATTTTTGTCACAATCTCGTCATCCGGTTGTGGCAATTTGGAAGGTCCTGAGCGTTCAATATCGTGAACGGGTGTATGATCACGTTCAAATTCAGCAGCGCATTTTTTAACTGTCAAATACGAATTCTTTTATTCCTTTAATGTGGAATCTAATTCCTTTTGTGTTTCTGATGGGATTAAACCCTTCAAAACGAAGTGTTTATCACAGCTCGTAATTCAATTTTGTCCATTTTGTAGAAAATGTTAACACTAGTTTGTTTTCACGATCTTCACAAACAAGTGAGTACACTTATGCGTCTGAAACTTTACAGCACGTCATCTAAAGGATGATACGTAACAACTATCATAGTAATTCTGCCATCTTCACGACATCTCTGCGTCAGGCCGAGAACTACCCCTCATAGGTGACAGTAAACATATTACAATCATGAATGTGCTAATTTTAATATAAATTTCTACAGGAAACAAATTAATTAATTCACATTTGACACTTCATATAAAAACAGTGAAAACAAGAATATTCGCTAATTGCTTTCTATCTCTGACAATTTTTTTTCAATATTATTTTCATGTAAATAGCATATAATTTCAGTATTTATATGTGCTGATTCTTACTGCATTCTATATGTTTTACATCTTAAGGGGTTACTTTGATCAAAATACATGTTTTATTAATATTAATATTTGAAATTAATATTTCAAATTGTTCTTCTGGATTATTTTGTCTTGCAAATATTACTTAGAGCGATTGGGGGGGGTTTAATAACTTTAAATAATTGAGGATTTAATATAGCTTTTGTTTTAATAATCCGATATATATATATATATATATATATATATATATATATAATGCATGTAGGCATAGCCTAAGTACGAGGGTCACTAGGTACGTATTTAGGCACGGAGCATTGGTCACCCCTAGGAAAAGCATTGTTACTGGGTCGAAATTGTTGAGGGTGCCATCATAGCAGGCAGAACTCTGTTGTGTTATTTATTTTTCTGCGTTTTACTCTTTAAGTGGAAGATTTTTTTTTCTGCAATTGCATTTACCATGATTGTTTGTTTTAAATTTGTCTAATTTTAATTATGTGTAATTATTTGTAGAAAATTTGGATTAGATTTTTGTAAGAAAATCTAATCCAAATTTCTCTTCATCTTTAAGAAATTAAAGATGAAGAGAACAGTGACAGACCAACAACAATAGTGACTAAGAAGAACATCATCTCTGTGGGAACAATGATCAGGGAAGATCCAAGACTAACCTACAAGAATAATGAGCTGGCATTAGCGATTAGTTCGCCGAGCGTTTGAACGAACCCTCATGAACACCTTCGTGTAGGAAAAAAATTCTTCAAAATGGATGCCGCATACTTTGTCAGATGAGAGAAGCTCCACAGTGTGGAATATGCCAAGAAATACTGCAAAGATTTAAGTGTGGAAAGTCTCGCTGTATTTCAGATATTTTTAGGGTGACAAAACATGAATATATCAGTTTGATCCAAAACAAAACGCCAGTCCTCCATTTGGGTTCTTCCTAATGACCAACCACGCGTCAAAGTCAAGAGGCCAAGGAGTGCGGGAAAGAAAATGGATGTCTCTTTCTTCTCCACAGGTGGTCACATGGCAACCATTGTACTCGAAAATCAGAGAACTGTTACTGCAAAATGGTACACAGAAGTTTGCCTACCGAAAGCGTTTCAGAAAATTCAAGAACGGCGTCCAAAGACAGGACTAAGGGGCATTTTGTTGCACCACCATCTCACAGCGTGATGTAACAATGAAGTTTCTGTAAGTAACTGTGGCAAAACTCGTCCATCCTTTAGTTCCGAACTAACACCATGCGATTTCTTCCTGTTCCCCGACTGTGAAGAACCGACTTTGAGGTCACCGATTTTCTGGCTCCGAAGCAACATACGAGGAGTTATCTGCAGTGCCGGAAACTGTGCTGAGTGGACAATTCCAGAGGATGGAACGCTGCATACAGTGCCAGGGGAAATACTTTGAGAAACTGGGGTAAACAAAACGTTTCTATCAGTAATCATTATCTAGTGGCCCTTGTACCACCTGCATTACATCTAGTAGGAAAAAGTTTCACCTCATGGATCAGTTTACTCCATGAGGCAAGGATCAGAATACCTGCAAGGAATTTTAAACCACATGTCCACAGTTTGCTAAGGTAGTTTTTAAAACCAAGGTGCATCTAAGTCATTGCATTTTTGACTTAAATTACTTCTCTTTATTTATTTATTTTTGTGTGTTGCTCTTTCGGAAATTCTATGGTGCATTGAAATGCGTAAGGATGGTCACATTTCTACTTACTTTTGCACTTCATCATGTCACTGGTCGGTTTGTAGTTGCTCTTGCAAGCACACTTCATGTCTTTGCACTGTGCTCCGTCCCCCATGTTTTTTGTGCAGTCCATGTCCTTTTGACACATGTCGCCGATTTTCATAGGATTCATCACTGCAACAACATGAAGGCATTTATAGCTTATCCATAGCATTTAGAAAAAATGGGAAGAAAATGAGCTAACTTGGGGTAAGTAATAGCGCCAAAAATGGGGAAGGTTACTAAGCATTTATTTTTTGTAGATTAATAAGTGCGCACTCGTACGGCAAGTCGACTACTTGATTTTGGTGAAAGGAAATAGAAAAATGCAAGAAACATGCAAGTCTAGTTGCGTTTTTTTTAATAGTGTTTAAGCCCGTTTTACTACTGAGGAACCACTGGGGATGAACACTGATGCTGCATGAGATGAAATATTGGGAAAGGTTTTTTAAGGAAGGAAACGTACCAGACCTAAGTTTAGGGTACGTCCCCGGCATTTGCCATTTATGAGTACTGAGGAAAACCTGGAAAAAACCTCAGTCGGCCAGGACGGTCCTGGAGAGATGAACCCCAGACCTTTCGCTCACGAGTCCGCACCTTAACGACCTCGGCCACCCGTGGCGGTTAATTGCGTTGTGTTGACCTGCTGTGAGATATTATTATTTATTTATTTATTTACCCTGGCAAGAGTTAAGGCTATGGGACCTTTTCTTCCACTCTACCAGGCGAACAAAACCAGCAAAATTACAGAGTACAATATACATAGTTATTCAAAATACAGAAAAGAAGCTAAATTTAATTATTACATTTTTTAATTGTAGTAATTGGTTGAAGTTGGTAATTCTACCTGTATGACTAAATTCTATTTTATTATATCAATGTACTAGGGCTAGCTTTTCATTTTAGTCCTCCTGTAAAAACTTACTGCAGGTATTTCATAAATACTCTAGATATAAACTACGTTTTTATAGTGTTTAACGCCCGTTTTTACTGCCGTTGGACACCGATGATATGCGAGGTGAAATGCTAAATTGGGAAATGCTTTTTTTTTTTATTTTAAGAAGGGAATGAGTTCCAGGCCTAAGTTTAGGGTACTTCCCCGGCATTTGCCATTTATGAGCACTGAGGAAAACCTGGAATAAACCTCAGTCACGGAGGACGGTCCTGGCGGGATTCGAACCTCAGACCTCCCGCTCACGAGTCCGCATCTTAACGACCTCGGTCACCCGTAGCGGTTATAAACTACTTCTAAACCCTGTTCAACTTTGGGAGGGGGGAACCTGATGTAAACAACTACAGTGTCTTTGTTGCTGCTGCAATAAGACAATGCCACTCTCCTGAAGATTCAGATACAGATCTCTCTCTCTCTTAGTTTTTTATATTCCCAAAAGTTAAGGAAAAACTGAGAGACAATAGTTTTCCGACTCGAGACATCTTACAAGTAAACAGTGTATAGCTCTGCTTCTTTTAGAGAAGAGCTCGGGAGACATTGCTCCGCACAGATAGTTACTTACCCCCTGACAAAAACCGAACTATTATAAATTTGTACATTTTAATTTTTCACCAAAAGTAAAAATGATATTCCGCACATGTCTGATCCCGTAGTGGGCATTGTTATGGTCAGCGTCTATACACCATGTAAGGTTTGACTGGATGAAAACTCCAGGTTCATAATTGTATTTTTACTTTCAATAAGACATAAATTTTATGAAAGAAATAGCCAAGAAAGTGGAAATTCAAATATCGTTTGGAAAAAAACAAATTCATTACCGACATGAAAGACGCACAAAAAATGTTAATAACAAAGTATGAAAATATAAACAACACCAACAAATTTAAGCAAGAGCCAAAACTCAGTTTAAATTTAACTTAAAGTAATACTTTGTTTTCTATAATTTAATGCGTGGCATTGTTATGACCGTTAATTTTAATGTAATACGCATATGGTGTAAAATATTAAATTACATAAAAATACAGAATCTAATTATACGTATGTACAAAATGTCCAGTTAAACAGTATATAATACTTTAGGTAACCACTGACTTTTATGATTTTTGGAAACTAGCCTACGAAAAATATAGAAAAAAACCTTTATCAGATAAATTAAGTTCTTTATATATAATATAAATGAAAAATAATATAACACTAATAACAATACAATAACTAGAAAAGCAGAAAAGGCTAAAACACTAAGAAAAAGTCACAGATTTGTAATTTGTAATATACGAATATATGTTTTTATAAGCTATAGGAGCATTGAAGAAAATATAATAAAAATAATTGAATGTTAATTATCTCAAATGCACTATCGTATATCGCACATTGAATTTTTTTGACTATTTCACTTATGTGACGTCATCTTAAAATGAACCAATGAAACGAAACATTTTTTTTTTTTTTTTTTTAATTTTGACCAATCACAGTCGGATATCACAGTGAAATTATCGAAAAAATTATCAAATCCCTTTACCATGCGAAGTGCATTTGTGTTGTGGTCAGTGTAGCCAACTCTATACCTGCACTATATAATTCCTGAGCACGCATCACTGACCACTTTTCTGTGTTTTCAGTAATTCTATATGTAACTAACTTAGTGTATATTCGTTCAAACAATTGTTTTTTGCGTATTCAGCCAAACAGTCTGAAATCATTTTATAAAGTGTGTAACAATATCTGACTAAGCAACAATAAATATTAATAAACACGTTGTTCAGAATGGTAAAAAGGTTTTCTGTTTTGTTTTCGTCAGTTCGTGATAGTAAATCGAACAGTAGCAACTGTAATAGTCGACTTTCATTTATTTCATTCTCACGGTTTTTGAATCGGTAGGTATTCATAAACAAGCATAACGCTTTATAGAATTGTTACTAGTTTGTGCGCGAATTTCATATATATATATATATATATATATATATATATATATATATATATATATATATATAACTACTTACCCATGGGTTTCACCGTTACTGCACCAGCGCCTGAAACAACAAACATAGCACGCTTCAATGAAAAGTGCTGACTTATGTAAAGTGATAAAACCCAGCGATTTCTAAGACAAAGATCGCCAGTACAATGTTGCCAAATCCTGAGAGTTTTCAATTTTAGGGAAATTCTTTGCGCAGAAATGTTGGAACATGAAGAAAAATATTTCAATTAAGTATTTTAAATACTTTATTGTGATTTCTTATCCGAAAATTAGTAATGCGAATGTTCAGATATTCAAACTGTTTGAAATTCTTGTCAATTATAAATACAATCCGGATATTTATGTAATATTATACTAAAATATGTACATAAATATGTCAAAATTCCTCAAAGCATGTGCTGAATTAAATAGGTTTTATGAGAATTGCACAGGGACTTAAAATTGTTCCAAAAATGGTTTTATATAAAGTAAATCTAAATGATATCAATTTGACACACGTTGCATATTTAAATATGCCATATTAGCTTTTCGTAATTGATAGCTGTTCTTTATAGTAAGAAATGATTACATACAGCAAATCAAAGAGGAACAGACAATATAAGAAAACTACCATATTACATTAAAGGCCATTTATAGTATATAATGGATTGGCCACCAGTGTATGATATATAATCCTCTTAAATGTTAAATAAGTCAATTGTCTAAGTCTTTATGGAAGATAATTAAACAGTTTGACAAAAAAAATACCAATAAACTATTCTGAATTTTAGAATACATAAACTGATAGATGGTGTAGAAAGTTAAACTTTTACTTGCTGAGTAATTATGAATACTTGAGAAAACTGTAAACATGTTTATATTATCCTGACATATAGTAAACAATTGAGTATACATATTTGATGGCAAAGTCAAAATACCTAAGTCAATAAAAACTGGCTTACAATTATATTCGGAACGAGCTCGGCAAATCTGTTTAACAACTTTTTTTTTGTAAAATAAAAATAAGAATTTCTAAAAATAATTATACCATAGTTAATGTGGGAATAAATATGAACAAAATAAACATTCATTAATATTTCCTTTATAAAACTGTAATTTAAAATCATTAACATAAAAAGTCCACTGGTGACTTTTTTTTTTTTTTTTAATTTGGTTAATATGAGTCGACCAGCCAAGATCGAAAGCAATATAAATACCTAACAATTTCATAGAAGCTCCAGTGCCAGTGTAAAATTTAAATTGAATGTCCATGTTTGTACTTAATTTAGGCATTATACTATATTAACAATAGAGCACTTCGTGTTATATAGTTTGGTGTTTACTAATTTTAAACTTTATCATATAAGATAATAGCTAAATCGTATGCACGCAAAGGAGTTCAGATTTGACTCACAAAGGGATATGCGAAGATTATTGATATGCTTAATAAAGAAAACAGACCCAAGTATGGAAACCTAGGGAACTCTTGTGATCTACAAGTTTAAATTTAGATAAATTTCCTTTGAAATAAATTCTTTGATATTTGATGATAAAATAAGATTAAAATATCAATTCTTTTACTCTGTGGGACATACAAATTAAATTTCTGTAAAAGTATATGATGAGAAACAGTGTCAAAAGCCTTGAAAAGTCCAAAGAATTTACTTAAAAAGATGTTACAATCATTAACGATTTCATAATATTATTAAAAAAAAATGACGTGACTGCATTTACGGTACTCAAACCATTTCTAAAGCCAAAATGTATTTTTGTTAATTGTTTCAAAATAAATAACAAACGTGGACCCTGTTTCACAAAAGTATGATATAATACATACAAGTGCATTAGTGCAGGTTCTTGTAAAGTATGGTCTTGTTCCATGTTCTAGTCTTCTTGTGGTAAAGTATTAGAAAAAAGGTACACGTGACGTCATGTAAGAGTAAGATGGAGGAACAGCGGTTTGACATATGTCGCCATACTTTGAATTTAGGTTATGTCCACTCTTTAGGGATTTTTAATGTACAGAGCGTATCATTGTCATTCTTGAGAATGGCTGTTGTACTTTTCTCAGACATAATGATAATTTAAATACTTTTTTATGTATTTATCAATATTCAAGTGTAATAATTCACTTTGAGACGAACGGTCCCACAGGGCTACATTTAGGAGCATCAATTTCAGCCATCGAGAGATGGCAGAAGAATCCAGCTTCCCGATTGCTCTCGGTCATTTATTTTATTACTCCATTTGATGATTTATATTTACTTGTTTATTTATATTTATATCCGTCATAATTTTTGAAGATCATAATATCTTCTGATTGTACTAGTGTTGCCTTGGAAGCATTTTGGCACTTCCTAGCTGATAACAGTAGTGAATTATATTAATGTGGAGTATACACTTGAACATGACGTCAGAGGACACGCTTTATGAGAACAGCTGCAGGAATCTCTGAACACATAGTGCCTTCACAATTGGTGGGAGTTAATGAAGGTATGCTTGCAAATAGGTATCAACTTCATCTAGTCCTCTTTTGGCCTTATTATTTAGATGGCATTCGAGGCTGTCTATGATATGATAAGGAAAACTAGTCCATTGTTTCCTTTTTAAAGTCATTAACCTGGTACTGGATTCACAATTAATGCAGTATTTGTTTCTCTTTTATACTAATATATAGTTTAAGGACTTAGAAACAAAATGTGTATTTCAACACATTTCTGAAAAAATTAGGACTTAATAATACTTTAGGTTATGAATGTCTTTCTTTGATGCTTGGAAAATGACCTCTGAAAAATATTTTTTAAAAATTCTTTCTGTTTTGAGTCATATAGCGAAGCTATTTTCTCCTTTAATCTCTATAGTCGGTCCTGGTGGTGTAGTAGTAACCATGCTTGTCTCCTAAACCCAAGATCGCGGGTTCAAACCCGGCCAGGATCGATGGATTTTTTCGGGCGTAAAAATCATAAGTATGGCTTCCTTCGGAAGGGAAGTAAAGCTGTGGGTCCGTGTCGTACATTTACGGCACGATAAAGAACCTCAAACCTGAAAGAAGAGACCTTTGAGCAAAATTTATCGGCCGTTTCACGCCCTGAATTGAATGGGACGCTGATGACCTGAGATGTTAAAGAGCGAACGTAAATAAAACAAATAAAAAATCCTTTAATTTCTTAAATATTAAAAGTTATTATATATTATATAACTATCCTATATATATCTCTGCCTATGTAATATTCCATTTATATTTAAAATAACAACAAAATGTTTAAAAGTAAGGGTGAATATTTTTTAATAAAATATTACTTTATTCGGATAAAAATGATGCAGATAATTAATGGCACGCGAGTGTCTTTCAGCCAATGTACGGTCCGATGAAAACGCTACCACTAGACCACAGAAACGGTTAAAGTAAGAAAATTGTGGGTCAGAAGATAGTAAAAGATTCTAGGTACATTCCCCAACTCTGCAATCAATATTTGTCCAGTTTTGGTTTAACAACTGAAAGCTTTGGAGGTACAACTCTCTTGACGCTCTGTTATAACAATGCAATTACATTCCTAATGTTCCAATAATAGCAGGTCAGGCTTTTTTTAAAATTATTTAATTATGAAATTTGCTTTATGTGTAATTTTATTTATTTATGAATTAAAAAGGGGGAGATTTTGGTAGATTTTTGAACAATATTTGTTGACAACACTGTCTATAGTCAGTCTGCAGTGAAATAGAGGGTCCATTAACGGAATGGTGCGTTCAACCAAAACCAACTACATTTACCAGATCCCAATAAGGAAAAAATGGCGGCCGAAGTCGCCCTACTCCTGCCAATAGCAAATACGAAACTTTTATGCAGTATTACGTTTAGAAGATGATATTATTTATCATTAGAAATTATTTTCATTGTGTTTAAATATCTGAAATTGTATACAAACAACATTTCTCATATTAAACGAAATATAAAATAATATTAATTGTAAACTTCTCCACTGGCTAGCACAAGTCCTTAAAAAATACACTAACTTCCAAATTACTGGACAGTATAGATGGGACAGCATCATATTTATCATCGTCTATTTTAATGAAAAGCACATACTCTTTCGTGGCAACAGGTATAAATTAATGTACCTGTCTTGTCTTAAGCTCACTTGCAAAGGAGTCAAAACATAAAATGCTGCTCACACCGCTCATTACAACTGTCATCTCGCTGCAAAACTAATCCTCACTGTCACATAACGATGTTAGAAATTGCACAAGGAAATTGTCCTCCCTAATCACAAATTTTCATACGAAACGTTTAATTACAATTTTATCATAAACTACAAACTTTGCAAGATGTTTACTCTTAATACACTCCTCTTTTAATTACTGTTATTTAGGAAATATAAACATGGTATTATGCGTGCACTGCAATAATTAAATACATACAAGAGCAATCCATACTGTACTAACACTTTCTAATAATCAAGTTCCTGGTGTGATTTCAGTAAATCAATATTAACTTAATAAAAACAAGAATTAACACTCTTAGATTTTATTTAATTTTAAATATTTAACCACTGTAATAAACCACGTAACTGCAACGAACCAAATTAAAAAGTCGTGTAATTTACAGCGTGGGCCATTATCGATATCGGGGCGTGGTAAATATAATCTGTCTTGGCCCAACCCACTAGATACACAATAATAAACAGCCCAATGTGAATATAAACCGAAAACCGTCCTAATCTAATAATATTTGAGCAAGTACTCTCCACCCTGAAACGAAACCCTGTATCTCAAGCTCAGATGGATAGGTCAGTGTTATCACTCACAATATAAACTCGACTAAATCTCTTCCAACGCGCTAAGCGTCTCTAGACACGCGATTTGTAAATATTCCTATCTACCTCTGCCAGTTTCTACCCCATGCTATGTATCTTATGTGAATGCTAAGATTTAATTAACTTATTCCTGAAATACCGCAACTGATTTTAATCTCAGTCATTTTTCAACTTGAAATTATAATTTTGTATTTCTCAGCAAATAAGGATGTATAAACGATTGTAATAGGACACGCCGACAATAGCGACTGATAATAACAATTCCAAGCACTCCACTTGCACGTCACAACAATACGAGTCCTCTGCATCAAAGTAATTAGTTCTCGGTAATGCGAGAGTCACTATTTTTAATTTTCAGGATTTGAAGAAACTACGAGAGGCATTATTTTATGTTTGAGGCACTGAAAAGAGCGTGCTCTTATTTGTACATAGAAGAAAAAATAGCGCTTAGGCAATTTTTTGCACCTGCAGAAAATAGCATAAATGTTGGAAAGGCACGCATTGCGCATCCGAGTAAAATTAGTTTCATCCCGAGGTTTACTCAGGATGAAATGAGCCTTTCAGCAAATATCCATGTCGTAATGTAACTTGTACTTAATTTATTATAATTTATTTTAACGTTGTAAGTATGGAGAACCAGAAACATCGAATCGATTAGCATTTGTTCATATGTTTGTATTTACGCGTTAGTGTATTGTTCGTTATTGTTGATTTAATAGCTCAATGATGTGAAAAGTATAATGGAAATTGACGGAAGTGATAAAGGTTTTGAAGAAACTCCAGCTGAGGTGACTGAAGCGGCGACTAGTATAAGAAATAATTTGCTACCTAAGAAAAAACCGTTATAAGCAAGAACGTGATTTATTCACAGCTTGAAGCAAAATGAAAATTGTCAGGACAATTAGTGAGAATGTCATTTTAAAATCTTCCTTATATCCGAGCTATAGTATTGATAGTACATAGTATTTATATTACTATGAGATATAGTAATATAAAAATGTTAATATGGTCTGCGTTTACTATTTGATGCTCTGAGATGGAGGTAACTCGAAAGCATTTTCGTACAATTAAGTTCTACTTTTATAAGTGCAGCATGAGCCAATGAGAATGCCTGGGAAAAATTAAGAGAGACTCTCCTCATTTTGAGAGGGGACGGGGAAGAGAAAAAAAGTCCTTCACTCAGGAGCTGCATAAATTAAGCGAATTCCTCACCTAGTAGAGTAACTTTTAAAAAAAACATAAGATCTAAAGTATAGACTTAACAATTAAAAAATGCAATAAGTTATGGCATTACTGTGTGGTAATAGGGGAACAAAATTAGAATTCTTGTATCTATATGTATAGCAAAAAAATAAATAAATAAATAAATAAACCGCAAAAATTACTGTTAATTCAACGAAATATATGTCAAATATATGCAAAGGTATATTGTGTGTGTGTGTGTTTTTAAAAATTTTTAAATGTAATCATGTTTATGAACTGAGCGCTTGATATCATCTTTACATTTACTCAGATAGAGAGAAATAACAGAAAGTTTCGAGTTACATTGTGTATTTAAGACGATGTTCATATGTTTCAAAAAAGCAAAGGCATATCATTATTTAAAAACAATTACAATGTACTAAACAAATATAAACAATAACCAATCGAAAGTTTCATCGATTTTCATTCGTTTTGAAATTTCATTTAAATGTTTGTAATAAAAACGTAACTCTAACATTTTCTGAATGTTATTACAAAGAGCTCTTACATACAAATATGATTCTCACATACGTATTAGACTATTATTTCACATTTGCTGTCTTCACTGTGTTTTTTTGTTAAATATAAAACATATATAAATATAACTTATATGCTGAATTAATCTGTTCTTTTATTTTAAAACAATACAGATAAAATTAAACGCAAGAGCGCTTTTTTAAGTTTATTTTTTTAAGCGTACTGCTATTCCTAATGGTTCAATTTCTTAATTTTCAGAACCATTTATATATTTTATTTAAATGGTATACAATGAATTTTGCAGTGAAGAAACATCTTGGTACCACTAGAGCAATTTGTAAATTTTGAGCTTCATGTAAATCCTTACTCCTAATAGTTTGATTTCCCTGATTTTCAGGAACTGTTTTTCTTATTTTATTTAAGTGTATATCGGAGTTTCGTTGCGAAAAAGCAAATATTGGTACCTCTAGAGTAATTTTTAAACTTCTGGTTTCAGTTAAACCACCATTTCTAATAATTTGATTTCACTGATTTTTGCTTATTTTATTCAAATGATATATGACCCTAATGGCCTGATTGCACTGATTTTCGGAAACTACTTTTACCAATTTTATTTTAAAGAAATATACCGAATTTCGTTGAGGAAAAAAAATTGCGTCCTCTAGAACAATTTTTAAATTTTAAGAAAAGAATTCGCTTTAGTTTAACCCCTACTCCCAAATGGTTCAATTTTGTTGGTTAACGAACTCGACGAATCGTTTGTTAATTAATGGATACATGTCGAGACCACTAGAGCGTTAACAGACATATACACATAGTATTTTGTTCGTTGTCATTTTCGATGTCTAGTAGGTAGGATCGATGGAGATTGAAGAAATCTTTCAGAAAACGTTTCATAGGTACAGCCGCAAAGCTACATTCGCAATTCGCTAAAAGTATGTAACAGACACTTTTAATTCATCGATGATGCCGATCTTAGCGTTGAGTTTAAAATAGAAAACCGTGAAATTAATAATTACAGTCATACAGGACAAAAGACTGCGCATCTGCGCCTGAAAAGCCGGCTCCTAATTACTCTACTCGTAATTTTTTTCCATGCCACTTTATCCTGTTAACAAAGGTAAAAGAATTATCTATATGGACATCTACTCCTGAACTGTTAGTAAAACCGCTACGGGTGGCCGAGGTCGTTAGGGCGCGGTCTCGAAGCGGGAGGTCTGGGGTTCGAATTCCACCAGGACCGTCCTCCCTGACCGAGGTTTTCTCCAGGTTTTTCTCAGTCCTCATAAATGGCAAATGCCGGGGAGGTACCGTAAACTTAGGCCCTTAAAAATCCTCTCCCAATATATTTCATCTCATGTATCATCAGTGTCCAGTGTGGTGCCTCAGTAGTAAAACGGGCGTTAAACACTATTCATTCATTCAACTGCTAATGAATGGGAACTGGCCACGTGACCAGTTCTAGTACTGAGGTAGATGTAGGAATATTTATTTTGCTCATTGCTGCGTACATGTCTCGAAGCTATCCCAGTCACCATTGTTTGCTATGACAAAATTCCATTGCGCCACTAAAAGTCCGATAGCAAAAACTGGAATATGTCAAAATTATAGTTTAAGATACGTTAATAGGGCTCTCTATCTACTGATAGCTAAAGCCGGTTCAGTAAACGGAACATCCTTGTTGAAGTTTGTCAAGTAGGGCCTTTCGATTTCCTTGAAAACAACCACAATTATTATCAGCCCGTTATTTCACAATGGAGGAGGACACGTGCATACCTATATCCTTGAAAAAGCTTCCAAAGTGCAGAAGATTGAGAGATCAACGATTTGTGGGTTTATTATGTACACATTCTTTTGAGATATCTTTCGCTTTTCCACATTTTTTAAACTGCAAGTCCATTTTTTGTGTGTTTTTATTAATAGGGGAGACCTTCTCCTTCTTGCCCCTTTGTACTCGAGGAAAATTATTGAAGAACAAGTGGAATTCTAACACTTTCTTTATCAACTTTCTAGCTATATTAAAATATGTAATGTTTACATGCAGTATATATATATATATATAATTTGGCTTTTGTTCGAATTTTTCATAACTA
This sequence comes from Metallyticus violacea, assembly GCA_030762175.1. Taxonomy (NCBI): domain Eukaryota; kingdom Metazoa; phylum Arthropoda; class Insecta; order Mantodea; family Metallyticidae; genus Metallyticus; species Metallyticus violacea. The sequence continues at coordinate 10,706,985 of CM060845.1, read as the reverse complement.
TATTTATTATACTGTGTATTTTTGCTAGTTTTTTCACCTGGGAGAGTGGAAGAGAAGACTCCACTTCTCAAGGAGGATTCCGGTTTCCCAGCTTGAATACCACTGACAGAATAATGACCTCTTGTATTAATAGTAGATATTTTATAAAAGTTGACTGTATAACAGCTGGGTCGGTCCTTGTGGTATAGTGGTAACCATACTTGACTTATAAACCCAAGATTCCGGTTCAAACCCGACCAGTATCGATGGATTTTTTCGGACATATGACTTCCTTCGGAAGGGAAGTAAAGCCGTGGGTCCGGTTAGGTACATTTACGGCACGAAAAAGAACCTCAAGCCTGAAAGAAGAGGTCTCTGAGCAAAATTTGTTGGTCGTTTTACGCCCTGAGTTGAATGGGACACTTACGACCTGAGATTAAAGAGATTACATAAATAAAGCAAATCAACAGCCGGATTGTCAACAGAGATGAATTTATAGCTTGAGTAAGGGCCTGACTAGTTTAATAAAAGATTTCACTCCAGGAAACAACCAGAAGTCGCAAGATGCAAGTTCAGGGCTGTAGAGTGGATAGTCAAGCAACTGAACTTTGGCAACTTCCAGTCCTCAATTTGCAGCTGTTCTGTAAGAAGACGCATTTTCGTGCAAAAGCAACAGCCCTGAATTTCCTGTCTTTGGACGCCGCCGCGCAGTCGCAGTAAAGGATACAAAATATAAGTGACATAGTATTCTCCATTCATTGTCATTCCTTCCGGCATACAGTCAAGTACTAATGGTCCTTCATAGTTGAAGAAAACGGTGAACATTCGCTTCCGAAACCGAAAATCTTGTTGAAGACAACCGGTCTTGGGTCATTCTCGTTTACCCATACGCAGTCCCGAGCTTTATTTGGAGTGGTGTAGTAATAAAACCAACTTTCATCATCAGTGCATATATCTGTCAAACTTTGGAACCATTTGTGGAAACATGTTCGGCAGTTTCCTTGCACAGGCCTTTCTCTTCTTCTTCTCTTCATTGGTTAGGGAATGTGGAACCCATCTTGCACAGATTTTTTTTCGCAGCTTTAAATGTTCATGGAGTATACTGTCAATGCTGCCAACATAAATACTCCCTTCCACGCTTAGCATTTCAAAAGTAATATGTTGATTTTCCTCCATCCAAGTTCCTCACTCATTGAATTGTTCTCTCGTTCACAACTTTCCGAGACAGACCAGAGCGAGAGTTGTCTTTCAAAGTGCCTCGCCCTTCTTCAAATGATCCAATTCATCTTGCAATGACATCAAATTAACACACTTGATCACCATGAACAGCTACCAAGTCATCATGGATTTTTTCATCTCTTTCACCAGCTTATAGCGTGTGAAAATGCAGAATGTAAAGGTTTCTTTAGAAATATTCATCATTTTTCACCAGCTATTGACACAGCACTGAACTCAACAGGCAATATGACGTGGCTATGCAAGTTTAAACTTTCACTTATGTATATTTTGAAGTTTAAGGTTCATTGTTGCCAACTGCGTTAGAAGACATTATTATCCACTATTGTCTAAGGCTGGTTGCAAAACTTTTTGAATGCCCCTTGCTTGCTTTAGCCTGCACGATTCTGGTTCCCGTGACCTTGCGTTACCAGTTTCTTGCATATCTATCGACGAAAGCCGCCACTGCATAGTAAATTATGGTTTAGACCTGTTTGTGTGCCGTTTGTTTATCAGTGTTGTAAGTCACGAATTGCGGTTCTGTCTGTCCAGACAAGTAACTTTTGAGGGTCTGCAGTTTTCATTATAGTTGTACTTACTACTGTTGAAATCAAAGGCTAAATATATAATATATAATATTCTATATATATTCTCTGAAAAAAAATCTTTAAAATTAAAATGTGTTGCAATTTTAAACAAATAGTTATGCCTTCTTAAACAAATAACATCAGTTAGTGCTGACATTTACAAAACACGTAATATGCTTTGCCATAAATACGTAAGTAAAGCTTTACTTTACAAAAAAAAAAAAAAAAAAAATGCAAAATCGAAAAAAATACCTGTTAAAGCAAATAATGTACCATTTAAAGAAATTGCAACATAAAACATTATTGATCGTCATTCAGCTTTTAATAAGTAATTCTTTACTTGGCAGTGACATCAGTTGGGTGTTCATAGCGCGCAAACGCCCAGCAAATGCAAGTCAACCCATTTGTTCGTCATACCGCAAAATAAGGAGGTACAAAAGGTACAACTCAACCTGGCCAGGACCTATGAATTTTTTTCGGGGCGTAAAAATCCAAAGTATGGCTTCCTTCGGAAGGGAAGTAAAGCCGTGGGTCCCGTGTCGTACATTACGGCACGATAAAGAACCTCAAGCCTGAATGAAAAGGTCTCTGAGCAAAATTTATCGGCCGTTTCACTCCCTGAATTGAATGGGACGCTGATGACCTGAGATGTTAAAGAACGTCCATAAATAAACCAAATAAACAACAAGCACAGAATTCATGCCGATTATGCCGCCTCCAAGAAAGGCGCAATGATTCTCTACCATTGCGTATTTATCAAACATGTAATTCATAAAATTATCAATAATAGTAATAATGATTTCATTTAAATAAAATAAAATTTAATATCAATTATAACTGCATATATATGTGCATTCATATTTATTTGTTTTAGTGCATATGAATTTTCCGCTTAGTTATTACAGAAATCTTAATAATTGACAAATAGCTCATTATTTAAAACTAAAAAGCTCTAAGATTCTGCCATTTGTTTTTTCTGAAATATTTAGCATATTTAAACTTACCCATCATTTCATCCTTGGAAGGCACTAAAATAAAACAGTTATCATTAATAAAGTAATGCTCATGTTATACAAATGCTAAAAATAAATGCAGTTTCATTAGAGGTGCAAATCACATCTTCCAATATGTCACTCAAAACTTATTTATTGAAGACTATGTGTATATTCTTTATTGCTTCATGTACCTAGTTGTGAAATTGAATTAATTGCTTAGCTTATGCATTAACTCTTATTTACTACATTTCAGTGAAAACCAGGGCATAGACAGTTTTTGTTTCTGGGGGAAGCAATCAACAGAATGAGTCGTCAAGTTTAACAATTGAACAATGTAGAATTCATATATAATTTAAAATTAGCAAACATTGATGAATAATTGAAGAACGTACACTTTCGCGGCGGTGTCAACTAAGCAAATTTGATCGGGCTATAGGCCGTGGTTCACTGGGTCTCTTCCTCTTCATTTTCCTATACGTTTCGTCCACGACCACAATGGACATCATCAATGGTGTACAACCCCACGGGTGGCCGAGATCTTTAACGTGGGGACTCGTGAGCGGGAGGTCTGGGGTTCGATTCCCAACAGTACCGTCCTCCCGTCCTCCCTATTTTTTTTCTCAGATTTTCCTAAGTCCTCACAAATGGCAAATGCCGGAGAGGTACCCTAAACGTAGGCCTGGAACGTTTCCTTCCTTAAAAAAAAATCCTTCCCTATATATCATCACTGTCCACTGTCTGTGGTGCCTCAGTAGTAAAAACGGGCGTTAAACACCATTAAAAAATCATTGGTGTGCTCTGCTTGATTTTGTTGGAAACGTGGCAGGGAATGATTATAAAATGGGAATTTGAAGGAGAATCCCAGTGAGCCACGCCCTACAGTTTGCTTAAGGTGAGATCAGCGACTCTTTGTTGCTCATACAATATAGTTCATTTTTATGTATTTTTTCTCAGAAAGTATTATATATATATGTATATATATATAAATTAACAGTAATTATAATAGTAGAAAAGGATAAAACACTAAGAAAAAGTCACACTTGAGATCGCTATATTTCGGACTCCTGGAGTCCTTCTATGGCAAAAAGACAAGTGACCAAGTGTGTGTATATGTGTATATATATATATATATATATATATATATACTAATACACACCTCAGTGGATCTTTTACTGCTCATTTTCATTACATAATACGTTCTGAGATTTAGTTTAGAGATTGTGCTTTATAAAAGTTATAACTTATTATTTTTTTCTAACCTCTCCTCTTTTATAAAACAATTTTATATTAATATTCATATACGAAAACGCTCATGCAAATGATCTGAAAGTAGAGCTCAGCAATGAATGTAATAATGCAGATCAGCTGTAAAAAGTTCTTGTTTCTCTCTTTATTAATTTATGAGAAAAAATGTACATATGTTGTGAATTTTTCACTTACGACTAAAATAGCGTAAAAGTTTATACAACTGATTGTCAATTTACATATTAATCAATTTCTTGCACCTGCATCTTCACACAAAGTAATATTACCATCACAGGATAATGTTTACTCAACGTGTAGTTAAAATATTCAAATCAATCACTGTATTAATATTTCCTGTGTTGTCTTCAACATCTTTCATATGATTACTAGATATCTTTTTCTTGGAAGTATTAGGGGAATGTTTATCACTCATTGAACTCTTCTCTTCATAAATGGGCATATTATTTTAATAATCACTACTAACATGCTTTATTGGATAGGCTATGTAATACCTATTTGCTTTGTTTTTAAATTTTATTTACAAACCCTGGTGGACCTAGACATATTAGATATTCTTAAGAAAGAAAATTGGGATGTATAGCTTGTAAAACTCAAAATAAACCAAAAAAAAATTCCAATTGCATAAAAAATTAAATACACAGGCGGCTGTTACTGTTATTGGCATTTGAAACAGTAATTTATCTACATAACACAATCTCCTATAACAAATAGATTAAGAGATATTTTTAAGCAATTGTTCGGGGTATTAAAAAAGGAATTTGATGCGTAAAACACATTACGTAATAAAAAGCACTTACAATCCAAATAATTACTTGGAATAAGAAACTAAACACTACTTTTTTTTCTTCAAAAGTTTAACTCTGGTATTAACTTAATAAATTATGTTAACATAAACTATAAAATACTGAAAATAATGATCAGTAGGTTTCTTCATTAAAATAACATAATGTGTGTATTTTTCGAACACTAGGAAAATGCGTTTCACACATTCACATGAAAAGAAAACTTGGATCAAGATTAAGGTCTACTTATACAATTTCTTTTTCATGTTTTAATGTAATTTGCAACAGAAGCATTCTTCTTGACTTTCTTGAAAGTTAATTTTTAGATTCCGCTACTGATACTGGTGTCTTCATGAACATATAGAAAAACTAGTACACACTCATTCTCTCCTGATAAAGTCGGTACTGGTGGTGTAGTGGTAACCATACTTGCCTTCTAAACCCAAGTCGCGGATTCGAACCGGCCAGGATCGGTGGATTTTTTGGGCGTAAAAATCCTAAGTATGGCTTCCTTAGAAAGGGAAATAAAGCCTAAAGCCTGAAAGAAGAGGACTCTGAGCAAAATTTATCGGCCGTTTCACGCCCTGAATTGAATGGGACGCTGATGACCTGAGGTGTTAAAAGATCGTCCGTAAGTAAAACAAATCAATAATCAACAAATCTCCTGAGAAATTATGTTTCTGAAGTAGGTTTTTAAAAGCTAAACAAAGAAAGTGAACATACAAGAGTTGCAATTGTGAAAAATTGAGGAAATATCACTGTTACACACATTCAACGTAGCAACAGAATCCACTCGTAAGGGAGTTTCAATCTTACACATGTTGTTATTGCCACATATTGTCGGCCTCATACTCGACCTTCTTATAACTTGTATTTTGACTAGACCTCGGAATTTTAGGCACCTAAAATAGGTTACAACATTATTTAATTTAATTAATTAGGCACTACCTCTTAATTATGCAGTAAAGTAAGTATTTTTACATTTTTATGAGTATGACTGTATGGCATTTTTATGACAGGAACATTGGAATTGTGTTTAGCGCAAGGCGCATAATCCGTCAAAATGTTTTACGAGCAGGCAGTAAATGAATAGAGATACCGAAATGACATTTTTAATCAATTGACGAAAGAATAGAAATCATGTTATTAATTTCAATAAGATTCCGCTACTGATTAAACAGAGGAGTCCAGGAGTAATATTAGGAAAGTGTTTGAGTGATTAATGCCGGTGTATGGACATTTCATTCCCCAGATCTAACAGTTTGTGTATTTAATTGTGGGGTAGATGAAGGACAAAGTGTACAAAACAAATGATGACATTTAAAAACTCAAGCAAAATATAAGAAATGAAATAAGAAATATTACTATGATGGAACTAAATAGTGTCAATCAGAATGTGTTTACTCAGTGCAATGGCTCTTTAGCTAAGGAAGGACGACATTTCTAGCGTTTGTTTTAAGGTAAGATTTTATCACAGTTTTAAGAAGCAAAGTCTGAGTACAGTTGCGACCGGCTAAGGCATGTCCAACTGCCGAGGTGCAAAGTCTTGTGCAAGCGGTAAGGACTTATTCTGGAATCCATATATAATGATGCATATGAGTTGTCTACCTGGTTCACGTTTTTTGCTTACCTATTTGAAAGCTCCCTGCAGAGCAAAAATCGGCTTCAATTTGATCGTAATTAGCTTCACCCATTAAAAATAAATACTAATTTGGTATCATCTTTTGTTTTATGTAACTCATTGTTTGTATCTATACATTCATACATAATTGATGCTGTTAACAGACTCTTAATGCTTCATAACTTCCTGAGAGAACCTCGCAGACTCCTTGGTGTCCGCGGATTACAGTTTTTCAGAACCACTGTCTTATACATTGCGATCAGTGATGCTTTCTTACCACGACGCGAGATTTTTCCAACGAGCAAGCCCCCACTCATTTACTGCGCCGTGAAGGGGGTATCAAACCTGCTTGCCTACTTGTTGACCTTGGTGACTGTCGCAGTCGTAGCGCAGCTTTTCCCTGTTGCGTGTGTGTTGTTCGTTTGTTAATTCGACAGTATAGATAAAGTGTATTATGCCTCGTGTGTTTACAACGACACAGCGTGTCTTTATGTACGATTCATATGTGTGTTAACTCAGTTAGCTCCTGAAGTACGAAGACTGTTTCAAGCAAGGTTCCCGGTTGTAAACGCTCCAGATCGTAAAACGGTCCATAATATTTATAACGAAGTTCAGGAAACTGGAAGTGTCCAGCCAAAGAAACTCCCCCCCCCCAAAAAAAAGCAGCATAGAGTTCTCACCGAAGAAAGTTTTAATGATAGTGGTAATCGTTTAGAAATTTTCCCTAGAAAATCTTGTACAAAAAATAGGAAATTTCATATGGGTCTGTGCAAAAGGCTACCAAGTTTAACAGCCTGTGATTATTATCTCTGGGATAAATGAAAATATGCCGTGTACAAGACAAACCCATACACCATACAAGAACTCAAAAATAATATTCGCAATTTTTCAAAAAAACAAGCGAGTGATGAATAATTTCCCAAAGAGTTACCCAAAATGTATGGATAATGAAGGTGGGCAGTTTAAACACCTCATTTAATAATTTGGCAAGTAATGAGCCTCTTAAATTGGTTTGTGTATTGTTTTATCGTTTTACCCTCCTGATAACCGCCGAGATCTGGCTAGCCGGCTACCAAGCTTAGGAGCAGCGCGCTAATCCATAGGCAAAACACTGCGGAGGGAAACAAAACTGATCACACGGTACAACAATTATGATTTTACCCAGCTCAAGATAAAATTTAATCCATAGATTAATTATAGTCGCAGAAGGTTCGTATGGCAGATACTTTGTGTAACCACAATGAAAAAAAAAATTAATTTTTGTACCGAATTTATGGGCGTTCATGTTTTTTCCATATTACCACAGAGTCACATTGCTGACACAAGACAGTGGAATGAAATACTTGTCAATATATAGCTGTGGGTTCGTGTCGCAAATGAATTTTGACAGAGAAAGTCAAAGATAACTGCTGTAAATGCAAATTTAAGTACAGCATGTCTGTGATAAGAGGTATAAACCTCACTAGGTACATCCGGCTGATATGAAGTGAGTCACTTTTGACAGTGAAACGACCGACTGTTCTTAAATAATGGTCACTAGATATACATAAGCTATTGAGTACGTGAGTCAGTGCTAAAAATTCCACCTCCAAAATTATCTACATTCAGAAAGAAAGAGAGAGAAAATAACTCATGCGCATCTTGTTGCTAGCAATAGTCAATGGTTTTTATATTGGTATGAAATACTCTCTATCTATAAGCTTTCGGCTACACGTTTATAGATGGGTGGTTGAATAAAACTACAGGTGTCATTTTCCAACAATCTACTTTTACTTCAGTGCCTTGCTAATACCTTCCCATTAGTCCGAAGCTGGATAATAATGTCCTACTACTCATTATCGTTTGTGATTCTTCGCCGTCAAAAGTCATATTTCAGTTTTCAGAACATATGATATTCGCTAGGAACAAGGTCTGGCCTGTAAGGTGGATGACTCATCTACTGCAAACCACATGTTTGCAGCAGACGAACTCCTCGACTCAGCACTTTGCGCATCTTTTCCTTGATTTTTTTAGAAGTGTTTAACGCCCGTTTTTACTACTGAGGCACTACAGGCGGTGGACACTGACGATACATGAAATGGAATGATAAATTGGGAAAGGATATTTTTTAAGGAAGGAAGCGTTCCAGGCCTAAGTTTAGGGTACCTCCCCGGTACTTGCCAGTTATGAGGACTGAGGAAAACCTGGAAAAATCTCAATCAGGGAGGACGGTCCTGGGGATTCGAACCCCAGACCTCCCGCTCACGAGTCCGCGCCTTAACGACCTCGGTCACCCGTGGTGGTCTTTTCCTTGAAGCATAGCACTTCTCAGTCACCGAAAAATTTCTATCATCCGAATTCCTCTGCAGTCTCAAGAAAGTATAACAAATTATCTTCTTGAACTATGTGACTTTGGCCTTTCTAGAAGTGCCTTTCCGGAACTCTGTACCTTTTTTGAATAAATAACCAGATGCTTGTCACAGAACATTAATAAATAGAGCTAAAACCATGCCATGTTAAAACAAGTAATTATGATTGCCGGAGTCAAAATTCCGCTAAAAATCCTGTGATTGAGGATAGTTCTCCCCCACAGTTTGCTGCAGGATGTATCAGATTCGGCTGTAGATGTTTCAGGATATCGGTCAGCACATGTGCAAAAACTTGTAAGGCAACGGGCAGGTAATTATTAAAGTCTGTTTTAAAGCACTAATGCGCTTCGAATCTGGGAAGCGGTAATATATTAGTGTTGAAGCTAGCACTTAAATATTGCAATGGCAGTTGAATCTATGTAGGGCAAAAATACGCGACAGAGTTCATATGGAAGCCATTCAGTCCTGAAGTTATAAAAATCCCCCTCAAAAATTTCCCCTTGCTGAATAGGGCGCCTCAAGGCTGTAATATCTTCAGATGATAACGGGGAGAGACCATGTAGGCTTATCACAGCAGCAAGTACCTGAGTAAAATGTTCTCTTAACAGCTCTAACTATGGCAAGTTGTGTCGTGACCAAGTCCCCACTCGCGTACCTAAGGCTCGACAGAATTGTCCTCTGACGTGTGCGAGTTAGTTTGGTGAGAAATAACAAACCGATTTCGAAAATTATTTTACAAACTTATTTAAAAAGCCTCGAGTTAATGTGCAAACAGATCAGATTACGCTGTGTTGAATACAGATGCAGGTCAACCACAAAAATATACGTCCATTAGAGTAAAACGGCAAGTTTCGGCTCCTTTGAAGTGTCTGGTCGGTTCTGGTGGTGTAGTAGTAATTATACTTGCCTCGTAGATCCAGCATCCCGGCCAGGGTCCATGTACTTTTATCAGGCGTAAAAATCCTAAGTATGGCTTCCTTCGGAAGAGAAATAAAGCCTTGGCCGACATGTTAAAGGACATCAAGCCTGAAAGAAGAGGCCTCAGAGCAAAATGTATTGGCCATTTCACCCCTGAATTGAATGGGACGCTGATAACTTGAGATGTTGGAGAGCGTACGTAAATAAACCAAATCAACAATCTTTGATGTTGTTGCTTCTTAAAATCCGGTTTCGAGTTGAGTGTACTTCTCAATGAATCCATCTGCTATTGTTGTTAAAAGTAAACGTTCCAGATTCATTAATTAAAACGTTAACTGTAATGAAAACATACGTGTTCTTTTTAAAATAGACAGGCAATTAAAATAAAGTGTTTTTAAAACTCCCAACTCCCTCTCTCCCTCTCCCTCCTTTTTTCTGAATGACGGCAAAAACATAAATTTTATATACCGTAAATGAAAGATCTCTGACAACAGTATATTGTATTTTCCGTGGTTTACAACCGTTTTGTATGACACCTGTTATTCGATAATCAAAGAGAGCCAGGAAGGGTAGAATAATATCGTAAAGAGATATGAATGGTATTCTAATAAATTACTGTAGAAAATAAGCATTATCAAGAACAACTTTCACCTTGCAAATACTACCTTCATTTGTTAATTTTTCTGCATTCATTTTCTTGGCAGCATTTTATCGCATAAGAAGAGCCCCACATAATTTATAATAATAATAATAATAATAATAATAATAATAATAATAATAATAATAATAATAATAATAATAATAACGATGAATGTATCCGGACATTTGCTTTAGTATCAGCATGAATTATTCAGTAGGACATTTTCATTTCATTTTTCATTTATCTTTAATATTTTCCAATAGTAAAAAAGCATAAACTTGGAACTTCTAGAGTTATTTGGTCAGAATTATTCAGAGGAATTCGAATCAGCACTATCTTTTGTATTATTGCCGTAACTATAAAATTATGCGTAAGATTTGATTGACTCAAGGTGTCAAATGACTCAGGTAGTGCCAACATAATCGCCAACCATTACCAGTCGGTCCTGGTGGTGTAGTGGTTACCATACTTGCCTCCTAAACCCAAGATCGCGGGTTCGAACCCGGCCAGGACCGATAGATTTTTTCGGGCGTAAAAATCGTAAGTATGGCTTCCTTCGGAAGGGAAGTAAAGCCGTGGATCCCGTGTCGTACATTTACGGCACGAAAAAGAACCTCAAGCCTGAAAGAGAGGCCTCTGAGCAAAATTTGTCGGCCGTTTCACGCCCTGAATTGAATGGTACGCTGATGACCTGAGCAGTTAAAGACATAAAGTCCATAAATCAATCAATCAATCAAAAAAAAATCAACCGTTACCAAGCAGGTTCGGCAGAATTATTGTTAGCGTTTTGATGGCTTACATATGCCTGATAGCTGTTTAATTTATTTAAAAATAGCAATGTTCTCGGTTTATATTCAATTATGTCATCTTTTTATTTCTCAGAGACATCTGAAGGGGAATACAATAGTAGAGACAATTTCATGACATGCGCACTCAGAATTCGATCCCGCGAAATACTCAAGACGTCCCTACTGTACTGTGCCTCCATTTTATATTAAAGAGCAACAAATATAACTTAAAATATTACATAACACAGCAAATTAATTGTACTACGAAATAATTCAAATTGGAGTCCATGTCAAATATAACTTTATTTTATAATTACATAATATTATTTATTAATACCTTGTGATCCAGCAAAGTCAATCTATGCAAAATTGGACACCTAGGAACTTTACAAATTAGTATGAACTTGAAAATTTTTGAAAGCATATGATTACCAGAAAGCCATTTTTCTACAGTGCGCGGGCGAGTCCCCACTTGTTTGCCGCGCCGTGGAAGAGGCATGAAGCCTGTTTGCTTACTTATTGACCTTGCTCATAGCGCAGCTGTTCCTGGGTGCATGTTGTGTTCGTTTTTTAATTCCACAGTATACAAATACACCTCGTGTGTTTACAAGGCAAATCGTGTCTTTATGTACGATTCATATGTGTTAACTTAGAGGTGAAAGAATCATAGGACCAATTTATTTTCAGTCGATTACAGTGGATTCTGTTATTTATGTGAATCCTATTCTAACCGCCTTTTCAGAGGTTTAACCGACAGGGTGCGTGATTATTAATTTTTTTTCAACTTGATTCTGCCACTGCTCTCACTGCGAATAAGTCCATAAGAGTAATTCACAATGTTTCCACAAGACAGAGTTATTAATAGGGATTTGTGGCTCCCCTGGTTCCCCGACTTAACAGCTTGCGATTATTATCTCCCGGGTAAATTAAAAATGCCGTGTACAAGACGAGCCCGCACGCCATACAACTCAAAGATAATATTCGTTAGGAAATTGTTCGAATTTCTCAGAATGAAGGAGTGATGGATAATTTCATAAAGAGATACCAAAAATATGTTAAGAATGAAGGCGGGCAGTTTCAACACCTCATTTGATAATTTGGTAAGTAATGAGACCATTGAATTTGTGGTTGGTTTGTTTTATTGTTTTACCCTACCGCTAATCACCGAGATCCGACAGGCCGGCTAACGGCTAACGAGGGGTGGCTCGCCCATAGGAACAACACTCCGGGTGTAAACAAAATGGATCGGACGGTATAAGTGTACTAGTTTTCTTGTTTTAACCCGTAAAATTATTGTATATCTACGAAAATCAACAATTTCAAGGTCGAAAAAACAAATGCTAGACATTTAAGAAAAGCTTGTGTTACGGCAAAACGAACTCGTACGTGACATTTAATATAAAATTTCAACAGGGACATAAAGCAATTCATTCATATTTGAATAACTTCCTCATGGAAAACAGCAAAAAGTTTGCCTTGATTAATCTCTTTCCCCGACAAAAATGTGTTTCGTATATTTTGATATTGCATCAAAAACTTTCCTAAAATATAAATTATATTTGCTAGTGACACGAACGTATGGCTTGAGAGTGAGGTTGTGTGGGAAGTTGATAAACTCAATCGGTACATAAGCGAAATATAAAATAGTTTAACACTCGCATACCTTGGAACACAAATCTGAACACTGTGTTTATACGCATAAATAATTGTGCAATTTTCTATGTTTGTGCAAAAATCGCTGAAATGTTTACAAAATAGATTTTCTTCTAATCTTGTAAAATACTTATTATATATAATAGTTATTTCAGCAATATATGAGCTTTAAAGTGATCTTTTGTTCATATTTCTATATTAAGGGTTCGAGAGATATAAAAAGATTTTAATAAAAGGGTAACTATGAAGAGTTTTTAAAGTAAACAATTGCATTTGGGGACGTCAATCTCACAAACATTCGTCTCTGTATATAAAAATATATTAACATTTAAAAAATGTGACGTCTATTCTGATTTTCCCCTCCTAATTCACGTGGAATCGCCCGTACGTATCTTCATTACAATACAGCGTTTGGCATTTGATGTTCACATTGCTACTAAGTGATGACATAAATGCTGAGTCCCTTGAAAATGTCTGTCTGCTTTGTTCGTTCGCAAAGTTTGTGAGCAAATGTTTGCTAACCTGCCCAGAGATGACGCAACACTAGAAACAGTAAGAGAATGGCGCTAGATTCGCTTTGCTGCAAACATGCGGTGTAAATAATTACTGCTTGCATATAAATACGCGATAAACTGATAAAAATAACACGAAAAGATTATACAATCTAAATTAGCGCTATATGCTCATATAAAAGATAAATATCATGTGAAATAATTGCAAACCGTTGAAACGTTTATTATGGTTTCGTTTTTCAATTGTTATAACTGTGAGAAATTCAATTTACCAGGACATGGCGTCATGGAGCAATGACCTGATACGTCCGACCTAATTTTCATAGAAAGCCTCGGTTAACATATTTCGCCCTTCTGGCTAGTGCACGTTAAAGCAACGGCTAAAAATACAAGTGCTTACTTAGGGCTGCAAGGTATCTGGAGGAAGATCTGTGCTATTTTTCCGTAATTTATGGAAGAAACGACCTTTGAAAATATCAGTTGCACCAAAATTAAAAATTCTCTCGTTGTATATTCAAACCTTGCACATTAACATAATCTGATAAATATGCATGAGTATTAACATGCTTCACATAGCGACATGGTGCCAGATATAGTACGTTCCAGTTAAAACAACACAAAAATAAATAAATAAATGGAACATTTCCTATTTGGTCATAATGAATTTCTTTGTCTCTAGCAGATAAAACGGCGACTGAAAATGTTTCTACAGCTGCAATAACAGGCAAAAAAAATGAATCAAAGCTCCCCTCCCAAGAAAATAGGATTATTATCACCTTCTCCTCCTGCTTCCTTAATAAGGCCTGGGGATTGATTTCCCCGTTCCGAAACAACGTTTAAAAAGGAGTGATTATCTCTTTCTAGGTCGTCCCCCGATCTGCATCCTCTTAGATAATCATCACTGTGCAACTTATCCATTTCTTTCTGTATGTCGTTAGTTATGTTTAGTTTAAAACCGTATTAACATGCTGCAATTCGTCGATTTTTGTTCTTATTCAAGACCCAAATTCAGTAATACCGGAAACTGCACTTTGACGGTGGGTTACATGTACATAAAACCATGAAGAAAAGAAGCGAAAGCAGGTTACTGCGTAAAAAAACTCGAAATCATAATTATATTCACATGTTGGGAGGTTCTGTTTAAGTTGTGTTATTATGCATTCCTTTAGTAATAACTAGTTATTCATATCGCTATGGTAACGGTAGTCAGTTTTTCCAATGAGTGCAATAATCGTCTTATTACCGCACTGAATGCAGTAATGACTCCAAAACGACTACTACATAAAAGTCACTTGTAAAGAAATACACATGAACTTTATGTTTCTTATTTATTACAAATATTTACAACACATACTCTTCCGCATCATGCAATTTTCTTTTATCTCTCTGTGTAACTTCTGCTACAGTATTCCATGTCGTCTCCGTGTCGCTTGAAGGGTTGTATGTCAATTCCTGAATCAGGCAACAACAACCGGAAACAGTGTCCAGTGTATTCGACAGTTTTAAGAATACAGTGATATCCTTCGGAGTTTTCGCAAACTTACTGTCTGGTACATTTACCGTTTCTGTATCGCATGACAATTGCTAACATATCCACACCAACAAAAAACTTCCTTGCAATCTTGTTATGGTAGCTGGTAGGAAAAATCGCATTTATTGTCCCTCATCTCTGACATTCTTCTCCAGCTGATCTCTTCTACAAGCACCAGCTTATCCAATAATAAAGTGTCACTTTCACAAACAGAAATCCGTTGTCCGCTTCTCTTAAACATTTTGCGATTTCGTGTTTAATTTCCTTCACTCCCTCTTTTAAGTACTGCAATTAAAGTTGTATATTTACAGTATAGAAGTTTATTTTCATGGAGATGACAGTTCGCAACATGGAAGGGTATGATTTTGATAAATGCTCAAAATATGCAAACAAAAACTTCTCATTTACGACATCTCCTACTTTCGCAACATTTTACATAGCGCTCTCATACAAATTCATGTTTCACATTCGACTTACTTGGTAGAAGTGAAGAAAAAGCTATCGAAGCACCTAATTCAACATCTAAAGATAAACTGTCCCCAGAATCGCTTTTCATTTTCGAAAAAGAAACACTTTTCCTTCCTCACAGATTTTCGTCCGTTCGTGTAACAATTATAAACAAATGAACATCGCCGCCATGTTATTTCTAAACCAACTATAATCTATAAAATATAAAGCCTACTACAAATAAATTATAGTGCATTAGAATAAAACCGAATTATGTTGCTATTAAAAAGAATGCGATGTAAGTAGTTGTTATTAAACGAACGCGGATAAAATATTGTATACCGCCTCGTTGTGCAAAACATTTCAGCTGCAAAGAAGTTTATATCTCACCAGTTGTATAAATAACTATTATCCAATGCAGTTATTGTTAATAAGAATTCAAATAATTTTAGATGTACAGGAAATAATTCTTTCCGCATTTAAATAATCCAACCAAAATATCCTGTAACGTGTATATATTTTGCATATTAACTTTAATATGATGTTCATAATAAATTCATTCAGAACCTTCTTTCTCTCTTTCTCGATTATGACAAGGACATGTGTTTGAAATGTGTAAAATATCCGTGTTCTTTGATTCTGAGATAATGTTTGTTAATTTATGCACGTAACATGCTTTTTTTTTTATTTCACTTTGTAACATTTAAAAAGGAAAATATAACTTACCTACCCTTCCCATAAATACGGCTATAAGATTTACTTAAGTACACAATGGCACTTTTCGTGCTGAACCTCAACAGAATGCAGGCTGAGTTTCAACAATTTTGCTGCTTTAGGTGCATTTTTCCTAAACTGTTAATCTCAGCATTCTCGGATTTTAGAATCAGTTTGAAAACGTGTTACTTAACTTTGCTAGTGAAATAATATGTAATTAAAGCAAGAGTTTAATATTTGAAAATATTTACCTATGGTGTCATTATTTTATGCAAATTTCAAACTTTTTTCCAGAACTTTCATGCATACATAAATTAAAATATTTCATTAACTATATAGAGCAATGTATTTTACACCTGCACAAAATAATTCATAGCTCTGTCTTATAGTTTTTAAGAAAGTTACTGGAAATGGATTATTATTATTATTATTATTAACAATAATAATAATAATAATAATAATAATAATAATAGCACTGTGTGTTGTGTAACAGCTTGGTGGTCATGTTTTAATTGTCATTTAAACAATTTTAATTCCCTAAACAAACAAAAACTATAGGTATATGAGTGTAATCTGCAAATTGTGTAATTTCATATTATGCTTAAAATTAAAAATTAATTTTGACCCAAAATTTGAAATTTAAATAAAGGGTAAAGTGCTTTTTGTTCTACCTTGCATATAATAGAACCCAAAATAGGATTTTATAATTTAAATATTCACGCCTTTGTTTATGGCGTAAAAACGATTTAGAAGAGAAATATGGTCGTTGTTTGTAGGTCAACAAAAACTTGTTACATGCAAAGGTATTAAAATATTTAGTAATCAAAAGTCTGTAAATCTGTTATGTAGGTCAGTTGGTGCCAGTAAGAAACAGATTATGCGGACGACCTTACAAAGAAACAGGCTCTAGATTATTCAGACGCACGCAACATTACGTATGCCGAATGGCTCCTTTATATCTGATAATGCACTCACTACACCAACAGTCT